>JAODKM010000099.1:3635895-3646384 GCA_026780845.1 Petrocephalus sullivani | reverse complement strand
CCGGCGCCTCCCGCCACGCCCCGGGGTGGGGGGGGCGGGGCGTGGGGCGCGGGGTCCTCATGGGGGTGGTGGGGGCACGGGGGGGGGGTGGGGGGCTCCTCATTGCTGTAATGGGGTCACATAGATACCTTCATAACCACCCCCCGCTCAAATGGGAGTATGGTCCTCATGGCACTTTCACACGACTGTGTAGCTTCAGTCACAGGCCGGGGGGGGGGGGGGATCAGGGACAGTGTCAGTGCTTATGTTGGGTGAGGATTTGCATCTCTCTCATCTGTTAAGGCTTAGTGGCCCTACTGCAGCTTTCAGCTGATCTGAAATCATATCCTGCACCTGTTCCGAGCCACTTTGCTATGCGGTTAATAAAAATCTGCCGTCTCATTCTCACACAGCCACGATTGGTCACCATCACCTCTGGCCCCGCCTCCCACTTCCATGACCAGGGGAGCCCCACATGGTCAAAATTCTTCATGCGACATCCAGACAGTGAAATCCCACCTACTTTCATCATCACGTGACCCCATTTGCCTCAGGGTGGAGGCCCCCTTCCTGCCCCCCACCCACCCCCGGGGCACTACATCATGCCAAACTGGCCAGATGCACTGAGGCTAAGCGGCCACCAGGCCCAATACGTGACCCTAGCAGGGTTGCCAGGACACTACCCCAAAATCAGCACGACAAGCAAAGGAAAAGGCTGTTCACATGACAGCTTATAGAGCACAGAATAAAGGTACAGATACATCTGTCGACGGGCTGGGAGGGAAGCTGACACCCTAAAGATCAGCCCTAAATGTTAGCTGGGCTTCCCTCAGCTTCAGCTGCCTAAGAGATGAATAATAATACAAAGATACTGGACAGCTGGCCTCAGGCCAGAGTTTCTGGGGTCAGGAAGAAACGCAGTAGCCAGGAAGCAGCCCGTCCCCTTCCCAGGGCCTGGTGCCAAGGATGTCAGTCAGGATGCTCCCACACTCCGGTCCCGAAGCTCACACAAGTCTCGCTCATGTCACCAATCAACCGGACTCAAGCCCACAGAGACCATTCTGTTGGTGTCACTAATTTCAGCATCTAGATGTCATGCACCAATCCGAGAGAGACCGTCCTGTTCAATCACCATACATACATGTACAGACAGGCAAAGTGGCAGTTGATGCATGAATACTTTAAGCCAGGAACACAAGAAGCCAATTTTTAGCCGTTGAAAGCTGTCAGGCTGTTGGCAACTTCTTGACAAGCACAACTGGACAAGGTTGGTCCCCGGTGGTGCTGCTTCGGCTGACTGACCATGTTGAATTGATGTACTAGTAGCTAGCTTGTGAAATTAAGGTCCCTGATTGGGCTGGGTGTCACCCGTCATCTCTGGTTGTGCCGGTGTCTTCCAATGCAGATTTTCACACATCGACAGGAGCTGATCGTTTGTCAGCCTTGATTGGTGGACTGGAGAAAACAAGACAGGACAACATAGAGAAGCCGTTGTGGCAATTATTGGGAAAATGACCCCTGGGGGGGCCAGGGCCGACGGCAGCTCAGTGAGCCCCAGCGTGCACAGAGCTTAAAGTGTGCAGCTGGGAAGACGTGAGTTTGAGGGTAGTGGTGTTCTTATGATCTGCCAGCAGGGGGAGCCTGTGCTCCTGTCACACCTGAGGTCACCTTGTCATGTCTCAGATCACGTGTCTCGGCAGTCCTTCAGCTCGAGCTCCAAGCACACCGCCTCTGCGTGTTTACGGGCCGCGATTCAGAGACGAGCCACACGCGATTCCACATGACAGGCTGCAGGATGCAGTGATACGTGCCAAGATGCTGACGGAGACAGAATGGAGTCCATCTGCCCTGATTGCGGGTCAGGAAACACTGTCGACCACCAAGGCGGCTCTCTGACGGCACCCTCCCAGCTCCCAGAGCACAGTCAACGAAAGCCAACCAGACTTTCCACTGATCCAAAAAAAAAAAAAGGATAAGCTTGTCTCACAGGGTATGTTCCTGTTCACTGGTCTTGTTTAAGGAAAGTAATTCATATGATAATTAGGAGAAACATATTTAAAAATGTCCATAAAGTTGGGGAAGAACATGACACCCCTGTCCCAAAACTGACCTGAAGAATAGTCCTCCCTACTAAACATTTACATATGGGGGCAATTCTACAGCAGAAGCAATTGCGTTATGAAAATGTCATGCGTTTGGTGAAGGGTGCATTGGTGCAACTCATTCTGCAGTATAATCTGAGAGTTGGGATACAACAGCATAGAACTGAGGACATTTCAAGCAAAGCAAGTCAGTTCTTTTCCAAATTGTAGCCAGATTCTATTGTTATTCCGTTACCGTAGAAGTAGCCATATGTCAGTCATCTTCTGACAAAAGACATGTCAATGGTCTACATGTCAATGATGTCCTGGAGATCTACCACCATGCACAGCTTAGGTGCAGCTGTAATCTAATACACCTCATACAGATAATCAGGCCTTCAGTAGCCTTGCAGTATTAGAGCCAGCTACGTTGAAGCTATGTTTGCTCTGAATAGTCTGATTATCCTGTATCAGGTGTGGTAAACTATGGCTGCACCTAAGCTCTGCAGGGTAGTAGGTCTGCAACCCTGGTCTACAGGCTACATGGGATTATATAACCGTATAATATAACAGAGACTAAAAGCATATTTGTTCTGCACATAAATGCATACTGCAGATGCGCCTATTATGTGCACTTAGTGAATGGACAATCTATAATTCTCTTTGGTTTTATCCACAGACTAGTTCTTACTCATTGGAGCGTTCTTTGGAGAGATGAAGGCCTGTAACCTAACTGAAAAGGCTACAGTTTTTACACCATGCTGCAGTGAATGCTTGTATTATCTGATGGCTTGAATAAGCACGTCTCTTGGCTGCTAGTTTACTGGATGCGAGTGCTGTGCTCAGTGTTTGCTCAAAAGCTTGGTTCCATGACAAGGATTTAACCAAAATGCAACTTAACACTGGGCCATGACTACCGATATGGGTGACAATGCAAATGTTAATCCATGATTACAAAGTCAGTTCATCAGCAAATGTACATCATTTGGCACGACAGAGAAGCTCCGCGCTGTACTGGGGGTACTTTTTCTGTTTTTTAAACTGAAACACAGGAAACGGCTTATATCAGCATTAGAATTCGTTCCCACAGTGTGAGTTACTGAATGCCCTGGCACAGGGATACACAAACATTCTTGCTGCAAATAAGCAAATAATCCAGATTAATGCTCTTACTTAATCAATTTATTTTGTAGGCTAATATTTAAACACCGCTTTATCGGTGTAATTCATTACCAGCCTCACTCACCCACTGTGAATCACAAAGCTTACACGGTTACCTCCCCCCACCACTGTTTATCAATTAACACTTTTTCCAGAGGCCATTCAGTTTGCGATGCTCCGTCAGGTATGTGACAGCGCACCTCCTCCAGGACTCGACACGAAAGCTTTCAGGGTGGAATTCAGAACTGCGGTGCTGCCTTACAGTTTTCTTTGCATAGCTGAGAGGTGTCCCTGTGCACCCCTGCCAGACTCCAGAAATGGAACAATGCCCCACCCCCCACCCCCCACCAACCGCATACATCCTCCCACTCAGTGGCCTTCGGCACAAAGACACAACCAGGCACAGAAGACAGAGAGCACCCATAGAACCTTCCTCCATAAAATACAACAAATACCATCTGTGCTCATTCAGTTCCCATAAATCAACTCTTGGTTTAGGACTCTTCCCCTGGCGAGCGCGAGGCTAAACACAAACAACGGGAAAGACGCCCGGGACACACAGGAGAATGCGGAGATCTTCCTACATCGTCCTCACTTCGGAGAAGATTAGGTGCTCCAGTTCCAGGCCATCGCAATGCGACAGCAGGGCAAAGGCAGCAAGTCGGGCAGGGCCACCGCGAGCGCGCTCCGTGTCACACGGCGAGGTGCGGCCCGAGTCCCCACGCGCCACTCACGGCACGGGACAGAGAGCCTCTCTCACATAGCCCAACTTACACACGCCAAAGCAACCGACATGTGTAAGACAACTCTCACATCAATGAAGAACGAGGGGACCCAAATGTAAATGCTAAGAACCCAAGGGTAAGAATTATCATATGTAGCTCCATCTTCCTATCTTTGTTTAGGCACGGTTTTGAGTAATGGATTGAAGGAAGAAAAAAAAGAAAAAAAGAGAAAGAATGAAAGAGAAAAAGAAAGAGAAAATACATCTCCAAGCAACACCAAGCAAAGTTCAACAACATAAAGCAAACAACACACAAAGCATTCTGGGTAAGACACCCATGCCCTGCCTTACACAGCGTGGGAGTGCTTGAATTGTAAACTGAGGGCCGCTGAGAATTAGAGGGGCTGGTGTGGGCAGAGCCCAGAGTGGGGGTGGGGTTTGCTTTGCATCAGGCTCATTGGCTGTAATTATGTCCGCATACTGGGGCAGCTTGTCCCAGCTGATTGTCTCGCTAAACAAAGAGACAGACGGTACTGGGCTACTGGGCCAGAGAAGCAGAGGAGTCTGTGAGACCGGGAGCGTCCTTGGGAGTCCCTGGGAGTGGGCGAGTGTCAGGGAGCCCTGACTACAATCAAGCCCACTTCTGCAGGAAGCATCATAGGGATGGGCTCTTTTCTCTGATGACTTAACACCCATCTGTGAGGCATGAATGTTAGGAGGATCACCATAGCGGAGAAATTAGTGCTGGATTAGTGAGAGAGAGATTACAGGGGGTTATGGGCCTTGCTCAGGGGGCCAGCGGTGATTGTGGGATTAGAACTGGCAACCTCCTGACCACAGGCCCAGCATCCCGCTAACCCGCTGAGCCACACACCGCTGCTCACAAATCTCCTGTTAATATAGTAAAAGTCCATGAAACGGCCAATTGCACCAAGTGGAGAAGTACTCAGCAGAGACACAGAACACATATGGAAATAGCATTTATCTCATTAGAATCACATCATTACGTCAGAGAAGTCTGAGGGATTTCAACCATGGGAGGCATGACATGGGGTTCAAGCCCACCTAGAAAGTTCCAAAGATGAGTCAAGACAGGAGGATCCTATGAGAAAATGGGAAGGCGGGGAGGTGGGCTGGTTCGAAAAGACTCACAGGAATGAAAGAAAAAGGTACCAATTAATCTACTGCTTCACTATGACGCACAAAAAATAGGATCTGTCAAAAAGCGCTGCGTCACTGCTAGATGCTAACGCGCAGCCTGTGACCATGCCTGCCTTCTCGTGAGACTTGATCTGCGTGCCATTCACGGAAAAGGGCCTCAGCAAGAACGCCCGTTCGGTTTCTCGGCAACGGCACATAGAAACTTTTCTTCCCCTCTGACTGCGATCAAGTGACACTGAGATGCAGTGACACAGTTAGGGCTGAAAAGCTGAATGTGGAATAACTGAGCGTAACTCACTCTTGTTAAATGTCATGCAATTGCTCTGTGATGGCACCATTGTAAAGCCTGGCACATCGTTTGGCACGGCGGAGATGGTACCACCACGCTCTCAGCGCGTTTCAAATTTGTCTCCTTTTCACTTGGCTTGACAGCAAGGAAACTTTTTGTGTTAGTTTTGGGCAAAGCTGACACTGTTCCATGAAACAATTTTCATAGTTTTCTTTAACACCTTTGGCATGTGTGCATTTTTCTGGACTGAGTTTGGATATAATGAACTGCACCGGCACAGTCTGGTCAAAGGAACAAAGAAAGCTCCTGGAAGAAGTGTAGCAAATGATCTAGAGAGGTAATGGGGTGTGTGGGAGGGACACAGCCACACTGGAGATGCAGGAACTACCTCTGCATGGAGAAGGGAGCTGAACCAAAAGGGAGAGGCAGCGCTTACAGCACAGAGATCACCGCGCAGAGGGGAGAGCCAGCACTTACAGCATAGAGATTACAATGCAGAGGGGAGAGCCAGATCAGACAGCACAGAGATCACCGCGCAGAGGGGAGAGCCAGATCAGACAGCATAGAGATTACAATGCAGAGGGGAGAGCCAGATCAGACAGCACAGAGATCACCGCGCAGAGGGGAGAACCAGATCAGACAGCATAGAGATTACAATGCAGAGGGGAGAGCCAGATCAGACAGCACAGAGATTACAGCACAGAGGGGAGAGCCAGTACTTACAGCACAGAGTTTATAGTGCAGAGGGGAGAGCACAGAGATTATAGCACAGAGAGGGGAGAGCACAGAGATTACAGCGCAGCAGGGAGAGCACGGAGCTTACAGCACAGAGAATAAAGCACAAAGATTACAGTACACAGAGTTTACAGTACAAAGGGGAAAGAGTGTAGCTTACAGCACATCGGGTGGAGAGCACAGCTTACAGGACAGAGGGGGCAGAGCACTGCTTACTGCATAGAGGGGAAAGAGCGCAGCTTACAGCACAGAGGGGAAAGCGTGCAGTAGCACAGATCTTACAACGCACAGGGAAGCGCACACAGTTGACATCACAGAGCTCACAGAACAGAAGGAAGAGCACAGAGCTCATAGCAATGAGCTGACAGCACAGGAGGGAGAGCAAAGAGCTTTCAGCACAAAGCTTGCAGCACAGAGCTTACAGCACAAAGCACAAAGTCTCCATTGAGCACAGCAAGAAGAATGCAGAAGTGCTGAAGGGACACAAAACACTGCAAACTGAAGGAGAGTGAGGGCCCATTACCCTCATAATCACAGCAGTTACTAATGTAAAGCTGGGTAAGCAGCACACAGGGAGCACTGTGTCAGGATACAGGGGCAGATGATGGCTGCAGCTGGCCCCTACTTCCCCACAGCTTCTCGCCGTTTGAGCCGTTGCTGGATCTTCCGGCCTCTCCCCGTTTTAGGCCAGCTTCCCAGGGCACCCCACAGAATCCTGACCGGGAGCCGGCGGCGATACAGAGCCACAGGTGCTCTCTGGCCCGAGTGACACCTACATCTTTTATTTATCACCACGACAAATCGGACACGTGCACCAGTGACTGCACTCAAACAGGCACACAATTCTACACCGACGTTGCGTTCCTGAATTGGGTCGGGCCTCTGCAAAGCTGTTCCTGTGGTTTCTGGGACATGAATCCCACTGGGCAATTCGGTCTGGCGTGAGGAAGGTGAGGTGTGGATGTGTAGGGGCTTTTGAAGAAAACCTTAAAATTCCCGACGTGAAGGAAATTTGAACGACACTCTGAATGAACGACACAAACTGAAATCCCACTGGATAATTCAGGCTTACAGGTCGGAATATAAAGGACAGCAGGTATAAATAACTCACACAACATGTTTCGCTCCACATAGCACAAATTAGGGCAGACTATGGATTTAAGGATTAAACAGCCACATTCTTGTATAACTAAGATTATACCCAATGATTACCATGGGCGATGGATGGGAGAAAGCGATCCCGGCTGAGACACACGTGACCACAAGACCGGGCCTTCCGTGCAGAAACCACAATGTGGAATGTGCCCCTTTACTGAAAGTGAAACCAGCCCAGCAATACATTGCAGACGGAGTGAGACCAGCCCAGCAATACATTCCAGACGGTGTGAGACTAGCCCAGCAATACATTCCAGACGGTGTGAGACTAGCCCAGCAATACATTCCAGACGGTGTGAGACCAGCCCAGCAATACATTGCAGACGGAGTGAGACCAGCCCAGCAATACACTGCAGATGGCGTGAGACCAGCCCAGCAATACACTGCAGACGGCCAGCACATCCTTTGATCTGAAGCGCGTTATGCTGTCGTGTGTTTTACCTAAGAATTATGCCTTGGTATCTCACAGAAGCGAGGTTAATTACCCAACTCAGGGGGATGACAACAAATAGGACCTGCACTGGCATGCTTTTGGGCACAAGGTACTAAACCATTAGTCTGCCCCACAAATTCAAAGACTGAATTGCCGAGTGTGTACAGATGGCTTCTTGCATAGTTTGCATATATTTCTACTTATTCCCGGTCCATATTTCCAATTAGATGAGAGATATAAGTGTCTCATTGTGATATCGGGTAGCAAGGACAGTATAGGCCGACACAAATTGGTGATAAAAATGGTTACATAAATCCTCACTTAATAAACACCTTTTTATTGCTGAGGTTTAATATCGCAGTTAAAATTTTAAATTAATTTATGAAAGAAACATGACAGGAATCAGGGAATGAGAGGAAACGTTTCTGTTACCATGACAACCAAGCAATTTTGGGGCCCTTGTTATTAAGTATTCATCTGCTAGAGATAAATATCCCTTCTTCGTTAATATTTATAATCTTGGGTTTTATTATCTTAAGTGTTAATTTTTTTCCCTAAGATGGTATCAGGCTGAGTCATGTGTCATTGCTCACATCTTTGCTCAAACTGAAATTTAAATTTTCAAATTCCATTTCATTTTAAATACACTCCCACTAAAAGCCCAATAAAAGAAGACTTCTCTGCATCTGGGTAAAACATAAGTTCTTCCACAAAGAGTTGTGTTCGATCCAAACAGATAAACAAAGTGGTGGATGGAAGGCCAGTCTTGGCTGTCTTTCAGTGCTTAATGGTTGGCCATCGCTCTAAGAGAAGATGTATCGGTCACACTGAAACCTAATTTTCCCCGCTGTGGAATGGAGGAGTGATTGAATAGCGGCTAAATGTAATCTCGCAGTCCACATGGTCTGCTGTGAATGTGTCACGCACCGCCTACAACACGCGCTCTCCCGAACAGCCTGTCATCACGAGCAGGTGCCGTCTTTGGACATTCCTAATAGGTAAATGCTTTGGCTTCATTTGCATATTGCACGTGCACTGATGGGAGACGTCTGGCTTTAAAAGCCACTGCGCACACTATTGTGTGCCATTAGTCACTTCCAGTTTAACCCAGGTGGACTGAGTAAGAGGGTGACTGACAGCAGTGCGCAATCCCACCCACTCTGGCTTGTCAAAGCCTCAGCCATCCAGCCAATGCCTCAAGTGCCCCCCCCCCCCCACAGCTTAAGCACCATCTGCCGCATATTTATTTAGTATAGTGTACCTGGGAGGCCCCTGCCAGCCGCCCTCCCTGATTGGCCAGCACTGACCACCTTCCCTGATAAGTAATGCTCTGCTATACTCAGGGCCAAGCAGACAGCTGGGCCAGAATTGGTGGTATGTGGGGGGGGGGGCTACCCCCCCCCCCAAATAGGAACAACTTAACAACAAATAAAAGAACAACTTTTATTTCAATTTAATTTCTTAATAAAGACATTCATCCTAAAACAAATAAACCGGGGTGTGCCTACGAATCATCCGGTCATCCAGTACCAAGCACACAGGTGGGTGATGCGCATCTATACTCCATGTCGAGCACACAGGCAGGCCCTACACTCCCAGTGCAGCAAATGCTTTTTGCAAAGCCTCACTTCACCAGCAGAATATTTTATGGTAGTAAGAGTCTCTTAAGGGCACAACCTGTCATCAAGCTTATGGCAACACCTTTACGATCCTAAACTAGCTTGCCACCGAGCTGGCAGGTACGGTTCTGAGAAGCACAAGCTGCAACGGAAACACGTCTGCAGCTGCAATCATTAGCTAGCTAAGGCAGAGAGCCAGCCAGGCTGCAGTGCCTGCATCGCCACCGGAGGGCCCGCAGAGCCCAGTCAGCAACGGCAGGAAAGTGCGGCTATTACATCACAGCGAGCCGCTTCCAGCGGTGAAAAATGCAGGCTTGAGGAAAAAATCACACTCCCACGAGCCGAACCACACCTCAGCGCTGCGGAGGGGGGAGAGTGAGCCCACCGGTGTGTCGCCCTTCCACGGAGATTAATGTTTGACTCGGGTGGCAGTGACAGAGGACGCGCCCCTCCCCCGACTAAGGGGAACATTTTGGAATATTCCACATGGGAGGATCCCTGTTTGCACCCCCCTGAAAGCCTGACTAAGTGTGACGATCCACCCCGACTGCCTCCAGTTCAAGCTCTTGTTTGCCAACACGACTTGTGTCACTTCACTGGCACCCGCTGCTATTTGGACCACGGCCAAAAAAAGCGCACAGCAACCATGCGCCAACAGGGGGCACTGGCCACACCCAGAAATCAGCCCACACCCAGAAATCAGCCCACACGGAGGGCATTCGGACAATGATGCACGCCTCTAGCTCCGCCCCCCTCTCTACAAGACCTACGCGATAGGCTCTGCGGGCTGGCACACACACCAATCCCAGATTCGACCTGGTAACTCAGGCTATTGCCAGCCTACAGGATCATCCTTACAGAACTTCTGGCATGTGTGCTAAATTACCCAGCCTGCCCCACGTGCCGCTCCGTCGCCACGGCTGCCCTTTTCCTGCCGCTGACGGAGGGAGATCTACGACTGGGCATCCCACACCCCGGGGGGTGGGAGTTAGGGTCATAAAACAAAAACTAACCGGCCATGCAGCTGGGCCCAGGGCCTGATGCAGCAGGGCGCGCCATAATGCCGGTAAGGGCTCTCTCTCTCTCTCCCTAGCAGGGTCCCTTCCGTCTTTTACCCCCCCTCCCTCAGCTGGGCCATCTGCCCAATCAACC
>JAODKM010000099.1:3609601-3621253 GCA_026780845.1 Petrocephalus sullivani | reverse complement strand
ACAAAGGATGGGATGAAGGAGCAGTAAGACATGGCTGTTGACGTTCATGCGATGCTCTTTCAGCCAAATCCCCCAAGAAGCCGGATGCAGCTTAGTAACGGGGAACAGGGAGGAACACGTAGAAGGACAACAGGGGGTGATGCACACCTGTCAGTGGCATGGAGAGTACCACACGTCAGGCGGAGCAGGGAGGAGGCATGAGAAGAGGGAGCCCGGGTACGGAGCTCTCCCCCCTTCTGGAGGATTCCTTGGGAGGCACGGAGGAATGGCGTAAATATGCGCGGGGACAGCAGGCCAGTCACCGCAGGCAGACCCACCCACTGGACCTCACCCCCCGGGGCCCACGTTAGTTTCTCCCAAATAGCCCGGAGAAACTGGGGCAGTTCCACTGCAGTAGGAGCAAAGGGGGTGAGCAGGTGATCCAGGGCATTTCGCTACTGCTCACAGTAAATTACCACCTGTACTTTTATCCACTTAGGTGACAAAAATTGTTCTCTTTTCCTTAAAGTACCTTCCTAAAATGGATGTCCCGCAGTGGTGAGAGCTCAACATGCTAATTTAGCACTACTTTAAAAAAGATTTCAGACAGCATTCAGATGACAGCAGTGGCGTAAAAACTCCGCAGAATTAAGAAATGAAACTTAATACAGGACAGTATGTGTCGTACAGTAGCATCTCTCACCTAAGCACTCAAACATCAGCAGCCTCCAACAAGCCCAGCTCCTCCACTACTACTCCACCTGCTGGACAGTCATTCCCTGGTCCTGGCTTTGGTCTAAAAGCCTCTGGATCAGCCAGGTTATGGTCATATAGCCGAAAGCCGAAAAAAAAACGTCCTATTAAAATTAGACGCCAAGCTGCGGGTATAAGACAGTGATTTAGGAACAAGCCGGTGTTTCAGTCCAGCTGCAGTGGGACCCTAAACAGAGGAACTTCAACCTCTTTATAAAGCAGACAGTTTCCGGGTAGATGGACAACTGTCCACCGCACAAGCTATTCTGACTGAAGGAACCTGCCACAATCCCAAATAAAGATGGTTAGTGCCCTAACCATAACCCCAACACACGCATAGACCCCGAACACGCACACCGACAGCAGCTCACAAGCAGTGCCCTAACCATAACCCTAACACACGCACACCAACACCACAACGGCAAAATCCACAGAAACCAAACAGCGTAACAGGAAGGTCTGAGCGAGTGATGGGACGCTATCGCCCCTCCCCTAAACTGGCCCAGCACACCCCCTCCCAGAAGCGCACTCTTGACGGTGTCTTCAGTGACTAATTACCCAATAGTTAGCAAAACTTTGAAAGGACAAAAATCTCGAGAGAGGAAGCCGCGGCAGTGTCAGCACCGTCACACGGACACTCCTCTGCCGACACACACCTCAGTTTGCCCCCGGTCCCCCGCTCCCTTACCGTGGTGGTTGTGCTGCGCGTTCTCTGCGGCGGGGGGGTCACCAGCCCCCAGCTCGGCTAGCCGGCGGCTGGTGGCGCTCAGCTCCGAGCGCAGGTTGGTCACCTCCTGGCTGGCTGACTGGATAGCGCCGTCGATGCGCTGGGCCAGCTGCTTGTTGTCATCCATCATTTTCAGGATTTTGGCCTGAGGAAGGAATCCACATGGGGTAGCATGTTGTCAGGGGGGTGAAGGGGGGGGCAAGCCAAAAACTGTCTCTCCCCGGTCTTCTTTCACGATTAGTTGTTTTTCTTATTGCGCTAAATAAATGCCCACAGCTACACTCCTCGTTCCCTCGGCAGCTCCTCTGCTAGAGGAGGAGCGCGTCAGTGCCCCCACGGCCCCCGGACACGCGTGTGCAAGCCCGCAGTGGGGACGGCGCGGCAGAGCAGAGCAGCTGCAGTGTGAGAGCACTGATGCCTCCCCTGCATAATGCGCTCGCGGCCGGCGCGCGCTGAAAGGACACAGTGCAACGGGAGACGACAGACGCCTTTTTTAAATGGACTGTACCATCTGTGGGAGAGCTGGGGGGGGGAGGGGGGAATGGACTCATGTAACTCTTACAACTGCAGATGGCCTCGCCGGAGCACGCTGCCCTTCCCTGAAAGGTGGGGCTCATCATGAATGGTGAGAGCGGGCCGCTACACTGCTCTTCATGCAGTCTTTCACTAATCAGTCAGCTTGCTTACAAAGAAAGGCAGTGTTCTGAACTCTCGGCAAACACTGTTAGCCCCCGAACCTCCCACCCTCGCTCTCACACACACGCGCGCGCAGACACACACACACACACACACACACTCCTCTCCTTTCGTTACTTATTCAGTGCTTTGTTGCTCCACAGCTTTCTGGGGGGGGGGGTTGGGAGTACAGCCCAAAAATGCAGGAAAGTGAAATATTTAAACTGGATTACAAAACTTTGGGAAGTATAAACAAAGCGTTGTTTTCCACTGCCATCTGATACAGGTCCTACTATACTATTGTGTGTGTGTGTGTGAGTGTGTGTGTGTGTTGGTGTGTGTGAGTGAGAGAGAGACTGTATTTGTAGGAGTGCAGGTTTGTCAGTCACCATGTTAATAAGATTAAATCCCCTATGGGCCAAACCAGATCCCCAATTCAATGCCGGAAGTTCAGGGAACACACCAGATTACTAACAGCGCAATATCTAGGATAATTTGTTAGAAGATTAATTTGATCTTGGTTTTATCATACTGTACACTTTATTTCATTTCATCACATATTTAATGCAATCATAAAAGTGTAAAAACATGTCACTTTACCCAACTGTATTGATAGCATTGGAAAGGAGCTTAAAAAAACACACTGGGTGTAACAGCACGGCTGGTGAAGGACCAGCGCCAGAATTAGCAACGTCTCCGTATCACTTGCAGGCATTAAATGCGGGAGTTATATTTGGGCCGGCATTAAAGAATGCGTGCAGAGGAGCTGGAGTGCTGGGCAGGGAAAGAGCTCTGAAAAAGACGGGGGGGACGGACGAGGGGATCCTTTTACAGGTGACACAATGCACAAAGCGCTGGAGAAGTCCCAATAAATAAACCCAATACTCCATCGCAGATCAGCCATCTCGGTGGGTAGGGCTTCAGTGCATGAGTGCACCCAGTATCAGGTAGAGCTTTCGGGAGAGAGCGATAACACGGAACTTGCAGGGATCACGCTCCGTCCCTCTCCTGCACATCCTGACTAGCATTTAATCTTCCCATTCACCATCCATCTAGCCAAAACCGAGCCGCAGAGATTCAAAAACGCTATTGTCCATTACCAATCATGATAGGAAATTGTCTTGGGTTAAGGCTCACAAACAACATAAAAATACAATAATGCAAGACTGACATAAGAATATATTATAATACTGCCACTTCCATGAGAAAATAAAAGCATGTACCCATTGCATTAAAATGTAGCAGTAATCTATGTATCCCATTAAAAATATTGTGGTCGATATGAAACGCATTTCATAAAAACCTAAAAACACTTCAAATTATGAAAGACTCGCACAAAAGGCCTCCTGACTTCTCCCGCCGATCAGTCCGAATGCTGCGGCAGAATTCCTTGGGCCCTGGCCTGTACCTTCCATGTTTTCCTGACTCTAGAAAATGCAGAGGGTTATTTTTTCTTCCCCCACGAGGACTGACTGCAGGTGAGTCCTCCACGCTACCACATCCCCGTGGCGCACACCACAGAAAGGGACTAGGCAGGGAGCCTGGAAACAGACCCGGGACACAAAGAGCCGGACGAGCTGGCTTCAGCACAGAGCCGGCCAATTAACTGCTTAGGGGATGCTCTCATTCAAAGAGGCTTGCATCTTAGTCTGCGTTTGCATGAGATTTTGAAGCAGAACTTCAGTCTACCGATCCCATGGAATCTCCAACCAAAATATATCCATCTCTATTACTCACTGCCGATAGGGGGTTGGGTGAAAGTCACATGACAGGCTGTCCATCAGGCTGGCTGCAACCTTAATAAACGTGATGATGGATTTGCTTTGAAGATATCAGATTCACTGCCCCCCATCCCAGAAGTGCATTGAAGAGCTTCACATGGTCCTGAAGCCCCCTCCCCCCATCCCCCATTCCCCAGGGTTCGCTAGGGGGTTCAGCTGGACTCTCAACACCGCTCAGGGCTCTTAATAAGCACTGGGAGCCCCCTGAATTACCATCTGAATGTAAACACACACACACACACAGAGCTGTGGCTGTACGGGTACCGTTGTCCTGCCCAGAGTGACAAACCAGGGTTTCGGGGTGTGTGTAGGGGGGGTCCTTCCAGGGAATCAGGGCTGCAGCTGCACCAAACAAATGCACACAGCCACTTCCGTCCCACCCACCAGAGCAGACTCACTGGAGGCCTCACTCGGAGCCCCCACCTACATCCCCCTTCCCCTACACTATGGGTCCATCTTAAAAGCAGGACTGAGGCTGACTTGGTTCATAAATGCTTATCAGACAGCAAATCAGCTTTTTTATGCCTTCAGAACTTTTGCATCTGAATGCCAAAAACTCCAGGGTGCCATTTACCCACAATGCATCTGATTCTATGGATGCCAAGCTTCCCAGTCTGTCAGGACCGAAAGAAGGGGAACCGGGACTGGCACGTGAACGACCCCCCCAGGCTCAGCACCAGGATCAGCACCAAGCTCCCAGGAACGGTGCTCATGTCAGTCAGACTTGGCGTCAGCTCATTATAAAAAACTACTGAATGTCCTGAGTTAGGCCATAACAAAATAATATTAATAAAACAGAAAGGGTACAGTCAGTCATTGTTTAATACAAAATAAACATATTTAAATCATATGCAAACTGGGAAACAAAATCCTATTTCACAAAAAAGGCCAGAACAATGTACAGACGTCACTTGTGTCCAGCAGTGTGTGCAGCCACAACAAGGTCTCCAGCTGCTTCTTTCTCCCCTTGTCATTCTCACTCATGCAGAAATCAGCCAATCCTTTTATATTAGAGCAAACCAATAGCCGGCGGACGCACATATCGGTCCCGCCTCTGGGCAGATAATCCAGCCAATCTGATGCATGCATTAAAGGGATACAAAAGAAAACGGGAATCAAAGACAAGCGCCAAAGTTTTTAAAGACAACGGTCATGACACTACACAATTTCTTTTAGAAACATCAATCAACGAACTGAGGGCAATAATAAAAACTAAGCTCCAAAATTTGGGACCACAGAAAATCAGGCCCACATTTACAGATTCTGGACTTTGGACCAAACGTGTGAGAAACCTAGGTAGGCAAAATCCTGCTGCCATTACTTATTTTGAAAGTTTATTTTATCATAATGTGACAAAAGGTTAGAATGTTCTGAATGATGCTGCAGAATAGACACGTTGGTTTGGTCTTTGGACAGCTTGCAGGGCCTCCTTCAGTCTTGCAGGGTCTCCTTCAGTCAGATCTTCCTCTATAGTGTAAGCATTCTCCCCCCTCATTGGTTACCCTCTCCACTTCATCATCCGAATCCACATCAATCCTGCGGACACGGAACATTCTGCAAGAGCCTCCCAAGACCAGCTGGCATGAAGCCCTTCACCAAAGCGACTTTTTGCCATAAGACATGCGAGACAGGCACTGTAAATAAAGGAGTACTGCGTAATTGTTACAACTTCTAATTTATCTTTAGCTGCAAAAGTGCACCGAGTATGCCCCCTCCTCCCTGTTCAGTTACTCATCGTCAGGGGACCCTCAGCAGTCACGGTTGGCCCATCAGCTCATTTCAAAGTTGTATTCCCCATCTACCATGCCCAGTAATCAGCCCGCTGTCAACCGCCAACAGATGGAACCCCCCGGCAGACCGAATTAACGACATTTTAATTGATGAACAGCACCGAAGGTTCGAAGGGCTTGAGAAACACAGCAAGGTTCTCCTTCATATCCCACAGAGAGCCAGACTGGGTAATAGCACGTTAGCATTGGACAGCCAGCGTTAGCTACAAACGGAATACTAACAATTCGTGGCCTAATTTGAGAAACTTTCCTCCGCCTTCAGGTGGGTGTGTTAGGCTTTGTGTTTACATCATATGGTCCTCTCAGTGGACCCACAAGACACGCCAGCTGATCCCACTTCATTAACCACACCGGTGGTACGCATCCCAAAACCCCCAGGGCAGCAGGTAGACGGCAGAGTCTTGAGATCTTCACAGACGCCCACACTGGTGTCTGACGTTCATTAGCACAACAAATAAATGCATTCAATTCACCCTGGCCCGAAGAGTATTTCAATTACGGTTACATAATAAAGAACCTTTACAAAGTATGATATGCCATTCTTTCGACTAAAATCAGAAAAGGAATTTTTGTTCTTGGTTTGAAAACTGCAAACAGCCCTGAGAGACTGAGATCCATTTTGGGCAGCCTCCCTCTGGAAGAAAAATTCACCTTGCATAAAACGTCCAAATAGATGGTGTCCCACCAAGCCGGAACACCAAAGTACCAAAACCCACAAACTAAGTGGGTCCCGTAGCCTATGGTCCCCTCGATTTAGTACGGCGTCAGAGGGAAATCCATTGCAGAGAAACATTATTGCCGTTATACCAGGATGAAAACAATGATGTTTGGTCAGCCGGTCCTATTTCACATTTTCGACATGGATGCCCCCTAGAGGCATGTTCGGTACCTGCAGGCTTACAGATGCATCTCCACTCATCCTACCAGCATTACCATTAGCAAGGTGGTAATGGGGGGGGGGGGCATAGGGTTGTGCATAATTGCAAAGGAATGCTGTAGTTATTCCTTGCTTCAGGTGAACTTTTCCAACATATCCAAAATTCACATATAAAAAAACTGGGCTACCCCAAATGTCACTACCATCTGACCAGAGTTACTGGCTGCATAACTGGAAATCAGGAGAGACAGTAGCTCATTTAGAGAACCAACAGCCCATAACCAGGTGCAGAGTCACGGTCACGAGAGGAAATTTAGGATTATTACAGTGATGCTCTCATGAACTGCACCCTCTGCACTGGAGATGACCATGTCTCTCAAATACCAGCAATGTCAGATTAATGTTCCATTTACTTCTCAGCCTTGAGACAGTTTGGTGAGACTATTTGGTCTGAACGGCCGTTTTGCTTATCGGGAAACGGGCTGTGGAGGTGTGCGACAGGCACGGAGATGGGGTTCAATCTCCCAGTCACCTGAGCATCAGCGCTGATGTGGGAAGACAAGACGGCAGTCAGCAGGACCTGCCACCAGGATGGATGGATCAGAAGATGCAGAGAAGAGCAGCTCTGGTACACTTTTGGTCTGCTTGGTTTACACGGACTGTGATCGCTTCCAAAAGCACCAAGCGGTGGAGATTCACAGATATCTGGAAACCATATTGGTTTATTTTATCATTTCTGCTGCTGTAACAACACAAATTTGTGGGATAAATAAAGGTTCTCAACTTATTGTAAATCTCATTTAAATGATGAACTTCATAAAAATATATGAACGCGAGCATAGAGACCAAAAGGGGGTTTTCCCGCACAGGGAGGTGGCCACGACGCCGTGCCCGAAAGGCTGTGCTTCTACCTGCACACACCCCTGTGAGACCTGGGAGCAGGAGCCACACAGCACAGGGAGGTGGCCATGACGCCGTGCCCGACAGGCTGTGCTTACACCTGCACACACCCCTGTGAGACCTGGGAGCAGGAGCCACACAGCACAGGGAGGTGGCCAGGACGCCATGCCCGACAAGCTGTGCTTACACCTGCACACACCCCTGTGAGACCTGGGAGCAGGACATCAGGCCCAGGACACCAGCCCCATTAACAGTCCTATCCCTTCACTGAAGGTGCCGAAGTGGGAAACCTTCACAGAGACGCTTTTCTTCCGACTGGGCAGAGTCCTGCATAATGGCAAAGGAAGCAGCCTCCAGCACAGCTCTGCCACCGTACGGCAAGCACCCATCAAGCGGCATCTCTGAGCTGTACAGTAACCCAGCAGGAAGGATAATCTTAGAGTGCTCCTACACCAGGCTGTGCGCACTCCAGCTGTGCTAAGCATCGTGGACGCACCAAGGCGCGTGGTATATAACAGGGTCTGCCTCGGGAAAACGTGCACAGACATGTGCACAAACCCGTTATAAACACGTGCTGTCTGCCTTTCTGTCTAGCTTAACCCTCTGGAGTCGACCGACCCGCCAGTGGGTCCAAACAGAAATCAGTTTAAAAAACTCAGCGTGTTTTTGTCATAGAAACATTTTAAAAACACCCCGAGAAACCTTGAACGGTCTACTTTTCAAATATATATAGGAAGAAAAGAAATATACGTTTAGAGCTCTCCAAGGAGAATAAAATTAGAAGAGTGACTGACTGGAGTGTCAGACTCGAATCAGCGCTGATCGCCACCCCTTTGCAAATCGCGCTATTCACATGATAAAAATAGGGTAATCCAGCAGTCATTACTGGATAAAGAAACGCATGAAAACGCCCAATGTAACTCCTACAAAAAAAGAGCACGTCCTGCTTGTGTTTATGTTTAAAGTTGATTTTTTTTATTAGAATAATCACATTCTAAATGGTCTCAGATTATTGGTGCTGAGTTTGTGCTGAATAAAAGTATTTGCAACACTTTGTGATAAATGTTTTTTAGATATTTGAAAATGTTAAGGCATGTCTGACTACCCTGAAACTGGCTGAGAGGCCACTCCGGAGGGTTAACTATACCCAGGTAAAAATCTCTAGGTAAATGATCAGGATCTGGGTGGAGAACAGCATGACCAGTCACTCATTAGAACCTGGTGTGAGATGGTCAGTGCGTGAAATCTTGGTAAACCAGCTGGTGGTGAACGCTGCGTGAGCCAGGTGGAGTGAGAGCTGGTGGTGAATGCTGTGTAAACCAGCTGGTGTGAGAGCTGGTGGTGAACGCAGCGTGAACCAGCTGGAGTGAGAGCTGGTGGTGAACGCAGCGTGAACCAGCCGGCGTGAGAGCTGGTGGTGAATGCTGCGAGAACCAGCCGGTATGAGAGCTGGTGGTGAATGCTGCGAGAACCGGCCGGTATGAGAGCTGGTGGTGAATGCTGCAAGAACCAGCCGGTATGAGAGCTAGTGGAGAACGCTGCAAGAACCGGCCGGCATGAGAGCTGGTGGTGAATGCTGCGAGAACCAGCTGGTGTGAGAGCTGGTGGTGAACACTGCTTAAACCAGCTGGCATGAGAGCTGGTGGTGAACGCTGGCTGTGAAAACCAGCTGGCGTGAGAGCTGGTGGTGAATGCTGCGAGAACCGGCTGGTATGAGAGCTGGTGGTGAATGCTGCGAGAACCAGCCGGTATGAGAGCTGGTGGAGAACGCTGCGAGAACCGGCCGGTATGAGAGCTGGTGGTGAATGCTGCGAGAACCAGCTGGAGTGAGAGCTGGTGGTGAACACTGTGTAAGCTATGACCACATCTACTGGAGGAGAGTCCCAGTTTGGCAAAATGTGCTCAAACGCACTGGACCAATACAGCATCATCATACTATGCCCCACTTCTCTCAGTGCAGGGACACAGTGATTCTGAAACCCATCTGATGAGGCCAGCACATGCAATCACACACTACAGGGAACTTAGGCACACCATCGCACCCAATTTCATTCCACACAGTTGCATTATTTTTTATGCCAGATGGGCAATAACCAAGTACTTGTGACAGACTATAGTGCCAATAGATGGCCATTATCAAGTTGTTTAGTTACTTCTGAGGCAAACCGTTTATTATTATTTTACATATTTCCCCTGTCATAGGCTAGGGTAAAGCTTTTACTGTGGATTTTTTTCACAAGTTGAACTAAGTAACAGCCTTCACTTGGCTGAACACAACGTGCACTCTTTTCACATCCATGTTGTAACACACCATCAGCCACCATAGGCCATACCATAAGCCTGTCCTCACTAATGTTCCATAATAAAAGTGGTTGTCATGGAGATTAGCGTTGCATGGCAGACCACCACAGACATTCCACCCGAGATTAGAGCCTCTGCAGGGTACACTCAAAAGGAAAATCTATATGCAATACTCAGTAGGGCACAATCATTAGTGCATACTCCATAGTGCACACTCTATAGGGTATACGCAGTAGTGCACACTCAGAAGAGGCTACATCCAGATGGGTATAGTGTGTAGGGTACACTCACAAGGGTATGCTGTGTGACTTAACGATGACAGCGGTCTTGTGTTATGGGAAATTGACCGGAGAAAATGAACAGATGAAAACGTATGACTGTGGACAGGAGTGAAGTGTACAAGCCAGATGGTCTGACACAATGCATAAAGTAGCAAGAACCACATCTCTCCTGTGATGTCACGGTCTACCACAGATTAGAACAAACTCGTCACAATAGGAACACGGGTCTCCAATCGTAGTAGCTTACAGGTGACACATTGGCAACCACTAGTGCAGAAACCCGGTTCTGGAGGAGAGTTTCTAGCCCATTAAAAACAAGACACCAATAGACATTTTTAAAAACATCTTCTTGCATTAGGTTTTATCCTGGAAAGAAACTGAAGAGCAATATAGTAACTGACACCGATTGGCTGTGTGTGGCCTCACACATGGCCCAAACAGCATTAAACAAACCCACATGAATTTACTGCCGAAAAAAAAAAAAAACAGTTCAGGTTTCTTGAGGATGTCAGGATAAGAGAACAGACAACTTCTCATGGTAAAGATGCCAGCTACCAGCAATCACATCAGGCTGAGCCTGGGGTACATAATCAGGACAATCTGAAAAGGCAGCAGCGATGGTTTGTCAGCACTGAATGGGGGCGCCAGTCTGGGGATGGGACTCATTCACATTTCTGACCAATAGGCAAACGGCAAACCACAGGAAACAAGGCTGCTGCCAATCACAGAGTGGAAAGGGGGTGATGACAGTCAAGCATCTTTTGCAAACGCTACTATGCAGGCAAGCGTTTCTGAACCTCTGAACTTCCACACAATATGTCTTTATTAATGTCAGAAAAGCTTATTATCAAAATTAATAACTTTCCAGCTGCCTCTTAACAACTCAAAATGGACCTACAATAAGCTATTAATCCTAATCACAACTTTAAAAAAAAAAAAAAAAAAAAATGTATGCCTGCTCCGGGAGAAAAATGATAAATAAAAACAGCAGAGAGCGCGCAGCCCGGCATGTGACCAGCGTGTAAACACCAGCCAGCGAGGAGGAAAAGGGGGCAAATTATGCACATGGACAAATGATGGAGAGGATAGATGTGGGCTGCAGAGCAAGAGCGGAGGAGGACAGAGGCCCATTGACAGAGCGGAAGCCCAGCTGGGCAAGAGAGAAAAAACGAGAACAAGCACCAACAAGCAACGGGGAGGAGAGACGGCCTCCCAAAACAAACGGGCTCCCTCAACTCTGCAGTCTTTGTACTTCCATCATAGATTCATTTTCAATCGACTAATTTTCCAAGCCCAGCACCGTGGTGTTAACCATGAGCCGTACTCATGCTGGTCTCACTGCCAGTCGGTGACCGCAGCTCAATATCGAGGTTTCCCCGGCGTGCTCAAGCCACCTCTCCCTTAGTGACACCACACACACACACACACACACTCCACAGAACAAGCAGCTACGAGCTCAGGCACGAATTTCGTTCTGCTACAACGTATCGCAGTTTCCCAGGAGCTCCTGCTCATCCGCTAGTGCTGGCAGCAGTTTGAGGAGAACATCTCCATTCCACACGGCCCTGTTCACCCAACGGCTTGGTGC
>JAODKM010000099.1:3564739-3585349 GCA_026780845.1 Petrocephalus sullivani | reverse complement strand
AGAAACGTACCAACAGGCGGTGTGGGGGTGGGGCAGGGGGGCGGGCGCCGGCGGGGGGGGGGGGGGGCGCGCGGGGGGGGGCGTCGGGGAGGGCTGCGGGGGCGGGGCGTTATCTGCCTGTTGAACCAGGGTACTTTCACTGGGGCCTGATCCCACCCACAACACTCTCTCTCACACAAACAGTGGGAAAACAAAATGTAAAAGAAAACAGTAATTTGAGCAGAGGTAAATATGTACATAAGCACACGTGTACACAAGTTAACAGATGAACTATTTCTGAAAATAGGTATTATAATAATACCAGCACTTCTTGAACTCCTACACTTGAACACTCCCCACAGCCCCTTCAGAGAATAACACAGCACCCCCCCAACCTCCCCCCAACAATGCAGAGTTGTAACCAGGGGGGGGGGGACTGTCCCCCCTACACCATGTCCACAGCAACATTATTCCTACATGCACTTCCATTCATTTTCTATAACAGTCATAGGAAACGGTATTCTTGCGACATGTGCTGTGTGCCGAGATGAAGTGGCTTTTTACACTGTACCGGAAAACATAGGACAGACGGGAAACTTAAAATTACTGGCGGAAATACAATACACATACAAACAAAACTCCCGGAATTAAATTGCTATTACCTGCCAACATTTCTTCTATTGAACTTGTGCACTATGAAATACTTCGTTAGCAAATGCTAACGCTGTTGATTTTGCTGCCGTTCCAAGTGCTTAATTACGTGGCCATGGCAACAGCTATGTCAACTGGCTTAGGAATGTTGGCTACGTTAATGTAAAGGCTCATTTCAACAGCAACTGATTGGTTGAAAATTCACAGACGCCACTCGGAAGCCATCTGCACGCTGTCACCAGCCCAGAATACCTTAAACCGACCCAGGGAATCCGATTAACGCAAACTGTCCCTATAAAATCAACGTTCACCAATAAAATTGAGGTGGCACAGCCAGGTTTTCATTCAATATGCGAAATCTCTGACAATAGTAATATAACGCACGCAATATTATTATAGCAAAAGATTCATTTACCAGACCATTAAAAAAATAATTTGTACCTAAACATTTTACCAAGATCTTCTAGAAAAAAAAGGAGTCCACGAGAGAAAATCACTATGTAACTTTAGACCCTACAAAAGAATACAGGGAAAGGAGTACAGAGGTACAGTGCCTACTGCTTAAACAGGGCTTCACGACTCCTCTTGCAAAGATTAAAATAAAGCCCCTTTGCAGTATACTGTATAGCAGCAAGCCTATAACCTTCAGCAGTATGTGGACAGCTGTGCACATGCTCAGTAATCCTTGAATGTGCTCTTGTGTGACTTCATTAGGCACCAGTATGGTTCTGCTTACGGTTTACTGTACGCAAGTCGCTGGTACCTGGGCATCCATGAGTAGGTGTCTCATCAAGGTCATGGACTTCTTTAGGGTCTCCTTCTCGTTGGGCAGGAAGGAGTCGTCCTCGTTGTCCAGGGCCTTGGGCCCGTTCACCATGAAATGGGCGATCTGGTCATTGAGGCTGTTCAGGGACTGCACTGCTGTGGAGACAGGGAAGAGGGGGCATCAGAATAGAACCTGGACACCAAGTATCGCGGCTTCTCTCACTCACCATTGATACTTTGCACTCATAGCTCTCCCATTATTTTCCAGTTTGTCATAAGAGTTTTAGACAGCCTCTGACAAATGAATTCTTCTTGAACCCCCCCATTCTGACTGGCCTATTATGTTAAGTTATGGGGTGAGGTGGGGCACTGATTGATGCTCATTATTTTCAAAAACTGCTAACAGTCCACCAGGAAATTCTTAGCAATCATTTATTCACCCATCAGTCCATCCATTTTACCCAGAGCTGCCCATCTATCATGGGGTCAGTCAAGTCAGTCAAGGCTATGCACCACCTTGCCAAAATTTTAAATAAGCATGGCTGGGTATTTGTTATCTGGCTATTCAGATTTATCCCAATACCTTGACTGAGAATACACCAGCAAGACCATTCCTGGGACATGAGCCATGAAGGTACAATGCCAGACAAAAGTGTGGACACACCAAACCACCTACGAAGGACAGCGATAGAGTTGCATCACTTGACCTGGCCATCTGACACAGTAGAGATGGTTCTGGAGCAGTGAAGGATAAGTGGCCAATGAGTGCTCAGCATGTGTGTGTGGGACCTCCTGCAGGACAGCTGGAAAAGCGTCCCAGGAGGACCCCTCATGGAACTGGACACAGAGGAGACTGTAGGGTCAGCCAGTCCGTGGAGCAATTAGGGCAGGGGTGTCCAATCTTATCCGCGAAGGGCCAGTGTGTATGCAGATTTTCGGGATAAGGTCAGCTGTTAAAACCCAGATGTGAGAATTCTTCAGCCAATCAGTCCTCTAATTAGTGATCTATTTAGGGAGTTGCAGCGAAAACCTGCATACACACCGGCCCTTTGCCGATAAGATTGGACACCCCTGAATTAGGGTTAAGGGCCTTGCTCAAGGGACCAACGGTGGAATCATTCTGCCGACCTCTGGATTTGAACCAGCAACCTTCTGAGTCCCAACCCACAGAGCTACCCCTCCCCAATGTATATTGTGTTTGATATTTTTAAGTCAGTGCATAATTATAATTATTCTAAAATGTACAGAATAGTACTAATACACCCTTTCTCTGGGTAGGTGTGCCCACTGGTACATTGATGGCAACGTTGAATTATTTGGTCAACATGATTGCCCTTTTATATGGTCTGACATCCCCCTGAGATGCACAACTGGACTTATGGAGCACAGGATTTCCATTTTCTACACCGCAGTTTGAAGGTGAAGAGTGTGACACTGATGGGAAGCCATCACACTTGACAGTCACACCTGAAGGTGAGGTGACATCCTTGCAGAGACCGTTAATGAGCTTCTTCCAACAAATGATGTATTTATATTCAGCCTATGAGTCTGGAATGTTTAAAATGGTTACAAGCTACTGGGCTCAAATGAACAAACAGTGACATTTTACTTTTGAAATCTGAAAGTTCCTCTCTTATTCTTCAGGAAATGCCCCTCAGTATCTGGAGGCTCAGTCTGATCATCGATAATCATTAGCCTCTTACCCGCTTAGGATTGCAGGTAACGTGGAGCCTATATATGGAATCCCAAGTATGTGTTATGGTTTCTGAGGCAAGCACATCCAGTTTGCAGATTTCCAAATATGCCTACTAAACCTGTCATTTGGCCGGGGAGCTGAATAAGGTGTGACCAAGGAAATGCGCAAACCGTTTTGCAGACTGGCCCTCCGGGACCAGAACTGGGGAGCCCTGGCTCAGAGCTACCAGCTCTCCTGAACACATTGCCTTTAGGTCGTGCCAAGAACATTCAAAAACTCAGGACGGACCACTGCCCACCCAGCTACCACAACACATCTCACAATTTCGTTTTCATGTTCTATCGCATAATACATCTCAAGTTTCGTCATTGTCTTGTCATACCATCTATATATAGTCCACAGCACAGGTAGCACAAAAACATCCCCAGGACCGTGGTGCAGTGTGTGTATACATTTGTACAGGGGACCCTGGGGTAGCCACACAGTATGATGTGGTGATATGATATAGTGGCAACTGTATAAATGTTAACAACAGATGTGACAATATGACATGGATACCTGGTGCAGTGTTGGGCAACGTCCCCTGGATAAAGTGGCTAGCACTGGTGGTAAGCCAGGCTTATAATGGTGCTGGTGAGGAGGTCAGAGTTCTAACAGCTTTGGGGGACACTTGTTCCAACAACACTGTCAGTTTACAGAGCTGATGCAGTCTGCACACCTTGGACTGACGAGACGCCGCCTGAGGCTCGATTTAGGGGTTTCGATACCGAAACCCCCCCATAGTCTCATATCCAGCCAAGTCCTTTGATCAGACACCGGTGGGGGGGTCGTTCATTCCTTGACGACATCAATCACACATTGAACGAAGGAAGTTCCCTGCATATGTCACAATAAAACTTTGTTCAAGAATAACATTAAATAAGACAGAGGCAAAGACAGTCACTCCCTGTATACCTGTGCTGCCAGCCACAGGCATAGGCAGTCACTCCCTGTATACCTGTGCTGCCAGCCACAGGTCAAAAATTAAACGCAGAAATATAACATTCAAATCTGCTGGGCTTTATTCTTTTAAGGGTTATATTTTTACAAATCCAAAAAGAACTGCAAATATGCCGTAACAAAAGGCTTTGTGAAGGCGGCCCCCTTGCCGATTTCTAAAGGGCACAGGGCGGGGCTGGTTTTCACTCAGCCTCCTCCAGTAATTGCTCCATAGATGTCAGGCACCGCGAGCAAATCGTGAGCTAAAAGGAAGCCATTCCCAGAAACCAGCAGGATACCGGATCTAGCCCCTGCAATTTCACAGCAGAAGCGTGCAGGGCTGCAGGGCCGGCCCTCAATGGCCTCTCGGGATTTGCCGCAGAGCGTGACAGAGGCCCGCTCGGCCCGGGTCCATGCCGTTCCTCTAAAAGGTGCCACTTACCGCGGTATAACTTCCTACATTTAGCCGCTCGGTGTGAAGTCTGGTTAAACATACTGAGCTCTCACATTCCTGCCAGCGTTGCCGATTTATGAATTCCATTACAACCACGATTTCTTCTCCTCCCTTAAACATGCCCGTTATGCAAGGACAGGGGACGTCATTAAGAAATATAGAGATTTGACCTGCACCTGCAATCTCGTGATACAAAGTTAGGTAAACTGGTGTTTCTAAATTGGCCAGAGTACGCAAGGGTGTGAATTCTTGGATCCACTGTGTGCGGAAGATGAACAGTTGGACGGAAGTTAAGAAGATTCCACTTCATCTGCATCACTTTTAGAAACATGCCCGTGTCTTCAAACTGGCTGCAGATGGCACCAGGACGGCTTATCTGATAAAAGCACAGAGCCGGACAAAATGTGCTTTCAGCTTGAGAGTTTAAAAGACATCAGACTGGCAGTATTCCATCCATCGCACACACTGAGGATCAGACACAGCAATCATCTGTAAGGCTCGCAAGCTGACCAGGCAGTCCTAAGCATGACTTCCATCAGTAACATTCGAGGGCTGAATTTCCACAGCATCAGGTAGAATCAACGCCGCCGAGATGGACCCGTCTTTTAAATATCACCTCTCCAGGTTTTTAAACTATTTTGCACTTCCAGATTAGATACAAAACTGGATTTCATCGTCTTGTACTACAAGGAAGCATGGAAAATAACATTGCACATTTCGGAAGATTACATCCCCATGGACCAATATTATACAATGTTTTTTTTCTTTTTCCCACGATTCTGCTGTTGTACCCTTGAATGAAACATCCAGCTGCAGAATTGGGTGATCGCTTGGGCAGCGCAAGTCATTTGACCTCAGCAGCTCGATCCGTAATGACCGTGTGACACTGGCAGTTCCGATACTTTTCCTGCTTTCAGCTTTTGAGCTTTGCACACGCACAGCCGACAAAAAGGAGGAATCATCCAAATGACAAACGCAGTAAGCAGATCAGATGATTTTAATAAATTTAAAACTATCATGTGATCATCATGTATCTGTACTACAAAAAAATCTGAAATGCCCTCAGTCTCCCTCGTCCTGCTCTCTTGCCCCACAGAGTGACGGGAAAGCTTCCTCTAAAGGCCAAATCCGGGTGCATGACTCAGCTCAAACAGGACAACTGTGATCCTTAAATCAAACACCTACAGCTGCCAAATACTCAGAGGGTCAAATCAATAGCCAACTGAGAATTAGGGGTCTTGATAGGCTTGGAGGGGTATCCATTTTATTCCATACAGTCACATTGTTCCCTCCCCATATAACCACCCTTAGGGTGCATGGGAAATGGTTAGCCAAGCTAACAGAATGGTGCATGTAAATGCATAAAAACTTGGGCAAGATCACTACGAATTAAATACTAGTCCTGCATGCCAATGGTTGTTACAATCAAATTGTGAAGTAGATCAAATCAATCTACTTCCAAATGATTTTTCTGCTGGTTAAAAGTTCCCTGTTGTGATTTATTCATTTCATTTTAGATTTGCATATTCCATCAGTAATGTCTATCAGGGTTGCCAACGGTCAGCTGGCTGGGGTGAGATGTTTAGTTTGTAACAAGTCTGCACACACATACATTTATATGTATATTATTGTTTTATTACCTTGTAAATAATCAGTATGGTTTGCAAACTGCCCCAACGCCTTTGATGTAGCTAATTTTGGGTTTATAATGGAATAATACAGATTTGACGCAAGATTTCTCATGTGATTGTGAGAGTAGGACAGTGTGAGTGTCACACCAGATGCATGAGGGCTAGCAACCCAGCTTCAATGTCTCAGGAAACTTTACTCAGATGCACAGATGTTCACAAATATTCTCCATGTAGAATGAAACTTAAAGCAAAGGACACCATTAACTAAAAAATTTACAGAACAGACACCACTATTTTTCGTTTTTACGAACCCTGTGTTACTGCTACCACTCACAGGCACCTTCTATTTCACCAGTACATCAGTTTAATAAAAAGACGGGCATCTATATCTTTGACGATATTAAAAACTGTACCTTCGGAATTTCCAAATACCAGAATACACCATAATACACCGTCACACCACCCAGGCAGAGGCCCTAACAGCCTTTTCAGAACACAAAGCTAAAGTGGCTTCCCCACCCACACTGGCTGGGGACGGCAATAAAAATAAAAAAAACAAGGGCACCATCATCCTTTTCAGCTGCCCGAGACACTTCAGGGACACCCCCTCTCTCTTCCCATGGAATGTAAGGTCAGGAACGATGGTGATGCGCGAGAACAGCAGCTCTCTTCCTCAAGGTCAATGCGCTTCACTTGGGAGCAATTTGTACGAGATTTAAGAGTGTGTCTACAGTTTCTGTACATCGCATCATAATTTACTGCAGTGTGGTTACCACTCAGAGAATGAGCATCTGCACTAGGTCACTGTGCAGCCTATGAGCTGAAACCAAAGCGCCATCTGCTGGTCAGGAGGCAGAACATGTCCCTTGCGAGGAGAGCTTTAAATCGATTCACTAGCCTAGGGGTGGGCAGTCTTACCCGCAAAGGGCCGGTGTGTATGCAGGTTTTTGGGATAACCCTAAGGTCAGCTGTCCAAACCCAGGTGTGAGAATTCTTCATCCAATCAGTCCTCTAATTAGTGATCTAATTAGGGAGCTGCAGCGAAAACCTGCACACATACCGGCCCTTTGCGGATAAGACTGCCCGCCCCTGCACTAACCCAATACCACATACTGATGGGACTACCAAGCCTGGACAGGTCCTGCTGAAGACCACCAGTTTTAGAGATAGGGATCATTTCAGAGATTATCAGAACGTCATTAATGTCACTGAAAAGCTTTAAAAGCCCATGGATGTAAAATTTTCCATGAAAAAAAAAACAACATTCATGCTAGTCCCAATCAACATTTCATACAGGCTTTTCGGTTTTTATCAGTTTCAAAAGCATCGTTAAGGGTCATTAGGAATCCAAACATAAAAATATTCAACACTGTGAGGAAACCTGAACAATTTTCAACTGATACCATTACACTAAAAGGCAAGCAGAATTGGGCCTTCTGGTGATGAACAATTTGAAAATCAACAAGGGTCCAGATGACCAGATGCAGGTTCAGAGGTGCCAATCGGGAGACTCGGGAAAACTCCCGGTGGACTGCTTAGCTGGTGTGCCAGTCAGAAACAAAATTATTATTATTTGAGAAGTTTAAAACTGAGCCAGTCAGAAACTAAATTAATTGTGTTTAAAATTCTACAAGAATGCTTCAGAATGTTAATTAAACAGTGAGTTCTCTCTCTCTCTCTCTCTCTCTCTCTCTCTCTCTCACAAAATGTGCAAATACACGGCACTTGCGTCAGTGTGACCCCGTGTCATTTTGAGTTAGCGCAGTGAGAAGTTGTGGAGGTGTCACAACTAATAGCTAGAAGTTTCTCAAATAACAGATGTCAGAAAGAGACCAGGTGGAGCTGAAAAAGGCAGACTGCTTGAACAGTCAATATGATATTTTTCTTCTTGAAATGTTAGTAATAAAGTAAAATCAGGATTAGACTTGAACTGAGGCATTTATCAAAGTTCCCCTAGAAAAAAGGCAAAACGGGCTGGTCTTTGGCATAAGACTTCCAGGCTGAAAACCCACTCCATGACTGGCCAGATGTATACTTGGCCATTCCATAAACGACAGCTTTACTGAGTGTGAGACAGACACCTAGTTCTGAATATTCCTTGGGTCACGGCCTCTTCTTAATAGACTGGTATTCCCAGCATGAAGGCACCCCTGGAAAAAGTAAACACAGGCAAAGGCAATGGAATAAACTGTGATTTAGTCCAGACTGTTAGGGACAGGGATAAAGGAGTAGTAGCTGGTATTGCGCTGCTCATCGCTGCCCGTTTTGAGCCAATGGCAAGCAAGCAACCTGTGGTTGTCAACATGGGACCACCCTGCCCATGGAAACCTTATTCCCTGCCTAAATAATTGGCTTAATCTACGAGAGCTAAGGGTCACCATCCCTGGGTGCTCCATGTTCAGAACTCTCCAGTAGCTGCCACATTACAGCACAAAATTTATTTTGTACAAGAACTTTACTGTAACCTGGTGGGTTTTATATTAAAAACAGAGCACGAAAGAATCATGCGTCAGCGCCACACCGATTTCCCGAAACGCAGCCCTCCGCGGCAGCCATAACGTTAGCCAGCGACCCTACCCAAGCACACACACAGCTGAAGCGAAAGCAGTAGGCTCTTAAGAGACGGCAGCAGTGCTAGTTTTGCCAAACGGGAGTCCTCGAGGCGATAAAATGGAAAAATAAAAGAAAGTGGAACGAAATGAAGTTCCCAAGGAAAAAATGACAAATTAATTGCAACTCCACTCGGGGCACACACCGACCCCCCTGCCCCATGGATGATGTGAACCCAAAGCACAATGATGACATACTTCATTTAAAGTGCGTCAGAGCATTCTCCCCTTACAACAGTAATTTATGTCTTGTATCCTGGCCCATTAAGAACTCCTTCCCTTAGAGAGCGTCTCCCAACTACTGCGAAGAAAGGGGTTATAGCATCGGCCTGAACAAAGTTCTTTTCCACAGACCGCTTTGCCTGTGCCTGCTAGAGGGACCATGTGTCACAGAGTTCATCTGCTTCGAGTCATTGTGAAAATGTACAACATCCACGAATCAGCATACACTATTCGCATCATGTGACAAAAACCATGCAAAACAATCACCAGCCACTGGGGGGTGTAGATGCGATGACCTCATCCATTCAGTGTTATAATGCTCGTATTGTAGGTAGTAGACTACACATGAAACAAAAAAATAAATAAAATTACCCTGCAAAGAAAAAGTGCAATCACTACAGATCCATTAAATATTTCGAATTTAACTTTAATCGAAATTTAACTGTGGGCAACGTTAAGTATTATTTCCAGAGGATTAGGAAAACAGTCAGAGAAGTTTATTCTGAGCATCATAAGAAGTACTTAAGAGATTAGCACACTGATGCAAGATAGGCCTTCCATAATTTTTATATGACATCAGCCGTTAGAAGTTTTTTCATGTAGATTTAAGAGGCGCCGTATCCCATAAACCCACGCGGCACAGTCACTTTACTGGTTTACATTCCATCCCATAACAGGGGAATCTGCAGCTTGAGACAGACTGGGATCATGCTTGGATATAAACATTTCAGTTCCTCTCCAGCTCTTCCAAGGAACAAATTGCAGGAGTCGCAGTGCTATGAAAGTCATATTCAGACGGGTGTAAATCGCCACCCTCTCTCACACTCTGCCCCTGTGCTGGGGCATGAGCTGAGGTAAATAGTTTGAGTTCTCATGTTGCTGAAGTGGACTTTCCCTTCACCCCACTCCCAAATTTCTGGAGCCTCTCACCCAGAGGATTCTGGGGTCTCCAGCCATTACCTTCACTGATTCACTCACTTTGCACCCAGTGACCATAGTAATTCAATTTCCTTTACCTACCTCTTCCCACTGAGCATGGCTTCCAGAAAAATAAATATCACAACACTGTACAGAAGTCAAGCTACCAGGAACCACTAGTTTCATCACAACTTCTAACAAAACTGATAGTTTCCTCCCATCCGGAGGGTTGGGGTTCATTTCAAGCAGAAATAAACATTTAAATGTTTTCTAATAAACGTTGGACGAAATCACAATGTTTACGCTGCTAGGGTATGATACAAATAAATGCGATTTTGTGTCATGGGCCTACAGCGACTACACAGAGCAACAACGGCATTTAGAAGATTAAAACAAACCTGAGCTGCAAAGTCAAAATGACAAGAGAATCTGCCCCACCAAACACCCTGGATATGAGAGGGGATTTGCATTTGGCTGAGCAGCAAAAAGGCAAACAACATAATATAGCTTACGTTCAGATGATGACACAGCCCTTCAGTATAACAAGAGTTGAATTAATTGCAGATACAAACATTGCACAGAGTGGTGCAGTGGCTAGTGAGGTTGCCTCACACCCCACGAGACCTGAGTTCCATAGCATGTTCCTCCTATGCCATTGTGGGTAGTTCTCCCGTTTCCCCCTCAAAAACCGGAAAATAAGCTCATTTGAAATGAAGTTGCCAAATTGTCCATAGACGTGAATAGTGTGCATTGTGCCCTGTCATAAGTTAGTCCGCCTTGTGCCCATTGTTTCGCAGATCTAGCCCCCGCAACCCTGGACAGGAAGAGCGGCAGAGAGAATGTACTGCATGAGCATTGGTACATTCTCTAGTCTAATAAAAGTATGCCAATAAACCTGATGCTGGTCAGAATTAAAATGATGCATTCTGCAGAAAGTCCCATTCCCCCCCCCCCCCCCCCCACGCCTAGTCCTCTCATACCCTGAACCCGAACATTCTCTAGCCCCCCTACACACTCCTATCGCTCCATACATTTTTTTATTAAAAGCCCAAATTTGAGAGACTTCAATGGAATCAGGTTCACCAGTTCTTTGTCTGTCCTTTCATTTGCTGCCACTAAGCCACACTGCTTCGGTTTTGGTGCGATTTGTCTTGAAGTGAAATAGGCCCCAGCTATACAATGTTCCTCAGTAGTTTGAAGAAGATCCATCAAACATTTTTAGAGTTACCATCTCCACAAGATCAAGTCTTCTGCTGCTGCCCTTTCCATCCTTGCCATGTAGCACTGCTGCATTAGTTTTGGTGCGATTTGTCGAAAAATGAACCGAAATCATGTGCAGATCTTCATCTTCTATATCTTTATATGAAGTCCTAAAACTAGATGAAGAGAACCTAGTTAAACAAATGACACAAATAATTATATTTGGTCATGCATTTATTGAAAAAAAAAATTAAAATAACATGTGTGTGGTAAAAGTAAGTGAATCATGCTCTCAATATTTGGTGTGACCCCCTTGTGCAGCAATAACTGCAATGTTTGCGGTAACTGTAGATCAGTCCTGCACATTGACTTGGAGGAATTTTAACCCATTCCTCCATACAGAACGGCTTCAGCTCTTGGATGTTGGTGGGTTTCCTCAAATGAACTACTTTAGGTACTTCCACAACATTTCAATTGGATTAAGATCAGGACTTCGACTTGGTGATTCCAGAATATTCACTTTATTCTTCTTTAACCATTCTTTGGTAGAATGTCTCGTGTGTTAAGGATCGTTGTCCTGCCGTATGACCCACTGTCTCTTGAGATTCAGTTCACGGACAGATGTCTCGACATATTCGTCAGAATCAGAATCAGGTTTATCAAGTGTGCTGTACTGTAACATACAAGGAATGTTTCACCTGTTGTTGGTGACTCTAACAATAGCAATAAATACACAAACAGATAGAGTAGACAAAAGATACCCAGTGCAATTTGTACCATTTACAATAACAGTATAATTAACATACAATGTACAATATAAAAACTGCAAATATGATACACAGCATCCAGTACAAGTTGGTTTTGGCTACACCAGAGCACCAGCCAAACTTCACATTGATATCCATGATGGGGATGAGTCTGCATAAGTCCCATAACTGGAGTATCATCTGCATACTTCAGTAGTTTAACAGTCGGGTCTTTGGAAGTGCAGTCATTTGTGTACAGGGAGAGCAGAGGTGATGGAACACAACCCTGAGGAGCACCAGTGCTGATGATGCATGTGCTGGAAGGGACATCTCCCAACTTCACTTGCCGTTTCCAAAGAATTCCTTTAGAATTCTGGTATATTTCAGAATTCATTGTTCCATCAATGATAGCAAGCTGTCCAGGCCCAGATGCAGCATAACCGGCCCAAACCAGAACATTCTCACCACCATATTTTACAGGTGGGATAAGGTTCTCATGCTGCAATGTAATGGTTTTTCTTCCGCCAAACGCAACGCTCCTCATTTAAGCCAAAAAGTTCTATTTTGACTTCATCCGTCCACAAAACATTCTTCCGGTATCCTTCTGGTTTGTCCACATGATCTTTAGCAAACTATAGATTTTTGAGGGAAACCAGTGGCTTTCTCCAAGCTAGCCAGCCATACACACCATTGCTGTTCAGTGTTCTCCTGATGGTGGGGTCATGAACATCAACATTCGCCAATGTGAAATAGGCCTTCAATTGCTTAGAAGTTACCCTGGGGTCCTTTGTAACTCTCGGACTATTACAATATTACATTTACAGTTGGAGTTGTCTGTGATGGTCGACCACTTCTGGGTAGGGTAACTGTGGTCCTGAATTTCCTCCGTTTGTACACAGATCTGTCTGACTGTTGATTGGTAGAGTCCAAACTCTTCAGAGATGGTCTTGTAACCTTTTCCAGCTTTATGGGCATCAATAACTCTTTTTCTGTGGTCCTCAGAACCTCCTGTGTTCTAGCCCTGATACACATGCCCAGATGTGTTGTATGTGTGATCAGGCTTTGCTGGATCCCTGTTCTTTAAATAAAACAGGGTGTCTCACTCACACCTGACTGTCATCCCATTGATTGAAAACACCAGACTGATTTCACCTTCAAATTATATGATAATCCCAAGGATTTACTTCCTTTTGCCACATGTAGATATGTTATTGGATAATTTACATACGTGACCAAATAATGTGTCATTTGTTCAACTAGGTTTTCTTCATATACCTTTTGGGACTTGTGTGAAAATCAGATGATGTTTTAGGTCACTTTCATATAAACATACAGAAAATTTTAAAAACTTCACAATCTTTCAAGCACCACTATATACTGGTCCTGGGTCTTCTGCAGTTTCCCCACATGCCTTCCAATTTGGCAAGATTTGTCTCCGTCACATTAGTTCCAGATCTTCGCCTATACAACACAGTGTCTGAAGCAGACCAGTGAATACAAATATAGATTTTTTTTTTTTTGCCAAGTAAAACTACAACAACATCTGCCATTATCATCATTCTTGGGGCTTGAGAAAAAATGTGTCAATTTTCTACTGAATGTCCACTGAAGAGGAACAACCACACATTTATGAGACCCACAGCACCGGAGCCTGCATGCTCCATGACTGAAGTTGGATGAAACAAATTACTTTTAAAAAAAATAATAAAATAAGTAAAGAATTGAGCATGAAAACTTGCTCCACCACTGTGCAGCAATGAAGCACCAAAACGGACATTTGGTGACAGGAGTATACAATCTACCGCATTCTTAAGTGGGGAGACAAATGAACCATGTCCTGTCCCCTGTCACAGAGGCCGACAGCGAGCGAGGCAGAGAAGTGGGCGGGTTCTTTGGCCTGGCGATTCCCCCACTGCCACTTTAACCTTGCAGCTCAGTCAGCCGAGTCTAAACATTTAAACGGAGGTATTTAGTGGGAAAAAAAAAACAGCCTGCTCCACCCAGCTTAAAAAGAATGAAACTGCACCTAAATATCTGACAAGTATGGACCCCCCCCGCCCCACAACACTATGGTAAGCCAACAGCGCCACCTCAGGCAATATCGTCACAACACCTCCTCTCTGTACCTTACGTCCCACCACACCAACCAGGCCTCTCAAGTTCAGCACTAGATAACGGAGGCACTCCCCTTCAGCACCACGGACAGCAGGTGGCCACGAGCAGGAAACCCAGTAAACTTCCTCCTCATCAAGGCCAGCGTAAACGGAAGCCACCCAGGGCGAGAAGGTCTGGCTGCAGAACACAGGGAGACGTCCACAAGGGGGACCTCCACACCTGCTCTGGATATGACTCTACTGAAGAAAACTCAGTAAACTGAATGGATAGAAAGTGCAAATTTAAAATTGACTTGGCGTCCATTCCGTAGATTTCAATGAGATTTTTAATGCCTTTTCCCGAAGTTGTGTTAACATTACCAAAACAGCGAAAATATTTTAAAAGCGACTAATAAAATCAGTTCCCGATGTTGAACTAATGTCATATCCAGCACTATTGTGGAGGTCATGTGATTTCAAGCCTCTTCCAAAATAATGGAAACTTTGATTTTTCCACATTATGGTTAGAGTTTATTAGCCAATTCACTAATCGTAACAAAATGCACAACATCCAAATCAGACACTTAAAAGAACTGTTATTAATGACAGTCAGACTTTGTGAGTTGTTGTGCTTGCCATCTGACACACCTTGGTATGTCCCTTTTGGGGAATCAGGTCAACCCACTTTTTGAGAGCGAATCCATGGGCACGTGAGTGGAAGTCAATCCCTCAGAGCAGTGGAGTCCTACTGAGAAGTTAATGACTCTGTGGGGGTAGAGGTAGGGCCAATAAGAGTCCAGAGGGGAGCTGCCAGGTTGACTTAGATTGGCTACTGATAGACAGAAAAACTGTGGACAGGTCAAGAGCCACAAAAAGGATTTTCTTTATCAAAGACTATGTGGAGATACGTGGGTAACAATGAGGATTTCAGTCAAGGAAAGGTGTACCATAACATGATCATTTGCGTTTAGAGAGGATGATACGCTGGCCTGACATTGAGGGCCTGTTAAATATGATCCAATGTCCCACCATATGAGGGCAAGAAAGCTTGTTGGAGATCAGATGGTCTGGAGTTTTTCCATGGTCATGGGAGGTTATGGAGTTGAAGTCCACATCTGTGTTCTTGGAATGGGTGTCTGGATTCCTCAAGCGCCTGATGGCACTCCTGAAGTGACAGTTTGATGGCAAGAAGTCATCATGTCTTATTGGAGATGAAAGTTATTTTTGGAGGAAAAAAATAATAATAATAAATAAAAATAAATAATGCATGCTGGTACATCTTGCTCCTGGGACAAAACTGCTCCCACATCAGACTCTGAATCGTCGATTTTAATGGCATATGGTATCGAGGGGTCAGGGTGTTTAAAAATAGGAATGCTGGTCTTCAACTCCTCAAAAGGTCTGATCAGCTTCTTAGTTCAAACTCAGCCAAGAGCACCTTCACTTTAAATCAGGGCTGTGAGTGGTGGTACAACAGGACTGAAAATGCTCATGATAAAATCTGCAAACCCACAAAATCCATGCAGCCTCATAACCCTTTGGTGCATAGGTCTTCACAGCTCCCATTCTGATACATGTACACTCACTGCGCATTCAGCACGTTGCCCCGAAGTGCCCGGTCCCGACGACTCCATGTACCGAGCTCAACATAGGCTAGTGCAAAGGAGCTGCTGCACCCAGCACCAATACAGCAGATGCTCATGCTCTTCCGGGGGGTCCCTACTGGGAGTGACAGGCCTTGGTTTCAGGGCGAGGAGGTGGTCTCAGCCTCCTCCTGCTTACTGAAGCTCAGGAGCCACGCCTGGGACACTTGGTCCACCTGCAACCAGAAGGCCACAGAGGTAGGGAAAGAAATGTTCCTGTACCGCGGCTAATGGCTCCCGTCGTTTCACACAGTAGTTCTACTCCTGCCGACTAAGCATCCAGCTGAAATATACTACCATGTGCTCTCCTGCAGGTCCTGCTTGGGAAAGCCCAGCACAGCTAGCGTCCGTGTCCAGAATGAATGGAAGACATGGCTCTGGGTTAGCACAGGTACATTACCCAGCTGTGCCTGGGCCTCGCTAAACACAGGAATCCATCTCTCCAGCCCTGGGTTCGCCAGCCCCACACCGTCTTCTCCGGGTTTTGAGTTGGTCTCGTCGTTCCGCCATCAGGCCCGGGCTTCTGCACTGGCACAGTTCCTGGGTGCCTTGCACAGTCTTTGGATGTGGCCCCACTGTGATGCCGCTGTGTTTCACGAACCTGGCTGGGCTTGGGACCGTGTTGCTGGTGGACTTCCCTCAGGAGCTGTGGGCTGCTCTCTTCTCCCGCTACAAAGGCATCTCTCCTCCTCTCACTGCCACAGTCATGCTGGAGGACCACCATGTCCACACCGAGGCAGAGGGCTGCCCCCAGCATGTCAATGGTGGCCCACAGGCAAACCAACAGGTCTAGCCCTATGATGCAGGGAGTTAAAGATGCAGGCGAGTCAGACTTCCTGTGCCACGTGCAGCCCGCCAGCACGACTCGCAACAGTCTCCTCCCCCTCATGGCCGTGGGCATGCCAGTCACTGATCCCAGCTGGATTCGTGTGGGCTCCCAACTGGCTGTGCTTGGGGATTCATCAAGCCAGCACAAGTATCAGACTGCAGACCCAGTAACAGCAGCTCACACGCAGGTTGCTATAGTAACCGCACAGTCCTTCCTCAGTCTTGCAAAAGACGTATTTGAACCACAAACAATGCAGACTCAAGTGCCCAGCATCGTGGCACCCAGCCAACCGCCTGGAGCCTTGCCAAAACACGCACAAGAGTCCAAGGGATCTGCACACTCTTACAGAATCATTTTGTTTCACAATGAAAACATGTCAAAGTCATAACATATGTGTGTGTGTGAAAGAGAGGGGTGGGGGGGGGCTAAATCCCCATTTCTACCCATAATGTGAGAATTGTACCCACTGCAGTGAGATTAAGATATTTACTCTTATTAAAATGGGCTGCATTAAATGTTTCCTGCCCATTGTGCCCATTGGGACAAGCCCTCGCCTCCATGCAGTTGGTCTAGCCTGTGCCCTACATGGAGAAATCCCTCTACAATGAGAGCTCGGGACAGTGCCGGATTACAGCTACCCTGAAGCCAAGCGGCAGGCTGCGGGACAAGAGGTCAGGACCTGGAGCCCGCAGAAATGACCACAACGCCGCCGCATCTCTGGGGATGGCATTTTTTATGAGTGAGATGGGATACACAGTGATGTGTCAAGGCTACCCTATGGAAGACGCATTACACTTACTATCAGCGTCTCCTGAATATTTACCTCCTGATAAATGAGAGTGTTACCAAGACCTTCCGCATTCCCTCACTGCACTTTTGTAATTAAGTTAACGGGAACCTACAAGTCCAGTTAAGGGGGGGGGGCACTTTGTTTATTGCTCTGCTGCTGCACAGAATGTGTAAAAGGCTAGAACAGCCTTTGGAATAAACCCATCTACCTTCGCTAACGAGATCTGTCAAATGCCTTCAAAGACTCGATACCTTCGGCATACTAGCTTAAACTCACTTTCATGAGGTTTTGAAGGCCCATTTGGCAAAAGAAATTCTAGCCAACTAAATTTATCTAAAACTCATAATGCAATACTAGAAAGTAACATTTTTATTCAAGCGCAGTTTCTCACACTGGCAATGACTAACCAGCTGTGCGGAACAATTAATTGGTTCCACTTGGTGCATATTTTACTCACCTAGGTTGTTTATTCACAAGTAAACATTTGTTTCTGTGCTTAGTACACATAAGCTACACTGCCGTGAGAACAATTTCTGGCCTGTTTTTAAAAAAGATAAAAAAAAAAAAAGCATTTAAAATAAATTTTCTGTTCTTGACAAAAAAGCTTTCTAGGTAACTGCAAGTCACCATGCATTATGCTCACCTCCATTTACTAATTTTAACCTGAAATGTTTGTAACTGGATATTAATTGCTGCCAAAGAAAACAAAACCTTGGTATAACTGCACACTTTAGTACATAAAAATGGTCCAATTCAAGTTTGGAAGATTTATTCTTGAGGACAGAATAAATACACTGGCCTTAGATATCCAATGGTCTTCCCAAACCTGAATCTTACATGAAACTTGTGAAAGCAATACATGAGCTTTCCTCAAATCCTTAAAACACTTAAAAGCACACAAAAGAAAAAGCCCAAACAAAATGTACAGGGATCTTTGGTAACATTCTAAACGCTATAATTCCAAGCTGAACCTCCCTGCTCTTATCCTTTTCAACCATGTTTACCAATTCCTTTTCAGTTTAATCATCGCCCAAAATTAAGGGTGGACCAGTGAAATTTAGGGATATTAGGCCGTTTTTTAATCCCTTTTAATTTTAATCCCTGGCACAGCTGTATGTGACTTCCTGTCATAACATAACCAGGCAGTACCATCTACTCTACTTCCATGGATTAGTTGAGAAATCCACTAAACAGTAAGATAAACAAAAACCAAACAAACATTGTTCATCTATTCCCCCCCCCAAAGATACAAATAAATTTTCCTAAAAAGTTACACCAGCAGACCCTTAGTGGGATTTAGTGGGATATGAACCAAAAACTGATTAAAATGGAGTCCACAACCACTAAGCAATTTCTGCATTAACAAATGACTGAAGTTTCCCAGGCTATGTCAAGCTTCCATTGCTGATTGGACAAACCCAAAAGGCTCCCCTGCACCCGCGTATATAAATATTGTGGGTTTTGTACCAATGGAAGACTGACAAATTCCTTATTTTAAGGAGGAACAGCCGTATACAGAAAAGCCTTAATCTGTATTTACTTGTGAGTTTCCTCTGATACTGTTAGGAAAGCAAACTCCACTCCAAGTTAGGGGACGGCTGTTGCTTTTATATCAACAGAGCAGCAAATATCCTTGTTGCCGACCCTTTTGGTCTTTGCTTAACACCAAGTGGAAAATATGCAGACTTTCTGCCAACTGCTCTCTCTCTCTGTGAGCAACCCTGGCTTTCATTGTCCAAAGGGACCAATTAAAATAAGATGGCGAAGCAAGATTTCTTTTCAGGAAGTGACTCCCGATCCTTTTGCGAGTTTCGTTTGTCTGGACATTACAAAGGCACGTATCAGACATCTGGACAACTTAACCGGTTTGGTTAAAAAAGGAGGCCGCTGAAGAAAAGAGTTTTGTAGGCTGACATTTCAGTTAGCCAGCCCCTGCGCTAAGTCCTAGATTAATGCGCGTCAACAAACTGCCAATTGTGAAAGCAATATTTCCATCAGTTTGCAAATAGGGAGAACAACAAATTTAAAGGTGGCCGTACCCTCCGTCATTACGGACTGCATTAGCATTCAGCGCTCACAGGACTTTAACGACATCTGACAGGAGTCGCTAGGATTTGTGGCTGCAGAAGAAAAAGGGCAGGGCTGCAACCGTGAGCGGCGTCACCAAGCAACAATTACGGCTACAAACAAGTTTATTTCCAGCGAACATACAAATAACTATGATAACAGCTGTCCATCCATTCTCAGAAACCACTTATCCTTCCGGGTCACGGGGGGTCCGGAGCCTATCCCGGAAGCTATGGGCACGAGGCGGGGAACAACCCAGGACAGGAGGCCAGCCCATCGCAGGGAACACTCACACACCAGTCACACAAGCACACCTACAAGCCCATCTGGTAACTCCAATTAGCCTCAGTATGTTTTTGGACTGTGGGGGGAAACCGGAGTACCCGGAGGAATCCCTATGACGACACGGGGAGAACATGCAAACTCCACACACATGGAACTGAGGCAGAGACTTGAACCTTGGTCCCAGAACTGTGATGCAACAGTACCAACCCCTGCCCCACCATGCCACCCACTATGATAACGTGGAACAGTTGTATTTAATACAACTGCTCTGTTTCAGCTTTTGAAATCTCAGAAAATGCATCAGCATTTAACGTAACAGGCCATTTCAGATGCTTCTACCACTTCTTTTGCACCAAGCTTCCTGCCTCCATGTCCATCACCTCGCCCTGCCCAAAGGACACTAACCCAGCTGCCATACATGATGCACCCTCCCGTTTCAAGCTCTCCTGTGCTTTACGCGGGGACCTACTTATGCAGTGCTGCAGGACAACAATCAATTAAATCTAATCTTGGGCGATCAATCTAATCAAAGTTTTATCACTTGTCTGGGTACTTTAATCTGTTAGCCATCAGCTGGTTTACTATATTTCTTAATCAGCCGATGGAAGGCTTGAAAGTTTAATGCGGGTTAATAAAACACCGTTTAACAAAAATCCTTTTAAAATGGGACCTATTTTTCTGAAATTTCAGCTTTCCCCTCAGGCTATGAAAAAAGGCAATTTGACTTGAAAGACATTTTAATATCGCATTTAATTCAAATTAAACCCAAAATATCCTACTTAACTGTATACGACACAAGTTACTAATACAAAAACTTACAAACAGCTATGAAGAGGCAACAACAGGCAGACACTGCTAATGTTACAGCAATATGAACACTCAGTTACTGAGTATGGACACTCACGGGCCACCTTCTTAGATACCTGTCCCACTGTCCCTTAAAGCATGCACATACACTCACCTAAAGGATTATTAGAAACACCATACTAATACGGTGTTTGACCCCCTTTCACCTTCAGAACTGCCTTAATTCTACGTGGCATTGATTCAACAA
>JAODKM010000099.1:3551135-3564639 GCA_026780845.1 Petrocephalus sullivani | reverse complement strand
GCAACTGCCATGTGATTGGTTGATTAGATAATTGCATTAATGAGAAATTGAACAGGTGTTCCTAATAATCCTTTAGGCAAGTGTAATTTGTCATATATATATATATGACAATCTCCTGAACACACACATATACACACACACACACACACACACATATATATACACACATATATATACACAGTACATATATACATATACACACACACACACATTATATAAAAATATATAAACAGCCAATCTTATGTCAGCAGCACAACCAGAATGGGGAGGAGAGGAGATTTTAGCAATTGGCATGGTTGTTAGAACGAATAATTCAGAAACCGCTCTAGTGGGATTTTCATGCACATACATCTCTAGGGATTACAGAGGACAGGTCGAAAAAGAAAACATCCAGTAAGCAGCCGTTAACTGGCCAAAAATGCCATATCAGTGGCAGTGATCAGAGAAGGATGGTCAGACTGGACCAAGCTGATAGAAAGGCAACGGTAACTCGAATAACCACTCCTTACAACCGAGGTATGCAGAAGAGCTTCTCTGAGCACACGAGACGTCAAACCTTGAAGACCACACAGGGGGCCACTCCTGCCAGTTAAGAATCGGGAACTTAGGATACATCAAATTATATAAGCCATTTTATCATAAATTTTATATTATGAACTAATATATATATGTATATATATATATATAAAGACATATGTAAAAAAGGACCAGTAAGGATGCCACACACCATATGATTCTGGCTATGGGCCAGCTGAGGCCTAAAACATGAGCATTAAGAACACTTGACTCATGCTCCTTCTCCCCATTTTCCTCAGCTCTGAAGCATTATGAAGGAAGTGCCTAACTAATAAATGTAGACATTTTTCAGGATGCCCATCTGCAGCAGATTAGAATATATGTGCCTCTTTACTCTCGGATTTCAAATCACCCGATTTCAGCTTTACAACGAACCGTTACAGTAAGATCTGTAACAAGAACATAGGATCACATTCAATTCACACACTCTACGGGAAATTTACAGGCGCCAATTACTCGCACTGCGTGTGGGCAGGAACGAAACCATGTGACAAGGGGAGAACAGAGAGGGCAGAGGTTCATATCACCCCACCCCACCCCTGGAGATATGAGGTAACAGTGCTACCCTACATATAAATTGTCAAAACAAGGACATCCCAAAAGCATAAAAGCTTATTGTGTAAGCTGTGGTCAATTCCCCACAACAAACCAGCCAAGTGGAAAGCCATTATATTTACAGAAATTAGGATCTCATCAAAACCAGCATCTTATAATTAGCAGATACAATACTGCAATCTCCAGTAACTAACTGAGCCTAACCAGCATCCAGGAGTTCATGATAACAGAATTATTATTTTTTGCTCATAATCCATAACAAAGAAGAACAAAGCTGCAATTAAGGGACACTTATTCAGCTCTTCAAATCGTTTTAGATGGCTCTGTTGGGAAAGAAGACAGATATAATAATGAAAATTTGCATAAAAACCTGATCACACACAAAACACACAGTGTTCCATTTTAACAATAACCCCAACTTTACCTTTCCCGTATCCAACATACATTAGGCCTCAAACAGCCCCTGTATTATCACTTATCAAAACAGAGCTGTACTGACCCTTAACAACGGGTTTAAACTTAGCAGAGCTTCATGGAAGCATTAACTCTGACTTCCAGAGTGTCTGTGCACAGATGTTTTTACGACTACAGGAGAACATTGCAGACAGCCACAATGCACTCCTCGCATATCCTGCATGGATTAGGTCGGTAACCTCACCTCGGGTCAGCAGCAGTTTGGATGCCGATTAATGTGCCCTCAGAATCTTGCATTTAAAGCGCTTTATGCCCGATTTCCAGAAAGAAACAAAAATGTAAGCCTGTTGTCCGTATCTCTGTGTGAACGTCCTTAAAAACTACTTTGCTTAACCACAAAGAAATCCCCGTGAGTAATCTGCACTACCTCAGTTTGGCCATGTTCCAGTCATTTACTGCGTTACAGAAAACATTCCTGTTATGCACTAGCCAATAACATCGTCCACTGCAAACATGTGACCTCCTGACCAGGTTCATTAATGGATCATTAATGCTCTTCATTGAGAACTGCAGTCCCAGTGGAAGATGTGCAATATATTCAAGTTAAACTGGTCCATTTCATACACCATGAAGAGAGAGTGGGCAGTGTTCAGAAGACATTTTCACTCTCAGTCACAAGGAGACTTTTCTGCACCCAAACACAGACTGTGGAAAGCAAGATATGACCACTCAGTCACCTGTCATCAATGAAAAAATTCAAAATATTTCCCTACTGTGTTGTGCTCACCGGGAAGCTAAACCACAAAGGCTGGAAATTATCCACAATTCTGTTGCAAAAAATAAAGAGCAATTTATATTCAAATAAAAAGAAAACCCACCAACAACAACAACAATGCAAATTACACTGCAATTAAATTTCCAAAGCAAGGAGCTCTTGGAAGAAAAAAAGCTGCCATCAGACTTCTTTAAAAAATTCAAACAAGCTCAGCTACCTAGACATTTTTGCATTATACAAACACATCTAAAGGTCAATACTGCTGCAATGAAGAAATATATAATTCCACTCTATGGCTGAAAACGAATTTGGTAATGTCCACTCAATTGTGCCCATGTTCCCATCAGCTTAAAATACATGTTAATGCACCAGTCCTTCTTAACCAAACAGGAGATACGTAAAATACGAAATTTCAACTTTTATCAAATATTTAAGTTGCTTAATGAAGGTGCCTGTGCAGAAGGGCGCGTGCTGTCTGCGCTCGTAGCTGGACACCGTGACCTCCCCTAATGTTTAAAGCCTACATTATACATTTCATACACAGGATACAATATACGCAGGGCATGTCAAAACATTTAAACTCAAACCACTAATAAATAAGGTTTTCCAACTATAAACGTCCGGCAAACGTTAGGGGGCTCGTCGTTAGTATTTTTGTATAGTTTAACATCGATAGAGCAGCTAACGTCAGTGAGGAACCGAAACAATTACGAATCAGCTGTATTGGGTGGTCTTACTATTATCCCACACATTGGCACAGAATCGGACAGGGGAAAAAAACTATACAAGGCTAGAACAAAATAAAAAGTATATATCGGCCCATCTCTAATCTTCCCCAGTAACAAAAAAGCAGAGATTTCCTTTGTGCCCCCCTGCGCACTTGCTGTAGCTCGCCGATAAAAGCGGCAGCGGGTTTCGCTTCGTGCGCCTCCCGTCCAGCCCAGATTAAAAGCGTTTCCAAAAGCAATTAACAGGCGACGTGGAAACCAAAGCCTCTGTGAACATAAATGATACATCAGCCAGATAACAGCAATATACGGACACTTTCCATCGGAAATGAACCTTACTCATCCATTTGTATGGCAAAATCGGCGCTTGCGATCTGCAATCGGTAGGATTAAAAACAACTAATGTCAATGCAGCCAAATCACCAGTGATGCGAAGTTCGGGTCAATTTACAAAACCGATTTTATCTTTAACTTTTCGCATAAATGAATCGAACGTTATATTCTAAGAATCGGTTGGGGGGCGCTGTATTCAATTACTTTTAGACCTATTGAAACTGCATGTTTATAAAAAAAAGTCAATATTTGTATAAAATGAGGTCATCTCCGAGTCTTGTGAATGTCTTAATGTTTCACTTACCGGGTGGTGCGGGAAACGTTTGTCGCAGTGGGACAGCTAGCGAAGGCTGCTTAATTATAGGCGATAGCGTCCTCCTGAGTGCCTAAAAGCTGGGCAGCGGGGGGCATGCAAACTCCGTCAGAAGGCGTGAGAGCCCCCAACGCGACGCCACCGTGCCAGGGTTCAGACGGAACAGCCAGCTGTCATGTGCACCTTAAACTCCAGACCGCAAAACGCATACAGTGTATACCTGTAAGGGCACAACCGGAGTGATTAGCAATCGGGTGACGTATCCATTACACCTTTCGCTACTGTTTAATTAGATCATTGTTAATTTAAACACGAGTGTTTCACTAATTACTAAGCTAGTGCTATTATATAAAGAACCATAACGGTATGACTGTATTAAATCAACTTTGTAGTTCCTTGTGTTGCTTTTTTTTTGCACAGTATTAACTTTTTAAGAATGTATTCAATATTCAAATTTTTTTTTTTGATTAGCTGGTTGCTATAGCATCTGAGTTGCAACTTATTGTAAGGAACTTGTACCTTTTTAAGCATTAGTAAGGCGCAAGAACCAGGTTGATTCGGTAGCCTCCAGTGAACAACGTTCCTATTGGTCCATAAGTGGTCCATTGGTCACGTGTTTCCAGAGGGTTCGACCCACCTGTTCATGCAATTACAGCAACTGTAAAGCACAAGTTACAGTGCTTGAGTTATAACTATTTCCTGTTCCTCTTTGCTTGAATATACCATTTAAACACTGGAAAATTTATCTTACTTGTTAAAGGTGTAATTACAGTTAGGCCTATATAAATTTCAAACCTTTTTGTCATTGTCCTCTGTGCACTTTCAAAGCTACAATTGCTATCATATACATGTCCAACTTTTTTCTTTATTGGCTATTTGAAAAAGCCTTTTTTATCTTGGCTGCAAACACTTTTCTGAGGCTGGGGTGGGGGGTGCACTTCCTGGCTTGTGTTTGCAGGACAGGACGTTGTGGGCACAGCGAGTACCGGAAGCTGGGCCGAGAGGCGAGCGGGGATCAGGTCAGGGCACGAGAAGAGAGGCTGCCAGAGTCTGCAGACGGCCCAGCCTTTCAGAACAACCCCCCTAGCACGTATTTCACTTTATCTTTCCAACAAAAGGCCTTGACCTGCTTTTCAGATAAATGTTGTGCCCCTGTCCATTCACATAAATATTACTATCACCACCGACAACTACTAACGACAAAGACGAGTTTCAGAGACTTTTTTTAAAGCAAAAAGCCACTGGCACCCCCTACAGGGTGTTCCCCATACTTTCTGCCTTATGTTGTCTGGAACAGGCACCAGCCACCTCTGAGAATCCTTACTGGATAAACAGTTGGAAGATGGATTTAAAAATTATAAATGACAGAGTCCATCTACTTTTACTATACGGGAAGGAATGGGAAGTGTGCAAACCAAAGCAACTCCTACTATATGTATGTATGTAACATGAATAGGTATCTTAGCGATCTGCAGGGCTGCCAACTCTCGTGCATCGGTGTGACACTCACGCTTTCTATACTATTCCATTATAAACGTAAGATTGGCTACATCAAAAGGGCTGGGGCAGTTTGCAAACTCTACAGACTATTTACAAGGTAATATATAACTGTTACAAACATATAAATGCAGACTTGTAACGAATTGAAAAATCTCACGCGAGCCACTTGACCTAAGCTGGAAGCCCTGGTTTGATATATTTTTGACACAACATCGCCACCGTGTGGTAGTAGAAAACACAGCCTCTGGGTGAACCTGATCAAACAGACTGCCAATATTTTTAACTGCCTCATACACCAAAATGGTTATTCATAAAAAGGAGACTTTCATCCGTTCACTTTTAAAATATATACTCTTTGTATCAGTGCTTTCCTTTGTGCTAAATGGTGGCCTAGGTTAGGCTGTGTACTGATTCTTATTGAACCCCCAGCCCCCGAAAGATACCAATGCGGTTCCCTGAGCAAAGTACTGCCCCGACGCGCTGCTCCCCAGGCACTGAATTAGCTACCCACTGCCATTTCACATATGAATTAAATGCAGAGGATATATTTTATTGTTGTGTGCTGTGGTGTGTTAGCAATGATAATTAATCACTTATTAATCATCTATTCCATCTATTATTAATCATCTTCCTTACACACAATAAAGTGCCCGGCAGTATATACTGTATAAAACACACTTTAAGAAAGTTGACTAAAGAATGTAATGGTATACACAGTAATAACACGCACACTGCATGCAAACATTATAACATATAACAACAGTAAAATAGGAAAGTTTATATTAAATTTTTATTTCATTCTTTGTTTCTTTTATATCTGTACACTGTGCTGCTGTACTTTGTAGGAAAAGTCCACTTTTGAATTACTCATTTATTGTTGATTCTCAGTAATATCTGTCAAAAGTAATTTGGAAACGAAAATAGCTGCGGACGAACCCATTTGTCAATTTAAATGTTTTTAGCTACAAAATGCATACAACTATCTGGTTAATGAGGTGAGACAGCATTAAGTCGTGCCTCACTCAGTGGTCTTAACAGCTCGTGTAACTGTTAAATGCAGTCACCATGCACCAGTATCCACTGACAGACTTGTCACACAATATAAAAATGGATAAAAGCTATCAAAGTACATGCAAGCTAGAAGCTATCAAAGTACATGCAAGATATATGATGCTTTATTTTGACCGTTGCACAAGTACATTGGGATGCTTCGCATATCCTAACTACTTGAGGCCAAAGCTTGAGGTCAGGCCGTTTATCTGGCACTTGCTCATAAGAGATGTAGTTATTCTGCAAAGAACAGGATTTGAACTAGTAACTGTCTATTCACAGGTACAGTGGTCTAGCCCATTGAGCCAGACACCAGAAAGGAAGGCTTGAGCCATCACTTCACACAAAACACTTACCTATAGCAATGTTTCCCAATCTGGTCCTCAGGAACCCGTGGACAGTTCACATTTCTGCTTTGGGGGAGGGGGGGCAAAAACGTGAACTGTGTGGCAGCAAGCTGGGATGGCAGAAAAACCGACTGTGGAGCGACTGTGGGGACTGTGGAGTTGGGAAACACTGCACTGTAGAATGTCGCCCCATATACAGGGGCGGGACTCAACCCAGCAGATGTGGAGCCACAATACTACTAACCACTGTGTCCCCACACAAAACAAAGACATCCTTCACTATATGTTCACTTTGGTGCACGAGCCAACCAAACCTGTGCGTCTTATTACACCATGGTGTATTACAACATTATTACAACATTTCTTACTCGCAACTGAGTCTTAAAGGCCATAAATAATAGATCCCACAAACTGCGAATGCGACCTCCTTCCTTCTGTCAATAAAATCAATGGAATAAACAAGTAAATTATTAACAGGGAAGGAAAAAAATACTAAAAATGAACGGATAGAGATTACTCAAGCTGCAAAAGAGGGGCAAAGAGGCAGTAGCCCAGTAGGTTGAGGACTTGAGCTCATGTCCATAAGGTCAGGGTTTGAATCTATTGGCTGACAGAATAATCATCTTTGGGCTATTCACCTCCTGCAGGAGAACTGGATCCGTGCTCAGAGCAAGCTTTCCTCATTTTTACATCAAAGTGACTGTTAAATAAATTAAATGTGAAAATTTAACAAAGGCATTAATTGAGTGCCTTTGATAATGCACCCCCCCTGCCCCCCTCAGCATTATTGGGCCACTCCTTTGGGCCAGAATTTTAATAAACTACCAGAATGGGGCAGTGAAGCATTTCAAAGTGGAGCTCATTGACATGCAGGCAATAAACATTTCTCCTTAATTCAAAAATCTGGATGTGACAGGCCAGACAGAGGCATATTAAATATTTACTTAGAATCTGTTGTGTCTTTATATATCAAGCCTTCCAATAGGCAGGTAGGAGCATGAAAAGGGGTTTTAGTAACGTCTTCTGAAAGCTACTTCCAGTAATGCAGTCACATGTCCCAGAAGTGCATCTGTTAGAAACAGGGTTTATGATTTCCATTGACTATGGCTGCAAAAGGCCACGGCCAATGGGAAACTGCTGGCCTGAGTCATTGCTTTTTGGAGCAAAGTGAAGACTGGAGGCCTGTAACGCCGGGAGATTTCCAAATGGCAGGGATCCACATGCAGTGGTTTATTTCCGATGCAAAACAAGGGCAGACCGGGTAATGAAGGATAATCCAGACTCACAGGCTGAAAATGCAGATGGTGGGTCATGCACAAAACATGGCAGGCCAGAAGGGAAGTTCAGAATGTGCCTAGCAAGGGAGAAATGACTCCATCACGATGAGCAAACGCACCGAAACAGTTAACAAGACACAGGTGAAAGTGATCTGATTAGTATTCCGGCAAGGGGAGTGCTGACAGTTTCATGTGGATAAAACCCACATGTGTAGGTGTGAAAGTACTGTAGGCATGACAAATATTTCAAGTATTTGTACCAAATGGACATGTCAGATAAACCTGTATATATGTTCAGTCATATGCAGTACAATTCTATGTCCTTTTTAACATTTCATTATAAAATGAAGAATTTTGTGAGAACTAAGTGAACTACACACACATACACACAAACACACATAAACATACAAGGGTGTACTTAGAAATTATGGGACCCCTGCTAGGGTCCCCCAAGTATTTCTGAGGAGGGGCATTTTATTGACAGAAGAAAGGATGTTTTACTCACTATGGGTGGGATACTGGTGGGTCCCCTGAATCTGCTATGGGTACATACAGGGGTTGGACGACACCTGGTTTTAGACCACATTAATTTATTAGAATGGTGTCCTTTTGCTGCCAATACAGCATCAGTGCATCTTGGGAAAGACATGATTCGTCCTGCACAGTGGTCAGAGGGATTTCGAGCTGTTCCTCTTGCAGAACAGTGGCCAGGTCACCACGTGATGCTGGTGGTGGAAAACTTTTCCTGACGTGCTCCTCGCTCCTAAAAATACTCAAAGTGGTTCAGTAATATTCATATCTTCACACTTCAGGGTACAATGTTTGAACCATTGGGTAAACATGGTCCTCCAGAGTGGTTCGGTAGTCCTTGGCAGTGATGTGCCGATTTAGAACAAGTAGTGGAGCTAGCAAATGCCATGATATTGCAGCCCAAACCATAACTGATCCACCTCCATGCTGCACAACAGTCCAGGTGGTAAGCCTTTTTGGGGCTTCTTCACACGGTAACCCTCCAAGATGTGGGAAAGACAGCGAAGATGGACTCAATAGAGAACAGTACATGTTTTACATTGTCCATAACCCAAGATTTGCGCTGTTTGGCAGTGGCACAAGGAAACAAAGGCTTGGCTATAGCAGCCTGACCATGAATATTGACCCCGGGGAGTTCCTGACAAACAATTTTGGTGGAAACAGGAGAGTTTAGGTGTACATGTAGTTCTGCAGTGAGTTGGGCAGCTGTGGTTTTATGCTTTTTGGATACAATCTGGGTTAGTACCCAGACATCCCTTTCAGGCAGCTTCCCCTTGCATTCACAGTTACTTCTCTTGGCTGTGGTCCGTCTTTCAGGGTGGTTTGCCTGACTTTACCCTGGATACCATGGCTCTCGATACACCACAATGATTTGCTGTCCTGGTCACAGATGCACCAGTGAAACATGGACCAATGATTTGTCCTCTTGTAAACTTTGATATGCCTCTCATTATGTTGTCTGGATTGCAATATTTTATGTACAGCTGTGCTATTTCTCTGCTAATTCAACCTTCACACTCTGACTGATGGAATGTGCAATCAGGGAAGACTGGCCACCTGGCCGTGCATAAATAGGCTGGAAACCTCAAACATTATATTGGCCACTTTTTCAGGTTCGTTGTCCGATGCCTGTATGTCTATATGTCTGTGGTAATAATGCATGCAAACAAGTGTATATATTGTTTATTTTAAACATTTTGTCTGTAAATTTGATTGATTATGATGTATGATTAGTATGATTCATTTATAGAGTTGTGAATTATGAACAAATGCTTTATATGGTTTTATATTTAAATTTATCTTTAAGTCATCCCAAATTAGATGGAAGCCCCGACCAATGATATTTCACACACATATTCTATATTGTGAGATTACATTAAATAATCTTGAATCTACAGCAGCTAACCCGCACTGGATCTTTTGCTTACAGGTCTGTTCCCTTCTCTTCATGGTATTAGTGGGTTTTTTTACCCTGCGATCTGTGCAGGGACGGGGTTTTTATGAGGGCTCCATTTATGTGCTCATATTAGATGCAGCTCCCAAACACCTGCTGTCAGGATGAAACATGGGCGCAGGTGGGACATATTCAGGTGTGAAACCTCAGACACTGACCTCTGTGTGTGTATGTGTGTGTATCTGTCTGTCTGTCTGTCCGTACCTCTCTCCGTATGTATAGAACAATGGAAAAAATTAAAAGACCATGCTATATTTTTTAAGAATCTACATTTTTAAATCCTGGGTTAATCGTGATTCTGCTGGCAGGAAGCTACACTACGTGGCAGGCCACCTCCACGTTCAAAGACACAAGAACAAGGTGAAGCAGGCAACACTGGGAACAACCAGAAACCAGTCAGATGCCAAAGATGACCATTAACTTATCCGGCAGTGCCTCATAAATCGAAGGTTGACCTCAAGTGACCTTCAAAAGGAATGGGAAACATTATGTGGTGTGAAGTGCACTGCTAGGACAGTTAGTATCAGGCTCCTAGAAGCAGGACTGAAGTCCCATAAAGCATGGAAGAAGCCCCTCGTTAATGAGAAACAGCTTCGAACCACGCTGGAATGTGCAAGAAAATGTATACATATAATTGGACAGAGAGGGAGAGAGAAAGAGATCTGAGTAAGCAAATCACAATTACAAGCGCAGTTACAAAGGTGAGTTACACTGGGTTGAATGCCAGTTAGCAATGTATGTTATTCGTGAAATAGATGTGAGAATCAGCGCTTTGATGTGTGAGTTTTCCAAACAGCACAAGGTGCCTAACTGTGCTCCAAAGATGCCAGCTGGTACCGGAATTGCAGGTGCATTGGTCGCAAAGCCTGCAGAATTATTAAATGCATAAAGGGGAATAGTCTCAAAAATCATGATGACACATGTTATATACACACAGTGTATCACAAAGGAGGAATACTGTATGCTAATCAAAGCTCACTGACAGGGACAGATGGACACTTATCAAGAGATAAAGTCCTCAGAAGTACAATCTCAAATGTCATCACAGAGCTGGATCAGCACAACTGTCACCCAGTACCAATTTGCAGCAAGGCTGCGGTTCATGAAACCAGCCCTTGCGGAAATTCACTATGGTTTTTTGGGTTATGGGTATGGGTTTTTTACAGTAACCATGGTTTTACTATGGTACCTTATGGTAATTATGATTACTAAGCTCCTACCCATAGTATTACCATGGTTTACTTATAGCACTGCATGGTAACTGTGGTACTATTATGGTTTACTTTTAGCAATGCATGGTAACTGCAGTGAAACCATGATAAAACCATAGTCATAAACTCATGGTTACCCATGTTGCGTTACAAATAAAATGTGTTATTATTATTATTATTACTACTAGGGGGATCTACAATGGTATGGGCACCATTCCACGGAAGTCATTAGGTCTGATGATCCTCTGCATGGTTTTATAACAGCTGAGAAATGTCAGGCTGTGTCACAAGAGCAGGCGGACGCTATGCTACCAACATTGCTGTTCCCAGAAGTAACATGGTAACATGGGCTAAAAACATGTGAGTCTCATGGATAAGACGTGAAACTTGACACCTGTGAATGTGTCATAGTGACATTGGGCATGTTATATTCTTATGCAGCGTTGAGGTAAGTTCAGGTAATAAATAGTTGGCAACGTTGCATTTCAGGGATTTTGAGTCATTCTGCGCTGCAGATGGGTTAAATGTGTTAATATTTTTAATCAGATTAATCACGATGCTGGATTAATCCGCGTTAACGCGTCAATTTTGACAGCCCTACTTCTTTTTGAGAAGATGGACATTGCAAGCCGCTCTTCTGGTTTCAGAAAAACCAAAACTAACTACATTTTGATTTCTGGCCTTCTTATGCATGAAATAGATATCCTGACATGACCATGGTGACCTTGAAGAGGAGTCAGATGGGGAGATGTTATAATGGAGGTGCTGTTCCCTTAGCAACCAAGCATCCCACTACAAAGGTGCTGAACTTGATTCAAGTTTAAAGTGTTAGTCAATAAAGCAAGGCTAGAAGGAGAGGCAAAGTCTATGGACCAATGTTATAAGCCTACTGGAAGATAACCGAATCCGAACTGAGAGGGAGCTGAAGTACTGGCGATGAGAGCTGACAGTGGTTTGGACCAGTAGCAGCTTTGCAAGGTATGGCCAGGTTGATCCTGTATACCAATGTTTCCCAACCTGGTGTTCAGGGGTTCAGCCAGCTCCCTGCCAGACAGCCCATGTTTTTGTTCCCTCCCAGCTCCCTGCAAAAATGAGGGCTGTCTGGCAGGGAGCTGGCTGAATCCCTGTCTGCAGATCCCTGAGGACCGGACTGGGAAACACTGCTGTATACTATGAATCTGGTGGATTAGACTATTGCTGCTGCACATTGAAAGTTCTCATCATATCTGATGCAAAGGTTTTGATGCTATCATTCCGATCTATTAATCTATGTATAAAATAGTCCAGTATTTCTCAATCCGGTCCTTGGGGACCCACTAACAGTCCACATTTTTGATTATAACAGTCCAGGGAACAATGGATATCCTGCATAATTCAATAAAATATGCAGTATGTGTTAATTAATGTTTGATTGACAGCATATAATCTGCCCACTTTTCTTCCCTTTATTTTATACATATACTGATTTTATAGTGAAAAGTATTATTTTCATATATAAATAATTTGAACATAAACTTGGACTGTTTGGCATGGAGCTGGGAGGGAGCAAAAACATGGACTGACTTTGGATCCCTGAGGACCAGATTGGGAAACACTGAAATAGTCTATAAAATCAATTTCAGTCTGTGCTGTCTTTGCAGTTGGTCTTTGTTTTTCACTATACTGTAGGTACTTCACTGCTGTATGGAAAAGAATTTCCCCCTGGAATCAATAAAGTATAAATTATCATAAATCATCCATCCATCCTGCTTGTCCTATTCAGGACCGCCAGGGTCCGGAAACTATCCTGAAAGCTACGGGTACATGGCAAGAAATAACCCAGAATGCAGTGCCAACCTATCACAGGTCATTAACAAGTTAAAATATTATCATTGTCTAAATATTTGCAGGGCTTCTATGCAAATGGCGGGTTGTGCTAAACTCCAGGGGCCGGTACTGTGAAATGTCGGGCTTCTGAGGGAGCAGTAAATCTCAGCAGAGTGATGACGCTGGTTCCTGATTCATTCCTTCAGTGCCAGGAGCTCTTTAATTCCCCTCTCATATATCTGACACCCTCACTGCAGCACAGCTCATAAATATGCTGATGTTTATACTTGCCGGAAAACTGTTAATGTCACATGGAAGGTCACCGGGAATGGCAGTTAGAAACAATGAATATCCTGCACCACTCGAAATAAAATACAATTTAAGTATATATATAGGTTATCATAATCTGGATATATTGCACACATTTCACTTGGCTGACATCCACAGCAACTAACAATTTCATACTGTGTCATTAGTTACTGCGCTGTACTGTACAAAATGAGATCATCCAGTTGTTCCTCAGATCTTTTAAATATCATGATATGCCAAAAACAGACATGAGAAAGGCAAAAAATCAGAGAAAGTTGATTTTATATGCACTGGGCAAATATATATCAATAGATAGGATCGAGAGA
>JAODKM010000099.1:3528406-3546357 GCA_026780845.1 Petrocephalus sullivani | reverse complement strand
CATTGGTGTCACTCCTAGACCTGAAACGCTCACTCTGCAGGTCTGTTTTTCAGCAAAAGACTGCAATTATTCTCTGATATATTACACTGGAGCGATTCAGGTTATGTGTCCTGTCCAAGGGCAGAGCAGAGGAGCCTCTCCTGGGGCATCAGCTGGCACCCTCCTGGTCACAAGGCGCTGTCCCGTCAGGTTTATGTCAAAGTGTTTATCGTGTTTACATCGTTCCCGCACAGTTTCTGCTCAGGACCCCGAGGACAGAGAGTAGAGTCTTGGCAACCACAGAGCCGTCTTCAGAGTTTCCTGTAAGTGTTCTCTGCATGCTTCTGTTCCCCACTGAGATGTGACAGTCAAGCTGTGATGTCACAATGGAGAGCTCTGACCCCAGGTATGTGATTCCAGAACTCCACGGGAACCAGCGTGCACCTGTGGTCCCCCCTGCTGTGAAATGACCTATGGACGTTAAGCACCATCATTTTGTTATGGCAGTGGTGCAGATCACTGATTAGCTCTGTGGGACTTCTTTCAAGAATGCTACGGAAGACACCTCCCACGGCAGGGCTGAGGGTTCATTCCTGGATGAACAAACAAAGCACCAATGCACACTAACGTTAATGCTGAGAGGTTGGACAAATAATCGCACGCGAAGAATGCGATTGTTAACAATCCAAGCATGCTCAGATTTAAGCTGAGCATGCTTTTGCGGCTGGAGGAGCGGGGCCCCCACGTCATGTTTTTCCAACCCTGGGTAACATCTACGGAGCTGATTACTGCTGGGTACTTCAGAAGGACATCTTAAAAAGAAGGCTGGCTGGTGCTAGGCGCGATAAGCTTACCGAGTCTCGGCTAGCGGAGGGAATTATTTGCTGGTTTAGAGCGTTCTGTGTAGTGCGGTGTATAAATGTCCCCATTCCGGCTTGCAGTCACTCTTAAATGGAAAAGGTATTTCGTGGCTAAGGCCATCTCCTCTTGCTGCCTTAGCAGCCCCCATGGAGCTCTTCGTGAAGCAGCAGTGGGTAATAGACTCATATTCCATCCAAGCTCCTAATTCAGAACATTCACGCTGACTCATTACACATTTCCTTATTGCTCTGACCTGGAAGACATACTGCTCACATCATCAATTCCCTTTCATCTTTCACATTCCAGTCACTGCTGCCCACGGTAATCTTCTTGGAAGTCTCCGGAGTTGACATACTGCGTGTTGCACATGTGCAGGGCTCAAATGGTTCTGACTCGCTGTTGATCGATTGACCAATCATCTTGCGCCTCCAGGGAGCTGTGAGGGGTTTGGACCAAAGGGAAACTCAAACCCACTCGCCCACCTCACCAGCCCGAATCTTGCTCCAGTAGAAAGCAAATCATCTCAATCTTCTTGAAAAGATTACCATGTTGACTGTTGTTACTTTTGAGATTTGTGTCCACCTTGTCCTACTGACTGCAGTGACAGGGCAGCTCAGTAGGTGGCAGTGTTCTGCTTCTACATTCATAACACAATTGACCCCCTACCGACGACAGAGGAAATGCATAAGGTGTTAAATCAGGGGTGGCTGTTTGTTTCTTCATGGGATGGAGAAAATAAATACCTTACAGTTGGTCAGCCATCTTCCAAAGCGGAATGACCCAGATTGCATCCTGGCATCCTTTTGATGAAGGCCATATCCAGCTAATATGCCAATTCACATAACCCCTATAAGGAGCTCGCAGAAACTACAAGCTCTGAGTGACCTGAGCAACTCAGCCTCGATCCCCCTGATAAGGAAAAGGCTTCTGTTCTTGAGAAACAAGATAATGTTGATTGGAAGTGGAGAGAAGCAGTGGAGAGTGTTACACAGCAGGGCCAGCGGCAGGCTCGAGATGAAGGCGGAATGAAAAATGTAAGCTGCTTTCCTGCTTACTTCAGCAGTCTGGCTATTTTTTTACACGCCTCAGTCCTCTGCGTTTCCCCCATGCCCAGAGAGAGGACGCTTTCATGCTAGGCACAAGCTATGTGTGGCCCTGTGCTTTGCAGTCTTTCTCTTAATATTAATACGTCATGCTGCTGGTAAGAAGGAGAGCAGCAATAAAATAGGACTGCCTTTATATTGGATGGAAGGAGCCCGTGCCGAATGACAAATGACTGTGCATCCAAGTGTTCCGTTGAGCCCTGTTGGCACCAACTGGATTACAAGAGGCGAAGCTGAAATGGCCTAAGCATCACTGATAATGCATGAAGGCGTCACACAGAGGCGTTGTCTCCTGAACCCAACACGTTTGACACAGCAGCAGACGTATGAAACATGAACCATCTGGACCAGCATTAGTCACTGACTAGTATTCTGAAGAAACAGAATATGATCTTACCAAATAATCGCACTCTAAATCGATAAATAACACTGATGACAGGATAGTGATGTCTATTTTTTTCCAAATAGGAAGTTATCCACTCAGGGTCACTGTTATCGATGTAAATCTAGGAATCCATAGAGCACACTTACTTTGCTTTAGCTTTGATATGACTAGTTTTAGTTTTTATTTAGCATTGCTTCTCATTGTTTTGATAAAAGCCTTGATTAAAGTAGGTATTCAAAAGAATAGGGTGACTTACAAAGACATGCATGGTTAGTGAAATTTATGCAATTGTATGCAATATAAATCATATATTTAAAACAGCTTTATGTAAAAAATATTGTCAAAGCAGTTAAGGAAACCACAACAGGACATGCCACTGCCACACGCTTATATGGATGTCACACGTTTATATGGACGACACACATTTATATGGACGTTATATGTTTATGTGTACATCACACCTTTATATGGACGTCATATAACATACGTTTATAAATGTATATATATATACATTTATATGGACGTCACACATTTATATAAACGCCACACCTTTATATGAGCGCCACACGTTTATATGGACACCACCCCTTTATATGGACACCACACGTTTATACAGACGTCACACGTTTATATGGACGCCACATGTTTATATGGACATTACACCTTTATATGGTCGCCATCCCTTTATATGGAAGCCAAACGTTTATATGGACGTCACACGTATATGGACGCCATCCCTCTATATGGATGTCACACGTTTATATGGATGTCATCCCTTTATATGGACGTCACCCCTTTATATGGACGTCACACCTTTATATGGACGCCATCCCTTTATATGGACGTCACTCCTTTATATGGACCCCATCCCTTTATATGGACGTCACTCCTTTATATGGACACCACACGTTTATATAGACGTCACACGTTTATATGGGAATTAGCATGTGTGAAACATGCAGATAGCAGGGGGTCAAACGGATGCCGGGTCAGGTCCTGGCCCTGGCCGAATAGCCACATCTCTAGAAGAAGCATGGCTCTTAACCCCGCTCCCCAAAAAGCTCCTGGCCAGTCTGATAAATTGGTCTGACCCTGTGCCTGGATTCCAGACTCAGCTGCATGTGTGTGTGCATGTGGGATAAGGAGTGTAAAAAAAAATCTTTCCAATGCACTAGTGCAAATGGCAACTAAATGATCGTGTGCTTTCATAAAAAATAATCCTACAGCACACCACAAAACTCAATGAAATAATGTCTCCACTGAAAGACAATTTCTTGATATTTTTCAGTAATGAATGATAGTCATTACCAAAACTACAAAACTGTGGCTCAGAACAAACCAGAAGTGTGTGCAGAGAAAGACAGAGTGCATCTGAAACAAGGCTGAGAATATACACACCAGTATACACACCGAGAAAATGTGCTCCACAACGGCTTGGGTGCAGGGACACTGCTTTGAATCCCCCACCAGTAAGATACCGCAGAAATACCCTGAGCTAGGCACTGTTCCCCAGGTGCTGAATGAGCTTCCCACTGCTATGTCACATATGGGGTAACCGCAGAGGACACCTTTGCTGTTATGCTGCGTCAATAATGACAATTAATCACTTTCAGGCTTTTGACATTTGTACATCCCTGCTAAAACAAAAATATTTATTACTGCTGTTTGACTCATCTAATATGAAAGTTTTAGGGTTTTAATTTACAAATTTAGATTTTTCTGCAATTTTCTGTTTCTATTGCTGTGGAGATTATAGTTTTAGTTATTTTTCTCACTGTTAGTTTTTATTTTCATAATAGTTTCCGATAAGTATAGAATAACCCTGCATAACACTTACAGCAAGCGGGGTGCTTTATAGTCATGACATATCCCTCACAAAGTCCTTTTGCGTCGCTATGAGAAACTGGCATGGAAAAAATGCTAATTGCGTGCGGACAGACCTGGGTTCGAGATGAATGGGAGGCGGCTGGGTGACTCATGAAAATATACATACATGCTATTATATGTCAATCCAAGCCAGACTGGAAGTGGCAGGTCTGCTGTTAAAATATCTCATTGCTCTGGATTCTCCATACCGTCTTCTCTACCCTTCACACTAGAGATTTGTCATAAAAAGAGTTATGAAAAGCTCTTATGTATTGATAACATTTTCTGTAGCCCAGTATCAGATGCATATGGGGAAAATCTCTACAAAACTCACTTCAGAGGCACACGGCATCCCAAACAGTCATGCCGAATATTAATAATCATGGCATCTTCTTCAGAACACAGCGATGCCATATGCGTGCCGCTGCTGGTCGTAAATGGTCGACAGACAAATGCAGATAAAGAGTATCATTTGTGAAATTCCCTGCCGATCCCAAATGGAGCGAGGAAGGACTCGAGCAGCTGGAGGGCAGGAATTACCAGGGGTGCTTTGGTGCGACACTGAAGTTAGCAGCTGCACAAACCACATTACGAGCATGATAAGGGCCGTAGGGTTTTCCTCACAGGGGTTTAAATAGCTTTACATGAAAGTTTAATGCTCCATCAACAGAGTTTATTAATGCAGTAGCACCTGCCTAGGACAGAAACAAGAGCCTTAATACATTTATTATGAATAATTTGATTTCTCAGGTTAACTGACTGGGACCTACTTAAAATATATTTTTTTCTAAGGGGATATTAAGGTAACTGCTCAGCCACTATAGCTGGCACTGTAACTGTCAGGATATATTTAGACCATTGGAATATCTTACGAGTTGTGAAAGCTCCCCTTTCGATTCCCCCTTTTGACGGTAACTCATCAGCCTCGAGAGCCTTGTATCCGCCACAATATTCATAAAGCTTACAAATAAAACATTACAACATACAAGCAATATTTATTATATGACATGTGGAAGAATTCCTGCATTAAAAAAGGAAACATTTACCTATCATTTACATCGATATAATTTATGCAGCACAAATGAACAGTTTTAATATACATTTACGCTCAAAGTAAATCACATTTTCAATTAAGTGAAGTGTCACATGACTCATTACTAGAACAGGCACAGTTCAGATCGATCGCCAGAGCAGTTTCTGTCACCCTGCACTCCACCAGTAAGTGATGCCTTTAAACTTAGGCTTCCTGCTCAGTGGAAGACGACGCTGCTCCTGCAGTCAGAGCGTCTGAGTCGGACTCCCGCTGCTCCTTCCTAACCTGCCCCTGGGGTGTTTAGCTCAGTCACACACCTGTGTCTGTACATATCTCTGAAAGCACTGGGGCGCAGCCTCTGGATTAGCTCCTTCGGTAAAAAGCTTGGGTTCGAGTGACTAGCGGTCCCCCCATCCTCTGTGCGTGTCTCGGCCGCTCTGACACAGCCTGACACCTGCCTGCCAGCAGAGGCAGATGTCGGCGGACGGCCAGCATCCGCCCGCCAAGCTTGGCTCTCACCCTTCTCACAACATCTGCTCACTCTGCAGCCATGATGGGAAATAATTCAGATACACGTAATTCAATTAAACTGCATCCAAACACTTGCTGTATAACTAGTAATTAATAATTAGATTCATGTTCGGCTCTGGTGTGTTGTGTTTTATAACTGCTGTGTGCCAGCTTCTGGCTAATTAATGTCTCTGCCTCAATATTTCTAGTGCTGAGCAGTGAAGTGAGACCAGATTTAACGTGAGGACTTTCTGAGTCAGATTATTTTGGGACAGTGTGAGAGCTGGCCCCTACATTAAATCCCTTCTGTAAGACACACACTTCTGCACCCGCATCAGCATAGCCCACCTAGTCTCATGCGGGTCAGCCCGCCTTATACTCACCCACCAACCCCTGGGCCCCTACCCACTACCTATGCAGCCCAAGTCAGCTTGTGTATGTGTATGCCTGTATTATAACACGGAGAGATATATTAACTTCTCTGGGGGCCCCAGGCTGACACTGAGTCTGGGGGCCTCTGGTGGGGTGGAAAATTTTTGTCGATCCGGGGGAAGGGGGCAATTATTTCAGTTGGCAAGGGGGGTACATATCGCACTGGGGGATCAATTGGCCAGATTTGATGAGTGTAATCAATTGATTTTTGCAGGAGAGGGGCCCCTGACTTTCACCAGTCCGGGCCCTTGATTTTGCTGGAACCCTAGACTATAAGCTACGACAGCCTAGGCATCAGTGGCCCTTGTGAACACATGTGTGCAATCCTGCAAAGACAGGAGTCACACTGCATTTGTTACTAGGATGCTCTACAGAGCGTCACACCCACAAACCTATAACTAATCATCTCTAGAGTTACATTTTCACACAGTACAAAAACACAATAAGTGATTAATACACTACAGACAGACTGCTCCAAAAGCTTTGGATGGAATGAGGGGGCATATGTGAAGAGTTTTAAATTAATATTAAGCATCTACATGAATATACACAAAATTGACAACCAATACCACAAACAGCGGTACTGTTTATGTTCCACACTACCTGGTTTTAAGTAAACGGAGGTGATGTGAGTTCCAAGCAGCGTGTCACCTATAACCAGCTTCGAGCAAAATCACCAAGCATCTAGAGACATTTATACCCGTGTTACTTCTTTGTGAGTACCACTGGCCGCCACATGTAGGCGTCGTAAGCGTTAACATTTTTGCCACCCGCACATCGGAAAACCTCTTAGGCGCTGTCATGAGATCAGGTTGGTACAGAACCCTAACTATGTAGTGAAGGTAAGAGACTGACATCTAACCGCACAGGACTGCCATTCCGACACCCCGAAAATGGGCCGCCCCTTGTCGGGCTCAGGGCAGCCTCACAGCAACTCAGTGGCCCCTCATTTCAACAAAGCCAGCTCCATGTTTCGGCCATCAGCCTGCCAAAGTCCTTTCGTCATTCCCCCCAAGCCTTTCAAATGTGACACTTTGCTGTCCACAGGCTGGTTCTGTCCAAAACCCAGAGTCCCTAACCCTCTCGAAACTTAAAATAACGCCGCTGTGCTGAAAAACGAGAAGCCGACACCAACACGTTACATAAAAGCACATGCTTCGGGGGGGGGGGGGGTTACAGGGCCCACATCTGGGATCAGTGGTGTGTGCGTGTGTATGAGCAAGAGAGAGAGCGCGACAGAGACTGCTGGGTACTCACTGGCTTGCATGAGCTGCCCCTGATTGCCGAAAACCTGTGTGAAGGTTTTGTTGCTGCAGGTGAGGGTCTCCTCCATAGCCAGTCAGTATGGGGGGCTGTTCCCACCCCCACCAGCCTACTAAACACACCACAGGGGGCAGCGAAGGTCAACGGTCCCACGCCGCGTCCGGCTAAGCAGCTGCGCGGGCTGGTCCTCTCCCTTCAGGTGCTGAACGCTTTCCGCTGCCCTCGCGGTGGAGGTCGCCTGTGCGCTGTCGTCCGTGGTCGCCCTGGGTTACCCTGCGCAGACGGCTCTTCTAGCCTCAGCGTCTGCCCTTCCCTGTGGACCCAGCGCTGAAGCGGGCAGATGATGCGAAGAGAGAGCGCTCCAGCGGCAGGAGAAAGGCGAGCAGAGTCGTGATCTCAGCAGAGAGGGAAAGAGAGGGGGGAGAGAGAGTGAGTGAGTGAGAGAGAGAGGGAAAAGAGGGAGAGAGAGAGCGGGAGAATCCCGATGGTGAGATGGGGGGGTGTTTTGCATGTGGGTGCATGCGAGATGCACATGTGAGTGTGCGAGATGCACATGTGAGTGTGCGAGATGCGCATGTGAGTGTGCAGCCCCGATGTCCTGAACCTCTCCTGCTATTGCCACAACTGCCTGACTGCTCAGCTCGTGATCAGTTGCTGGGCTTTGCCAAATGGAGGTGGGGGGGAGGGGGGTATTAAAATCTGCAGGTGCGAGTCACCTCAATCTATCACTGCCCGCACTCTGGGGGGGGAGGTGCTCCCGCTGTGAGCTTGACGGGACAGCTCATCCGATTCCCTTTAAAATTTCACCCCCCCACTCCCAGCTTCTCCTCTCTCCTGCTCGCTCTCTTTCTCTAACATTCCTGCCTCTGCTTCGATCATGGAGCGGTGGACACCCCCCCCCCCATCCTGAGGAGATGAACTGGCACAACGGCTCAGAGCCGAGCAGAGCTGTTTATCTGTGGCATTTCCATCTTCCTCTTATTATATGTTATGTGTTATAATCATATGTTATTAAAAGTGGGGGGGGGGGGCAGTCATCCATTCTGCATTTACTCTTTAAACACTGCAGGTGACGGACACATCAAGCCAGGTTAATTAGTGACCTGGTCTGGGCCACCTTCTGTCCCCAAATGCCCAGCCAATTCATTAACAAGGTGAGGGCACTTCCCATACGCCCCCTGAGAAATGCCAATCATTCTCAGATGGTTTACTACACGGCCTCATCACCGATTCAGAAAACCGGTGCCTCAAGACTCTACACACTAAGGCTCCAACGGCAGCCTGTTCCTTGGCGGTTTCGGTCTCACGAGAGAGCCAAGCTCGGTGGATTAACACTGCGCTGTGCTAGAGTGGTGGAGAGGTGTGTCTGAGAGCCAGAACAGTGTTCATGGGAAGTGAGTCAGATAAACAAGTGATGAAAGACCCAGGGCCCCCTGCCAGGTTTTTCAAAGACCCCTGCAGTGGGTCACATTAAGACACAGCTTCTCTCTCCCAGGTCGGATCCATTCAATGAAGGTCAACCCGTTTCATCGACATGACAATATGATATATCAAACAGAATCAATTCGTACAGAATTACGCATTTCATAATAGACACAGATTTAAACATTTTATAATCTGTATTATAAGAATACGAATCCTCTATATGTATGTAGGTATGTATGCGTGACGTTTTTCTTTATTTTGTTAACTTCCTGCCCTTAGGCTGTCATTCTGTGAAGTAATTTGCACTCATTTGCCTGACATTTCCTCATAAGGGGGACCGTTAATCTATCGCTGCTTGATGTTGTTTGAGAAGCCTGGGGAAAACACAGCGATTATTCTGGATAAGTGGTGCATTCTCGTCCCCTGTGCTGGTTGCATTTTTAGAGGAAGTTCGGCCCTCTCTCCACCTTCCACTGACAATACTGGGAGCAGAGCCAGGCCCGGCCTGCCCTCAGGGCTGGCGTTTCGTCATGATTTATCCACGCGCTGCGCATTCAGAGCCCGGAAGCATCACAACGACATCTCTCACTTCATCAGGTATGACTCAGTCCGGCTGACTTCAAGCTCTTTTGTGAATCAGAGTGGGAGCCTCAGGAGCTGCTACCTCAGGAGAATTATTTTCTTCTGCTCTCTGTTCTTGGCATTGCTGGGCTTTGTGATGAATGGAGCAGCACGTAAACACATAATGAGAGTAGCAGGGCATACTGCTTAAGGACGTCGACCCATAACCCAAACACTGTCATTTGAAATTCCAGTAACTCCCGCAGTAAAATATTTAGCTGTATTAATATGTGAAACCTAGGAATTAAGAAAAAAACATATTAAACTTATGCTTATTTGAGTTTCAGCAAAGGCCCTACTTTAGATCCAATAAGGTTTTTACTCCAGGAGTATATTCTAGTACAAACTGATAGAAGTTGTCCCTTAATGTGTCAGCGGGGCATGTGAAAGACCGCAGTATAAATCCTTTGCTGTGACAACAATTGGTTCAAACTGCAAAACAAGATGAACAAAATTTTTCAATGTAAATCCTGAATAATTGCAGAAATGGGCCAGTAACCCCCCCCCTCCCCAAGTCACCCATCACCCCCTGACAAAGAGAACTTTTGTTGCTAGTGCTGGCATATTGGGTACCTCTGCAGAACCTTTTAACAATGACCCTGGCAACAAAATGAATCTACTCTCCTTTGGAAGTATACAAACAATAATAATTTTTTACCTTTGATTTTGAATAACAGCAGTTTCACAATTTTCCAAATAAGCTTTTTTATAGCTGAGAAATAGGATGTGGGATTAATTGTTTTCTGGCATTTTGTTATGGAACCTGGACGGACCAGCGCCGGCTTCTACGCCGCTGGTCAATAATTGGTGAGTACAATCAATTATTTTTAATGAAAGAAGTACAATTATAATAATGATTTGGCAAGATATCTCTATTTTGAATGGTTAATTTATCTGGTTTCGATTAGCATGGCGCTTTGCAGTTCTCCCAAAAGCAATTACAGTTAATAGACTCCGCGATTATTCTCAATTGCTTCAGAATGATGTTTTCGTTTCATGTTTCTTTGTAATGGTATAATGTTTCACATTAATGGGAGCTTAATCCCTGGTTTTTGGTGCCTAGTTTGCATACTCAATGCCTTCAAAATATTTACTATTGTATCATTATTGTCTCAAATATTCTAAATTGTTGTCATTAAAATGCAATATTATTTCAGGTTTTCTTTGTGATGTTTTTACGTTTGAAGATAAATGCTAATTAATCCTGCGAGCAAATGTAGTTCCCTGTGGTTTCAGTCACCTGACTGTGACAATGTAGAGGATGCTTTTTAAATCAAAGCCCATCGTACCTCCGGCCAACTGCACTTCTCTTATCAGTGGGGTCCTTATTAATTTGCTATATTTGACTTAAAAGCTGCTGAGGGCTTTTTATAGGTTAAATCAAAACCATTTTAAGCTTAACAAAATCCACCTTTACAAATTAGAACTGGTCATGTTATAAATGATGTCCATGGTCTACTGGAAACCAGGACTGTGCCAAGAGCCTTGTTCCTGGGTTAACTGGGAGTGCTACTGTTAAATGTTTGATGTCTTTTTCTGGGCCAAGGCTGGTGATTGCCACACCTAAGGTATGAGCCACCCTATTGTGACAGATAATCCGGTATCAGGAAGGAGATGGTGGGAGGGGAGGGGCGACAGGGAAAGAAGAAGGGACAGAGGGGGTGTGGCAAAGGGAAACAGGAAGGGACAGAGGGGGGGTGGCACAGGGAAACAGGAAGGTACAGAGGGGGCGTGGCACAGGGAAACAGGAAGGTACAGAGGGGGCGTGGCACAGGGAAACAGGAGGGTACAGAAGGGGCGTGGCACAGGGAAACAGGAAGGTACAGAGGGGGCATGGCACAGGGAAACAGGAGGGTACAGAGGGGGTGTGGCACAGGGAAACAGGAAGGTACAGAGGGGGCGTGGCACAGGGAAATAGGAAGGTACAGAGGGGGCGTGGCACAGGGAAACAGGAAGGTACAGAGGGGGCGTGGCACAGGGAAACAGCGAGGTACAGAGGGGGTGGGGCACAGGGAAACAGGAAGTTACAGAGGGGGCGTGGCACAGGGAAACAGCAAGGTACAGAGGGGGCGTGGCACAGGGAAACAGGAAGGAACAAAGAGGGTGTGGCACAGGGAAACAGGAAGGCGTAGAGGGGTGTGGCACAGGGAAACAGGAAGGTACAGAGGGGGTGTGGCACAGGGAAACAGGAAGGTACAGAGGGAGTGTGGCACACGGAAACAGGAAGGTAAGAGGGGGTGTGGCACAGGGAAACAGGAAGGCATGGAGTGGGCGTGGGTCTTCTATCCAACCAGTGCATTTTGTTAGGGAGGGGGGTGGATAAGGACCTTGCACATGGGCCCAATGGAGATGTGGCTACTCTGCAGGGTTTGAATCTGAGGCTGATGGTACCTGGAAGTCCTCCACGGAGAGGGTAATTTCAGGCAGCAGGGGCAGTTGGAAGAAGCAGACGTGTCCAGACCGCAGGAGCTGAGAAGGCCTTCGCAAGACGGCGTCTGTATGGAGAGCAAGAGTGGGAACCCACAGGACGGGCAAGTAACACACCTGCAGAAGTGTGCTAAGGTCCTTAGCAGCCCATGGAAATTACGGTTGAATCTCTGTTGGTGTCAAACTATGATTTTACGCCCATCAAAGTATGTTAGACTGGCCATTTTGTAAACTCTCCTAAAGTCACTCCAGTATTTACATGGTATATTGGATGGTTACTGTACTTTCTGACTTGACTACTAGAATACTAAATTGGGTAATCAATACCTCATCAAATTATTTTACTAATTAAATTAATTAACTGATCTGGATGTGAAATTTAATGAATACATGAGATGGTTGTGGTGCCCCTGTGGACAGGGTTTGGAACTGACGCGGTGTTCATTTAGCCCTCGACCTAGATATCAGTAACTTTTGGGAAAACAGAATAAAATCCATCCATCCATTGTCTGCCCCTTATCCAGGTCCAGGTCATGAAGGCAACAATCTAAGCAGGGTTCCCTGGACCTCTTTCTCCCCATTGACTTCCTCCAGCTCCTTCAGGGGATGTCCAGGTGTTCCCAGGCCAGCCAAGTGATATAATCTCTCCAGCATGTACCTGGGTCTGTCCCAGGGTCTCTTCCCAGTTAAGCATCCTACCCAGATGCCAGCACCACCTCAGATGGCAGGCTCCTTTTGATACAGACAAACAGCTGCTCTACTTTGAGCCCCTCCAAGAAATCCAAGCTCTTCACTCGATCTCTAAGTCTGAGCCAAGACACCCTGTGAAGGAAGCTTATTTCAACCACTTGTATCCACAACCTCAATATTTTGGTCACCAGTGCTTGTGACCATAGGTGAGAGTATGCAGATCGACCCATATATCGATACTTGCTGATGCTGCTCCTATCTGCCTGTCAATCTCTGGCTCACTTCTTCCCTCACCTGTGAACAAGACCCCTGAGAGCCTTGAACTCCTTCACTTAAGGCAATGAATCATCCTCAACCTGGAGGCGTTAATCCACCCTTTTTCCGCCTGAGAACCATAGCCTCAAACCTGGCCCCAGCGTACACTGGATCTTGATGAAGCCAACAGGACTACTTCATATGCAAAAGGCAATGATGCGTTCCTGAGGTCGCCAAACCAGATACCGTCCACCCCTTGGTTGTGCCTAGAAATTCTGTCAGTAAAAGTTATGAACATAATCGATGACAAAGGGCAGCCTTGGCGGAATCCAGAGCCTGGGAATGAGCCTGATTAGTGGTTGCTGATGTGAACCAAGCTTTTGCTCCTTTTACACAGATACCTGATGACCCATTGTAGTAGGCCTTGCACTCCATAATCTCCAAGCACCCCCCACAGAACCCCACCTTTTCCAAGTCCACAAAACACCCGTAGACTGCTTAGGCAAACTCTCATGAAGGCTTCCAGTGTCCTTATGAGGATCCATGAAACGATCCATGTCCAGGACAGAATCCACATTGCTGCTCCTGGATCCAAGCGTCGGCCTTCCCAGGGAGGCTGAGGAATAAGATTCCCCTGAAGTTAGAATACACTCTCCGGTCCCCTGTCTTAAAGACTGGGACCACCGCCGACAACCTTATGGCCACAGCTTTGCACAGCCACCTCACGTTGCCCATTCGGGCTCAGTGTCTCCAGCCTCCCAGGGAATTCAGCAGAAGTCCTGCCGTAGGTGTATGTTGAAGATCTCCATTACGGGGGCCTCTGCCAGACACTCCCAGCACACTCTCACTATCAGCGCACTTTGGTATTTTCCCCAATTTAGGAAATACTTACCTATTTATTTTTATTTTAGTGTTGCTGTTCATTAGCATATACTACGATGTGTCCTTTTTCATGAGCAATGGCAACGGCGTTACCTAGCCAGGAGGCGGGGTGCGGGGCATTCATGATGACGAGACGCTGGACCATATCAGGGCGCTCCAAGGTGAAGTACCAGGCCAGCATGCCGCCCCAGTCGTGCCCGACCAGCACGCAGCTCGTGTGTCCTGGAAATATGGGGACCTTCTTTAAGGTTAAGGGTAAGGTTATATGCTAAGACAACCAGCACAGTGTTATAAGGGGTGACGTGTGGCTCAGCAGGCTAGGATGCTTTGCCCCAAAGTGGAAGGTTGGTGGTTGAAATCCTATGCCTGGCAGTATGATGTCATCATTAAACCCAATTCCTCAAGGGACAGGCTTTCACAATTGTATGTTGCATTGGAAAAAAAGCATCTGCCAAATTAGTTGAGTATCACTGTATATTATCCATCACTGACATATCTAATTATTACTGGCTCACAATTGGATGCACAAAGCAGCAATTGGTCACACATAGTAAATCCCACCTACTGTGGCTCTGGAAGTCTTATTTCTCCTATTCACTGCAAACAGAGTCACACCTAGGCTGCTAATAGTGTCCCTGATGTCATCCAGCAGCTTTTCCAGAGCATAGTCCTCCGGCCTGCAGGGGGCGGCAGAGTCTCCACAGCCACGCAGGTCGAGGGCCACCGTATGGTACTGAGTGCTGAACTCACACAGTTGGTACCTCCAGGAGTACCTATGATATGCAGGGAAACAGTGAGACCCACCTTCATTTGAATTAGCCCCCCATAAAAAACTAAGAACAAGAAACAAAGAATAATTTGTCCTGATTCCCGGGACCCCCTGTGAATATGTGAATTTTGTCTAAGTCTGGCTGCTAAAATAAGTATTGTTTCCACATACCGGGCCCGGGCCCGGTGCATGGGGGGGCGGGGGACCCAATCACAAGGCTGGCCCAAGCAGCCTCAATATAGTTTTTTTTATATGTAATTTCCCCCCCCCAAAATCTTCCTGGCCCAACCTGGAGCCGGGCCTGCCACATACAATGAAATTCTTACTGAGGAAATGTAACTAAAACACAGAATGTAATTATATCAACAACACAAGCATGTTCTGTGGTCATGGAAGACGGACAATTGTCACTAAATAAATATATTCACTTAATTATTGTCAATTTACTAACAATTAGTATGATTGCTTTGGTAGTTTGTATCTCCCGTGAGGGCTGTTGACAGTGCTCCAGACATTGTAGTTCTATTTGCTCGTTTCCTTGTAAAATATTCCGTAATAACAGCGATGACGACTTGATTGCAATGAATCATTCCTAATAGTCTCTTAACAACTAAGTAACCAAACCGGAGCAGGAGTAATTGTAATCATGGGGATTTCTCCATTAAGATGACTGGGATGCATATGTGTGCTGGAACTGTGGGAAAACCAAGCAGATTGTCGGACTCTTTAATCACCTCCCACAGGAACGCCACTTTTAAACAACTTTATCAGATGCGTGAGACACGGTGACGGCGCTGTTATGCGGCACTTGGCTGTTTAGTGCCCCCTACTGGTGACTGACGACGATAAGCAGCTTTACTCGGCATGTCAGCGCCGGCGCTCACCAATTCTCCGGAAAACCGTGAAGGAAGAGCATCAGAGGATTCCTGTGGTCTCCCTTCTCCACATAGTGGAGCCGCAGGCCGGAGCTCTGAGGCAGGGAATAATGGATAGAAATTGCGTCATAAAGGAGCCAAGCAGAAGACTGAAAGACACGATTATTAAGGGGAGCGTCATTATCTTAGTCATCTGGCGTCACGCCTCTGGAAGCTGTCATTGCTACACCCCCCCCCCGAACGCGGGGTCAGTGCATATGCTGGCGCTACCGGGATATGGTGCAGGCGCGCGCCTATTTCTAAGGTCGCTAATTTGGCACCGGCCGCGTGCCACTGGTGCCAGTCGCGCTCCTATCGGTCGTTTTCTAATTATAGAGGAGATGAGAGGCCGAGTCGAGGACGTGACACAAAGGGCACAGAGGGCAGAGGCCGATAGCGTCCCTGATCAAACATTAGACAAGGAGAGGTTGGTCGTTTTCAATGAGATTAAATGTGACGCCGTATGCAGACTGTCGGCGGTGAGGTTAGTCTGCGGTGCCCCTGGGCAGGACGGGGGGCAAAACAAAACCCGCTGCAAAAAGTGCCGTCGCAGTTAAATATATACTAGCTTCCACGTTGGCTGGATGTTATCTATCTGTACTGACTGTATGCCTCCCGCCGTAACAGGTGACAGGATTATACAGCAGCATTATATGTATATCCCCTTGACCGCAAAAAAGCAACAAACGAGTGAATTTTTCCAGTTGATTCTCAGTTATAAGTCCTTACCCTAGCCCGCAAATATCCGTGTCGTCCCAGTTCGGGGTCCCGCAGGCAGGCTGGTGGGGATTTGCGAACTGTCCACTGAAAGGTTTTGCGGGGATTCTTCAGTCCTCTCCACGCAATGCGGGTCAGGACCATGCTTGCAGTGATCAAAGCCGTGCCATATACCAGCACCCAGTAAAGTAAATATAAAAGCCACAGGCAGAACCGGATTGGCAGCAAGAGAAAGCTTGTCATCTTGCTGGACATTGCTCGGAGTGTCGTGGTCACAAGATGTAGTTTGCTAAATAGTTAGATTAGGGAAAAGCATCAGCATACCAGTCGTTGGGGACCCACGTCTGAATGCATTGCTCGGGCAGATCGAGATTTGCCACGATCATGCATCTGCTAAATCCACACGTCGGATGTCATTGTCCCGCTAACTACTTAACGACAGTTATAGTTATAGTCCAATGTTTCAGGTTCGCAAACACAACTTGCCAGTGGCCATTAGCCGCGCACTTCAAAACAAGAAACGCGCAGCACTAACCTACAATGAGATCTAGTTATTAAATCATAAAAGTTGAAACTCGCCATTTTGTTTGAAAGTAAGTCACACATAAAACAAGCAGACCTAGTACATATACTACGCAAGGGACTTTGTCATAATAATGTCAGGAAAGCACGGGATAGAGATGCTATTGGTCTGAACACGCATTTGCCGTAGCCAATGAGTGCGTTCTAATCCACCAATGACTGAAAAGGACAGCACACAGGCCCAACCAATCACTATCGTTCTGTCAAAGCTGTCAATCAGTTCCATGTGAAAATCCCATTGGTCAGAAAGTGACATGACTTCGATGTAACAGACTGTTATGTAATTTGCGATGGCTCTGTCATCAGTAAGCTGAAGGTGACAGTATCTATAAAAATAAATGGGAAAGGTGTCTTGATGACGGGAAGATCACGTCCCACGGCCTTTTAGATACAATGCCTCTATTCAGCTATATGCCAGAAGATCTTAAAGGCGCAAGAACCTTTTGAAAATATATACGAATTCAAACTGAATGACATTACGTTTATTTTTATACTCCGAATATGTGTATGTTAGGTTTGTCTGGATATTATGTATGTTTTAATGGTGTGTTGGCAAAAACATGTCAGTAGAGGGCAGTATGTGCTTAAATTATCTTGATTATGAGTGCTGTTACAGATATTCCGGCACATCAGTTTCGTGTTATGACACTGACGGATGTAGACGTATAAATCAAAAACTTCAACAACCTCAGTGTCTGGTAGCAGTGTACTATTGACCAATCGCATCAATCAAATGAAGGAAACTCCGGTAATCCCAATGCCTTTTGCGGATTCAGGCCGGAAAAGCTGGAAACTATTTTTTCCAGCCCCAGTCTTCGAGGTGCTGGAGGCCGACAAGCTCGCCTGTCAGCATCCTGCACGTAATCACCCAAATGGCTTCTTCTTCAAAACACTGGTCACCATTACGATCGCACTGAGCTCTGCGATAACCCGTTTAATCAGCATCACAGCTACTGCTTAGTCCAGTACTAATTTGGAAGGAAACCTTAGGCGACATGTCTGTTTACCAAATGAGATCAGGATTCGAGCCCATTACCTTCAGGTGGCTCATGAATAATGCAGCACCTAGACATTCAGACTCCACTTTCATTTGATGTTTACATAAGTCCTGGCACCTCGATTGGCCGACAAAAGGCAGCACTCAGATATGGATGAGGAAGCGAATGGGGAAAACACTGCGGTTTTTAAAGCAATGACACAGCAGCAACAAGCACAGAAAGCTGCGTGGGGAGGGGAG
>JAODKM010000099.1:3516501-3526797 GCA_026780845.1 Petrocephalus sullivani | reverse complement strand
TGGAATCCAGTCGCGGGCCGGATTGAACGGCTCAGCGGGCCGGATTCGGCCCGCGGGCCGCCAGTTGATGATCACTGTCCTAGAGGATGACTGTTGTAATTTTAATAATAACATGGTAGTAGCCATAGAAATGGCCAGGGGTGCAGAACGCACAGAATCCAGCCATTTTCAGTTGGATAAGTCCTAAATATCCACTGGTACTCATTCTTGACCAGGGGTGTCTAACTCCAGTCCTGGAGGGCTGGAGCTCTGCACATTTTTGGGGTTTACCCTCATTTAACACACCAGATTCAGCTCTGCTAATTACCACACAGCTCTTTAGCTCAATCATTTGTGGTGGAACTGGGAAAGAACTAAACTACACAGGGCACCAGCCCTCAGGGACTGGAGTTTGACACCCCTACTCTATACTGACAGACGTGACTTCAGGGTTAAGTTAAAATTTTAGCTCTCTAGGTGTTTTAAGGGTTCCAGGGCCAAAAATCAAACCAAAACTAAATTCATATAATTAAAGTTGCAATTATTGTTAGCTTCTGCAAATTTTTTTTTGTAGTTTACCGGTTTAGCATTACTGAAATGCATTGCTTAAATTAAAAGCAGATAACCGGTCATCGAAGCTAACTTATACATAGGATATACATTAACTCATCCATAACTCATTAACTATAAATAAGACAAATGACTCTAATCAATACAGTGGCATTTTCATACTAAATGTGGACGGGATGATGCTGCGTTCATCACAATTCGGAAATACGGGACAAACCGCGTCTTGTATAGATTAAAAACTGGACGCACAATTTTATTGTCAAATATGGGACGATTCCATATTTTAAGGGACGTGTGGCAACCCTACTTGCAATGCAGATGATCCAAACATAAAGATGGCCTAGCAGAAGTCCGAAGCTCAACCCTGATGCTGGTTTAGTACTTACTGCAGTGGCTGTAGCTATGAACCAGCTGAATTAAATGTATTACTCTTTCTTAGTTCCTTACTGAATGCAAACAAAAAACACAAATGTGCATGTAGCTAGAGTACCGTTTATGGAATATCTTCAGAAGAGAACCTGTTCCCATGTTACCTTCCTTAATATCACATCCGTCAGAGGATGGTGCCTATCTGCTCACTGAGATGAACTTCCCAGGGAGAAGTGAAAAGTGCCCGATTCACTGTCAACACAGTAGGAACTAAAGCTGCTGGTCATTTCACTGCAAATGATTTCCCATAGTGGAACAGCTCCAATGTGCTAAACAGCAACAGTCTAACGAAAAGGGCAGACCCCAGTTGCAGTAGAACAGGTTTTGTTAGACGAGGAACAGCCTGATGGTCGGTGGACAGTGAGAGACCAGTGTGGTTTAGAATAAACCAGTTTCTTCTGTAAGCTATTGGACAACATGGATTGGTGTCGGCGTGCCCTGGAGATGAAAGCCTTGTCTGCGTAGCAATAAGCTCGACATCCAAACACTGATGGCAGAGCAAAATACAGACAACATACAAATAAATCAGCAAAAAATGCAAATATTCAAAATAACATTAACAGTTACCAGGGAGGATGTCACATGGCCAACAGACCAGATAAAGCCTCTCTCATGACCTTTACATTCGGTGCAAAAAATAGAAAATAAATATCATTCACAGACACCAAGAAAAAGCGACAGAAGTAAAAGCGAAAACATTTTAATTATTTCAATTCCAACAGTCTGTATAACACGTGTAGAGACTTGGGCAGTTCCCTACCCACCGTACCGGTTCAAACCTTTAAAATTTACTCTATAAACTTCACATAAACCATGGTGTTGATCAGACAACAATCATGTCCAAAGAGAGACAAACTGAATAAAAATCAAAGGCTGTAACATATGACACTTATCTTACAGATGGGCTAAAAGCCCCCTTTTTTTTCTGGCCACACCCAGGCGGCCCAGCGGTTAACGGGAATGACAGTTTTGAAAGTGCAGAGATTCTCTCAAAACAGCAAAAGAAGAACTTTTCAAAATGCATCAGCTGGAAGCGCTTCAGAGGTAGATTAACCTGGCTTAATAAATACAGACCTGCACAAAAACAAAACCCTCTTGACCCTTTCAGTCGTAATGCGAGGCGTTCTCACCTCTTCCGTGGGAAGTGACCCTGGAACCCTCATCTGTGCAGCTAACATGGAAAATCTGCTGCAGATTTCTACCTGTTTTCTTCAAATAGTTCTCGTGATTACGGAGCAGACCTTGAAAAGTGATCACCATTATTATATTTATTTATAGAGAATAAACCGTTATATAGCAGAGTATGTCCCTGGTTGCTAGCCCCTTGAGGATCCCCATTTGGACCTTGAACCGAGTCTCAGCTAGCTGATGTCACTTAACACACCTGGCCCAAAAGCTCACCATTAATGCAGCTAGCCACCCACCCACATTTCATGTCGAGGTACTAAATCCTTCCTCCATGGTCTCAGCTTACCTCCATCTTAATTTTCATGAAGTACAGCTACTGTAGTCCACATATGGTTAGACTGCACAAATTAATTTGAAAAGGCATCTCATTTCTCATGCCATAAAAAGCGACAGGTAAAATGCACAGAGAAGGAAACCGCTGCCTTGTCAGTATCATGACAATACAAGAAAAAAAAGGTCAATTATTTTCAGTAATCTACATGCCGGCAGGTCAAAGCTCTAGTTGCAGTTTTTTGTGTTTTGGGGGGGGGGGCTTATACATTTAGACAAATCTATTCAAGTATTATGATTTGGGGCCTTATCCTGGAACCTGTTTTCAAAGGTATTTTCAAGTGTTTTCAGAGTAATATTCGTCTTCTGAGTGCAGTGAGAGCAATTCTACCTACAATAAATGCTGTTTAAAATAAGCACTAAAATATTTGAAAATCAAAGGGTGAACGGTGAACAAATACAACCACAAGCACAGTGTCGGGGTTCTTCATTAACATCACTGACATTTACTCACCTCCGAAGCCACGACTGATGTTAGAGTATTTAGGCCAAAGCATTGTCATTACAATAAAAAATACTGTAATACACTTAATGCAACATACAGGTTTAAAAACAATAATATTGAAATGAAAATACTCAGGGATTTCAGCAGTAAGCCGATAGTTAAGTAGTAGTGTTGTAAATTGGTAGACAGTTTTCATTCAATACGAGAAACAAGCATTTGAGAGAAGGGTATCATTACACAGGATGGGGTCTGATCACTGCCTTCAAAGTGAGGCTTCACAGCCGTCATGAGACGACACACTGGCCACAGAACTGCAACTGTCCCCTTGCAGACAACAGCACTGCCTATTCCAATATCCAGCCAGTAGGAAAAAGGCAGCTTCCTTAGCATTAGACACAGAATTCTGTAGCAGATATACCTTTCTGAACTATTCATATAATCAGTAATATTTAAGAAATTTACACCATGTTTCTTACATATTACAGATATTCGTACAAATAAACATTGGGGAAGTGAAGGTGGCTTTCACAAAGAACAGTGTTGTTTTAAGCCATACCTCATATTCATGGCATGCATTACTGGACACTATAAAATGGACTGAATGAGGAACGGAACACAAAACCGATGACAAAACAGGCAAACAATGCAGACATTGTGCACAACACATAATGATTGCCATTTGCAGTAAAATCAGCAATTATTTTTGATGAGACAAATGGTGTTCTATACAGGTCAAGTAATGGGGGGGGAAAAGTATTTTTTAAAGCATCATCAGTATAATCTCAATGTACAAATCTAGCACGTGAAAGGTTTATTTATTTTTACAAAAGTGCACAGGGAAACTTACACAAGCGTGCTCACAAGCGTGCAAGTTTTAAACCCACTGGGTCAGCCCGGTACGGGCAACGCAACCCCTTTGATAACCAGCGTACTGGAGTCCGTTGCTTCTCAGCGGGCCGTGGGCCTGTGGACATCCTCCCGGGTCTCCGCTTCCATTGCCTCCTCGCACATTCTTGGATGGTCGTCCAGTAGCACTGTCCCTCTTGCTCTACACAGGAAATTTTGCTGAAGGGTCCTGCTTGCAAAAGGGCAATGAAAAAATTTCAGCTTTTGTTCCAGCATATTACAAGCAATACAAGAGTTACAATACAACAATTTTAAAACATATAAATGATCAACAAATCGCTTAACGATAACATGATGTTAATTTATTTACATTTAGGTTGCGTGCCTTCTTAGTTGGACATCTCTTCCTCTGCCACCGCTGGAGCCTTGCTATTGGCCAGCTGTAGACTGCGGGTGACTGGCCCACCTGACCTCATACGTGTCATCACGGCCACGCGCTCCTCTTTCTTGGCTTGTGATGGCAGGTTCCCTTCGGCCGCTCTCTTAAGCGGGACCGGCTCGCCACGCTGGGACCTCATGGGCACAGGGGAAAGTACAGGGGGTAGTGCAGAGGATGCCTGCAGCATCACAGCATTACTGTTGACAGGGACTTTGCTCTTCTTGCTGAAAGGAACAAGAGCTGCTGGCAAGGAAGCAGGCCTCTTTAACTGAACAGCCTGGACTGCCATTCTGCCTTTGCTGGGCTGAGGCTTGAGGGGAATAACGGTTCCAGGCCCAGAGCTTCGCGCTCTGGTCTTTCCCAAGGTTTTCTGCACAAGGGTTGACCCTTGTTGCTTAATTTCAGAGTCTGCTGTCCGTCTACGGAGGTTACCACTGCGATCCTGGCTGACAGGTATGCTGCCACCTTTTACCTTCTTGGACTTTCTGGAAACAGGTTTCATTGTGCAGCTGAGAGCCACGTGCTTGTTGAGGCTGCCACGGTAGGTGAACTCCCTGCTGCAGTGTGGACAAACATAGATCTGCTCCTCCACTTTCACAGAGCTCCTCTTGGCTGTGAGAGATGGCTTGTTTCTCTGCGAAATGGTCTTCTGAGCCAGCTGGTTTTTCCTGGGGTTAAGCACACTCAGCTTCACCTTGGAAGAAGGATCCTGATTGAGACTGAGCCTTTTGGGTAGGCCCGTCTGCCGGAAAGTGTTCTGTCCGGCATTGGCAGCTGCAGTTGGTGACAGCACTCCATTCTGTGCCTTTGCAAATTCCTTCAGGGGGATGGGGTTCTTCTTAGGGGTGTACCGCTTCTTATCACTGGCATTTGCACAGGCCAAAATGTGCTTATGCAGCTCTGGCATGTTATCAAAGCTCTTGCCACATTTTGTGCAACGGATGGTTGTGGTGAATGTTTGTGGGATATTATGGGTGGTGAAATTGGTGGCGGAGGCAATACAGCCAGCGGGGGTGCGATTGTGATATGGAAATGGTGCCGGTTTAAAACTGGGATAATGCTGGTTAATGCCGAGCCGCACATTCGGGCCTTTCGGTTTGCCTCCTTCGGAAGCCATGATTTTTATTGTAGTGTATAGCTCTTCTGTCGAGTCATCGAGATCGTCCTCCTTTTTCACGTCACTGGCTAAATTGCAGGAGGGACCATCCTCAGCTAACACCTCCTTATTTACCCCCACAGGACCATTATGATTCTGAGGTCTTAGCTTTCCATTTTCCACTTCTGTGTATGTGCAGTTTTGGCCAGGGTGAATGTCCTTTTGATGCTGCTGCAGGTTGCAAAGGTAGGCAAACTCTTTTGAGCAAGTACTACATATATAGATCCTGCCAACACCATGGAGGGAGGAACGGTGCTCTAGTAAAGCATCAGTGGTTCCAAAGAGCAACACGCAGAACTCGCACTTGAACGGCCACTCTTCTGCATGCTCAGAGATATGGTGACTCAGTTCTTTTATTGAGCAGAAGGGCTTTTCACAAACATTGCACATAAAGCTCTTTGAGAAAGTTTCTTTCTGTAAGGATTCCACCTTGTCAGATGTCCTCTCAGTGGCAGAAGGTGGAGTTAAAGGTGCAAGATCGGGTGGGTTCGCTGAAGGTGCAACTGGATCATTAAGCTTCACATCACCATCAGATATTTCAGATACCCCAGACAATGGGGGATTCGCAGGTGCTGGACTTTCAGGTATCACAGCCTGGGACACAGAAGGGACTGGCAATTCTGATGAGGAGGGCAGAAATATAGGAGGGTCAAGAGAATGCGGTGGAGTGTGGGAGTGAGATTTCGGCGGCTCTTCCAGTTTCGCCTCTTGGTTTACGACTAAGTTATCTGTGGGAGGATTCTCAAGAACAGTGACTGGAGCAGACACAAGATTCTGAGACGACTCAATGGAAAGCGTACATTCAATGACAACGGCCCTATGAGTAACATTAAAAGAGCTAATATTGCAGTTAGTTATAGCTGTAGAGGAAGAACCAATTAAAGAATATTCAGAAGCTGTATGTAAAGCCATTTGGTTAAAAGGTTGATCTGTAAGAAATGTATGACTTTTTGGTTCCGAAGAACTCAGAGGCTCAGCTAACTGATATAAATTTGCACAATTCACCACATCTTGCACTATAATGTTGGTGTCCTGTTCTGAGGCAGATGACAGTTTCCCCTGACTAATTTCAAGATGGCTAGGAGATATGTTGGGTGAAAGGTCTGGAAGAGGTTTCTGGGTTGGGGAGGAAGTGGACTGAAGTTCTGTAGATTCAGACATGGGTTGTGGAGAAGGAGCAGAGGGCAAAATAGGAGGTGGGGGAGTTGGAGACCCTACAGCTGGACTGCAGGGGGAAGGAGAATGCATGGTAACAGGAGTTAAAGAAGGAGGAGGTGACTGACGTGTAACAGAGGTAATAACGTGTTCTGATAAATGTTCTTCAGAATTATGGGAGTGGTTAGGAGAAGAATATGTTGCAAGTTCAACCCCTCCTGGAGAGGTTTCCAATTTGCCTACATTTTCCTCTACAGCCACTTCTAATCCATCATATTCATTTAACAACACCTTCTCCAATACACTAGTATCTGGTTTTCTTTTCTTTAGTAACGACTGTGTGGATAAGCTTCCCTTTACTTCAGGTTCTGCGGAGGTCTTCCTGTGCATGCTCAAATCCAACACAATTTCTCCAGGACCCTTATTCTGACCCTCATCTCTTTTACTGACAGCACTGGAAAGGTCCAAGGGCTGCTGGTTGCAGGAACTGCCCACACTCCTCGAGTTTGGCCAGTCTTCAGTTGTTAATTTAAAGGGGTCTGTTCCAGAGGGACTAGCAGCGTCTCTCTCATCTTGAATGCTTGAACTCCGAGTTGGGGATTTGCCCTGATTGTCTATCTTTGGTGCCTTAGACCCAAGAGAGACTACAGCCTCTGAATTTGAGCTTCCAACAGGGTTATGCTGTGACGAGTTAGGAGGAGAAGCTGTCCTTCTTTTGAACCTCCCTGAACCTGCAGACAAAGCAGCCATGGGTGGGGGTGGACCTGGTCTGTGACTATCTGTGATCAGAGTCGAGGTAGGTTTATATCCATCACACGTCTGCAAAAGCTGTTTCAGCTTAGGTGAGAGATATAGCGCCTTTTCTTTTTGAAAGGCTAATGTGTCTGTGGGTTGAGAAGTGCTGGTTCCAACTACAGGTGAAGATGATGATGTTGACGACGATGATGATGAGGGAGAAGACAAGGAGGATACTACAGGTAGAGAGTCCAACTCAGTTTTTATGTTAGGGGGAAGAGGCGGTGTGGCAGTTCTTCTTTTTGAGACAGGTTGGGCAGGAATCTCTTTTACTGTACAAACTGCAGTATCTACTTTGAGAACCTGGCTGATTTGATCCGGGCTAATAATAAAAGCATCCAGACCAAATAAAGCAACAGAGCTTGAGTCTACCTGAATAACCTCACAGTTACTGACAGTACTAGTCGACAGGATTTTTCCATCAATATACAGGCTAAGGTTTTCAGAGATGTTGTTGGAGATGTCAACCATGTACTCCTCTTGACCACCTTCATCTTCAACATCCCCACTGGGCACGTAGACTGGTGGTGGGCTGACATCAGGGGACTCCTCTGGAGGGGGCTGCTTCTGCAGCTGTTTCTCCTGCAGGAGAGTGCCATTCTTTCGGATGCCTTTGGGCAACAGATGGCGCTCATGAATCCTCCGCTGGTGCCGCCTCATGTTGGTGTGAGTGCCAAAAACTTTCTTGCAATATTTGCAAGGATGGAGCTCCTTGGATTCACCACTGTCATCCACGGTGGGGGCCCGTCGTGTTTCCGCCTCCACGGTGGCCTTCTGTGTTGAAGAGCTAACTTTGGGATTGACTCCACTCTGTGATCCATTGACAACTGCGCTGCCAGAAGTGGCCACAGGGTCTGGACCAGAACTGTCAGATTGCAAACTGAGTTGACCAAGCGATTTTGCAGGCCCTGAGACTAGAGCCATTTTTTTCAAAGGTCCATTTTCATGCCTTCTTTCATGTCGCCGACGGCCAACCTGTGACCCGAAGGACTTGCTGCAGTACCGACACTTAAAAGTGTGCATCCGGCGATTCACAGAGACGTGAATGTGTGTGTGCCGCTCCAAGCCTTGTTTGGTGGAAAAGTGCCGCTCGCAGTGCTGACAGGAAAACACAGATGACTCTAGCTCCCCTTCAGCAGAATTACCTGGATCCAGCCCAATGTGCAGCTGGGAAGAGTGTGATTCCGGATCTTGGGTCAAATTTCCAGCTTCCTCCTCAAGTCCATCACAGTTAGAATCTGGTTGCTCATCAGTCTGCACTGACCCACCATCTGCTGGGGACAACTGGTTTATCTCTAGGGGTGCACTGGATTGTGGTTCCCCTGCTTCCTCAGTCCTGCCTTCCTCCTCCTCTACCATCATGGATGGGCAGACCTGAGAAGAATCCTCATGAAAGGTAGCACATGGCTGCTGCAGCTGGTCTGTGTTCTCCTGAGACATGGCTGACTCCTCCAGGGACTTCCCTGAATGGGCAGGCTTCTTCTCTGTCACACCTATGAAAGAAAAATACAAATGACCATCAAAATGTGTCAGTAATAAACACTGGGACAAAAAGAAGGTTTAGGTATCAATTGCAAAAGTATGAAACGTTACACAATAAATTATGCAGATTTTAAATGTGCAAAATGCTGATTCACGGCATTGTAGTTACACTTCATAATCTTAGGGTACATTTCAGTCATGTAATATTTTAAATAAAGAAGGAAATTGACGGACTGATGAATGGAAATCCCAATGGCATGGACTTGCGCACTTAATAGAAACCAAGCTTCCAAATTCACAGTGGTCGGGATTCATGAAAGCCAACCGATCACTCTATGATGGGGGGCGGGGGGGGAACAGTAGCCAATGGGAAAAGAGATAAAACCCTACAGTGGAAGACAGTACATGGCATCACTGGGCTTCAAAGACGCATGCTACATAAATAATGGAACATTAAACTGTTGGAAGTCTCCAAGTCTCCTAAGCCTCACACACCTATATCTCCTTATACCCTCACCAGCTGCTCTCCTGCTGGCGAGAGATACAAGGTATATAAAATCATAGACACAAATGCATTTGGCCCAGAACTAGGAAGTACTACCAAAATGTGTGTGATGATAAAAATGCTGGATGGATATTCTTAAAGATCTGGACACTTGGCAAGAATACCGTGACACCACAAGTCTAGCACTGCTAAGCACAGAGGTACGTGTGCACACATTTGTCAGTAAAGAAATTTCCAAGACAATCCAGTACGTCCACAAGCAAGTGAGAATTTTTTTTTAAATACAGTCATACAGGTTTGTTCATCCAAAGCATTATTCTCTAGTTCATCCTTCTACACATTTGGCTGTTCATTCAGTAGGAAACACATATACCAAACACTGAACACTTGAAACTCAGTCACAAATTCAATTCTTTAGGCAACAGGCTACCACCTACCCAGCAGGAGGGAAGAAATACATTATTGGAGCACTGGATTATGGTACAGATACAAGGGATCCCCCTGCCTGCCCACCAGCTTCTATGTTTCGACCTGCCTGTACGTGTTGTCACCCTAGGCCACCTTAACTGCCTGCATAACTACTTGTCTACCTGTACTGTCCTGCCATCTACCTGAATTTATCTTCTCTTAAATTATGTAAACTTGTACAGCCTGCAGCTGGTCATCTAACCTCCTTGAGTGTGGCATCTCCCAAGGTTTCTTCCTCTCTCCGCAAGGGTTTTTCCTAACCACAATCAGCCCAGGTGTACTTTCTCAGGTCTGAGATTCTGGAAAGTGCTTTAAGATTAAGATTTTAAAAAATATTTTTAAAAATGCCATACTAACAAAACTGAATAAAGTTTGAATTTCTCCAGCTGCCAAAACTGAAGCCAGCAGAGCATGTTCGAAGCGATCTGCAAGCCAGGAGTCTCCCGTCTTTCATTGATATAAGCAGTGAAAAGAGCTATATTACACACACACACACACACACACATTAT
>JAODKM010000099.1:3504407-3516401 GCA_026780845.1 Petrocephalus sullivani | reverse complement strand
CCCTTGGCTACCTAACATGGCATTTCGCCGATGAAATAAGAACAGGGCAAACAGAGAATGGGTTGGGGAATAGGTTTAGTTTTGGCAGATGGGAGCGTGTCCGTGTGTGTATGCGGAATCTTGTGCGTGGGTGATCATGTATGTGCGACCGTGCATGTCTGAGTGCGCGTGTATGTGCGATCGTATGCACGTGTATGTGCAATCGTGTGAGTGTGTATGTGCGATCGGGTGAGTGGGAGGACGTGTATGTGCGACCGTGCATGTCCGATCGTGTGCGGGTGCACGTGTATGTGCAACCGTGTGAGTGTGTATGTGCGATCGGGTGCATGTGTATATGCGACTGTTTGAGCATATGTATGCGCACTCGCCGCTCCTGACAGGCTACTCAGTCAGAGTGCACCGTCTTCACTCTGACCTTAGGTCAAAGTAAAGTTTATTTATGCAACACATTTACATACAGATATCGGCATGGTGGTGCAGTGGTTAGCAGTCACCTCACACCTCTGGGACCGGGGTATGAAGCCTACCCAGTTCCGGGTATTCCGGTTTGCCCCCACAGTCCAAAGACATACTGAGGCTGATTGGCATTGCTAGATTGCCCGTAGGTGTGAATGTGCCCATCGATGGGCTGGCCCGCCATCCTGGGTTGTTCCCCGCCTTGTGCCTGTGGCTTCCGGGATAGGCTCCAGCCCCCCCACGACCCTGTTAGGATAAGCGGGTTGGAAAATGGATGGATGGATTTACATGCAGCTTAAACTGACTAAGTGCTATATAAAAACATTAAACTGAAATAAGACTAAAACACAATAATTTTTCATATTTTGTAATGTGAAGCGCTCCTACACTTTTGAGGAACCGTTTTCTCCACCTCTGTCATGTTTCATTTGTTTAATCTTATCTGGAAAATACCGCCTCCGCTCTTTCTTCGCCACGCCTTCGGCAGCGTGCCGTTCAGCTCCGTCAGCAGGTGAAGTTAATGACACAACAAATCGATTATGAAATTCGTTGCCAACGCTTTTAGTAATCACTTGCAAAAGTGCTAACTAACAACAAAACACTCCATTTGAATAAAAGCAGGTGTGCGTGTAGGCAAAAGTCCGTATTGTACAGACAAGCTGGCGTCCGGCCAAATGTTTCGCCAGTCATCTTAAGCCCTAGTGATTACTGCGCCTGCGCCATAAAAATCCTAAGGAGATGGCAATCCGAGATTGCCCAGCCCTAGTTCTCAATGTCTCATTACTAGTGATGTGTCGTTCGTTTTAGTGAACGATGGGAGCTTTATTGGAGTTTTATTAATGTTTATAGAACTGTCCAGGTTTTTGAGCTGCCTAATCATTACGGATGACAGTGGCCAGAACACGTCTTCCGAAAAAGCCCGCCCATGACGTGGTGTCTTATTTTTAACCAATCAGGTCACGCTAATCAGCATCAGGTTAAACGAAGAGGGAATGGAATTACGGGGCTCACACCCTTTGAACAGCGAGTTGCTGCAATTATTGGGGACATGGTCATAACAGCAATTTTGCCAGCGGGTGAGGGGGACTCACTCCGACCTCAGCGCGGGTGAGGGCGACTCACTCCGACCTCAGCGCGGGTGAGGGCGACTCACTCCGACCTCAGCGCGGGTGAGCTGTCCTGTAGTACGCAATACCACCGCCCAGGGCGAAGAATGAATGCCGTTATAACATCACTCTTGTTCAGGCTGTGGGTTTGCGAGCGGGGTGAGAAGCCATGTATTCAGTGGGTACCCACTGTCCCCGAAGGAACTGTTAAATGGTTACATCATACACAAAACCTACAATTTTAAATATAAAATTAAAATATAAAAGCCATAACACACCACACCATTTTAAAGTTTCTTCCCAACACTACTATTTCTGAGAATAAACAATTAATAGGTTGAGAGCAAGACCATCTCGCCACAACATTAATTAGACGCATTTTCGCATCACACAATTTGCACATTAGAGTGAAAATTCGTCCCATTTACATACGCAAATTCATTCTCTGAAGGTGCTTTTATAGCCATTTGCGTGCAGTTGATCGCTCAGATTACATTTGCAAAATTGGACATCGCTGCAAATTATGCTTTAATGTGTACCTTTTCAACCACAGTGTAAGGAAAATGTATATATCTGGATGAAAAGCAGTTTATACCATCCCATAGAGCTGGCATGGCTCAACTCAATGATGACTGAAAAATACCCGATCGGTCCGAAAGTTCACGTTACAAAGCTCCTGTGGCTAAAAATTCGAGGGTGGAGGAAACCGGTAAAGCGCAGTTCCTCGAAGTCTGCCTTTGTAAAGCTGGCCCCAGTTCAGCACACAGCTCTTGGAAACCTAAATTGACTTAGAAGCCAGTCATCATCATAGGCCAAGAGATCACTATGCTCCCTAAATACCATTCCAATTCTTCCATTTGCGATGTCTTCTAATAACGCAAGAGCAGCCATCGTAGTTACAATATTTTGGGCTTTCTCTGCACCGTTTTATTGTTACAAATTGATTACGATCAGGTGCTGTACATTTATAAACGATGTACAATTAATCTTTGTGTATTTCATACAGACCGCATCATGACTGCGAGTGTGCAACAGTGAAACTGCAGTAGCACTCTTCTGCCAGTGGATACCTCCAGCTTACAAAATCAAGCAGAGACTTGCGTGCGCGTCTGGGGTTGCCGTGAGAGTGTGCGTAGTGGTACGCCAAGTTTAGTTTTTATACATCTTGATGTGAGCGTGGAAATGGGCGTGCACAACATTTTTGTGCGTACGCACCTTTATACATGAGGCCCCAGGTCAGCAGTGCTCCGCTTTCTCTCCCTCTCCCTGGGGTCACAGTGGGTGTGGCAGCTCACCCTGCAGCTTTTGCAAACAGGAGAGAAGTGGTGGGCACAATGACCCTTTTTTGGGGGCAAAGCTCGTTCGATTCAGTTCACTTAAAAGATTCATTCGGATCAATTTCCCAACTCATTCAGTGGCACTTTGTTTGCATAAAATAGATCTGAAATCCTTGTGTTCCTATGTGTCAAAAAATTGCCTATTATTTAGGCTAAATACTGCTAAGGAGCAAGCTAAATACCACCAAAATGTCATGTTAGAAAAATGTCGGTCTCATTCAGTAGCCTGCGTCTCTCGCTCACAGACATGTCCTTGCATGTCTCCCTGGCCATAGTCGAGGAGGATAGCAGTATGCACGTCATATTTCTGAGGACAAGCGAAAGAACAAAAAGAACAAATCTTTGCAGGGAAATGAACCTGAGTGTGTAGTTCCAGTAAAAGACTTTTTCCCCGCGAATGGATCATTTGTGAACATCACACCATTACAGGACAGCCTGTACAGGACTGCAAGTACAACTGCCGTTGCCAACCATCTACAGATTGTCAACAAAGCGGGTATACAAAGTGAAACAGAGCAAGCCCACAAACACTGCAAAGCTTCTGCGTAAAATTGGTTTTAAATCAATACAGGCTAAGGGAGCCAACACGTTGAACTTGACAAAGCATCTCACTGACAGACATTCCGACTTATTTGAGTTACAGGTTAGCAAATGTGAGACAATTATCAGGCCTCTCCCTCAAAATAAGTCAAGTCAAATGAGTGCGATTTATTTTGTGACAAGCAAACTTTTTTACCACCTAAGTTTAAGAGGCAAAATTAAGGGCAATGATAACCTAATGTTTAATTTGACTTTATCTTTTTAGGTAATCATGGCACGTAGTGCATTTGTGCAAACATTCTCCTTTACTAGTAAATATGCTCAGTAGAGAACAGATGTCTGCCAAGGAGGTGTACTGCCGGTTAAGCTCTGCACCTGTGACAAAACAGACCATTTTAATTAATTTGGCTGATACTGACAACATTTTATTTAATTAAATAATAGTCTGTTTTTCCATTAATCTTCTTAATATTTCAGTTCTTGCTGTGGTATCATTTCAGTACCAAAATATTTCAGGCAGGCATCAAATCAATGTCATGATTTTGGTATCGACGACAAGTGCAAGGTTGCTGGACTATCTGTAGGAAGGGGTGATGAGTCTGGAGATGTGAAGACTCCTCATTCCAAAATGAGGTCAACGATACATAAGGATTTCCCTTGACACATCACACTGAGCAGAAAAACCCAGGATTTTATCTTCATGATGGCTTGGGAAAGTATAGGATGCCCCATAACAGGCTGAAGTCAGTAGCTGTGAAAAGAGAAGTCCGGTGTGACCCGTTTGAAAAGCACTGGGAAATGAGAGGGGAGATAAAAAAAAAAAAGTGCTTGAACCTAGAAAACATAAATTATTATATTGATACAAGTTCCGTATGAGAAGGTGCAGCTACCTTTTTGTATTGTATATTACTTGGGATGAGCATACGAGAAAAGATGCTACCCTTTGGTTGACATTACATGCAATCATGCTGTTAATTACTTACTATGCTGATGACATACAACTCCAGACAACTGTCTAATAGCATAATATTAATGAGTAATAAGGCATTTTATATTTTACTAAAAAGATCCCTTAGTTAGATTTTCTTGCTTAGTAGTATACCATCTGAAATGTGTTTCTTGCATTTACATTTCAGATCACCTGTCACCATAACCTCTTAAAAATGATACTGAATGATTTAATCCTAGATGCCATTCTAGCATTCGTTGTAAATTGTCATTGTAGCAATCATAAATTGTAAATTGCTTTTGCTCTACCATTACTACATATTTCACTAGAAGAAGAGCAAAATGAGGACAGGAGATCTGTGTGGCATTATAACTGGAAACTAATAATTTTTATTGTGATCCCAACAACGTAAGCTAAATCATGAGTGAAGAACAAAAAAAAAAAAAAAAAAGACTTGTCTTCAAATCGATGGATGACAAGTGAGGCATATTATAAATGTGCCTACGCTGGAATGTCAGAATTGTGTCAACTAACCCATCCAGGCCACACTGAACATATGCATCGCAAAGACAAATTTAACAGTGAGCTTGTTTCTCAATTGAGGTTTTATTAAATACATTTTATGTAATGCAAGTTGTGTTCATACTGCTCAAAGCAAAACAAAGATCTTTCTTAACTAGAACTGGGAGGAAATGTTTTCAGGCTAGTACTACTCAAATCACCCAAAAAAATTAACCTGTTCCAAAAAGAAAACCATCTTCTTTAACAAAACAGCTACACATATTTTAAGGTAAGGGATAACTACAAAGAAATATTACACTCACACACAATCAGTATAAAATTACAAACGGCAGGGAGACTACTGTTCTATAGCAATGATGCAGAACCAGAAATTCTCAGGAGAGCAGCATAAGCCGTGCATCACTTGCCTCCAGACAAGAGCACGCTTGACCCAGCAAATGGCAGCAACAGCTGCAGAGCCAGTGTGGCTGCAGAGCAGGGAGCAGCAGCCTCCGCATCATGTCATGGTAACAGACTCTGTCACCTGTTCTGCCGCCTTAACACGAGCCGGCTGAGCGGGTGACAGGCACCTCCCCACGGGGGGATTATTTCACAAGCCCATATGCATGGAGTCGCCTTAGAACCAATCCAGAAAAGGGGGAGGCTCACCAGAAAGAACTGCAGCAGGCAGGGCATATATGACCAATAAATACTAGAAATTTACTTCCAAAATTGGGTGTAAAAGGGGCAAAAGGAAGAGAGGGAAAAAACAGCCTCTTCTGTCAATCTTGGTTTCTTGGTTGTCAGGCTTGCTTTTTGCAAGGTCTGGAATTTATTAAAAACGGAAAACCTTCTGGAAGTATAAAATAGCTACTTTCAACAAGGTAAGGCTTGGGCAAGCCACCAGTATTGAGTGTAGTTAGTTACTGAGCATTAATAAACACTTCCCACTGACAAGTCTAAGTACCTGCAGCTGCAAGAATTTTGAATTGTAGTACTTCATGGAAAATAATGAATTCCTTCATTCACTGCTTTAGACGAACTTAGGAAACTGCATTTGAGACTCTTGAAGCAATGCAAAGATTTGCACTTTGAAGATCATTACTCAAAACTTAAAATAACACAAATAAGGACTTAATCTATATGAAGCGATCCATCCAACTCCTAACCACAGGGTTGCGGGGGGTTCCAAATCCTGGGTAGTATAGGACACAAGGCTGTAATACACCCCGAATGGGATGGCAGACCACTGCAGGACACATAGCCACACACTCAAAATCTAAAACGGAATCAAATACACTAGACAGGGGACACATTCAAGAATATGCAGAAAAAACGTCTTTAGCGAAGACAAAACTTCACTAAAATTCAGAAAAGCTACATCTATATTACTGCTAATCTTAAACATAAAACGGTTTCCTGAAAGGCAATCGGGACGCCAAAATAACATTTCCATTGGTAGCACTGAGCCACTGAAGAGGGGGACGGCTGGGGGACTTTCAATCGCAATTCATTAACGTAGTACCTGTGCATAGAGCAAAACATCTTAATGATTATCACTCTCGCACAGATGCGACCACGTGAAATTTTAACTCGCACACTCTTAATAGATGATTACAGTCTGGATCCCAGCCTATGAACCTCAACAGTTCCAGCGGTAACCCTTTATAGGGCAAGCATACCTGGTAGCCAGCTAGCTAGCTAAACAAATTAATGAAATAAGCATCAGTCTCTTGCAGATTCACTGCATTTTTCAATTAATGTCTACTCCTAACAAGTTCATTTAATATTTACCAATTATAAGCAGTGAGTGAAAAATTCAGGAGTGTTGAAAATATACAGGAAGACACAATGACAACATGCAGCAACTGGATTTCAACAACATACAGTATACTAGTCAGGATGTCAGTCATGACAAAACTGTGCAGCTGCAAGATCTAAGTGCCAGTATGGAGACCTTTAAATCTACCAAAAAAAGCTACAATAATGCAGGTTTGACATCTTAATAATAACTCTCAAGCTTATTTAACGATTTGCACTTTAAAATGAACTACAAATTATAAATTAACGGGATTTTTACCTTTCAAAACGGAGTCTTAAGGCACAGCAAATGCACGGAAGTGACAAAACAAAGGTGAAGTGAAAAGAGGCGAGCGCTTAAGCACAGCAGCCTCTCTGAGCAGCGACACGGTACCAGCAGGCATTATCCTTCAGCAGCTGCGTGCCAGGCACCCTACCCAACAGCTGGTGCAGATCAGAGCGATGGAGGATAAAGCCAGTCCTTTACTTATTCACTTCAACAACACTGCCCAACTGTACCAGAGGCTGAGGCTGCCACTCAGCTTTCAAGGCCAGTTAAAGCACCAACATCTTCTCTAGAGCCATAACAAGAAAGGGCACCATCTCACATTACAACAGAGATGAATTACCAAACATTTTAGCCCCACGGTCAATTGCTACAAAACAGCCAGGTCAAGCAAATGCATACTACCATGCCTTATTATGCATTTGTCCTTATTCTGGATTCTGTGTCTAGACACCTTTTGGTATGTGGTTTCAATGACCAGGTTGCAATTCATCCAACACTGTATCTGTATTAGCAGCAGACAACTCTCAAATAGTCTAACATGTCCAATTTTTTTCCTCCCCATAAACAATCAAAAACTGCTGGGGGATAAGAAAGATTACATGAATTCAATCGATAATAAACTTTCAGTCTTCACTTACCCTTGTCACAGGGATGAGCACCGAAACAACTTTTACCTGCTGACTTGTCTCACTAGGCAGGGAAGTTATGACAAACAGGTAAGGAGCACATTCATCAACACCACCTCCAGAATGCAAATGATGGTACTGAATAAATCATTGTACATGCATCTCTTGGGGATACTGCAGGCCTGGCAAACCCAAAATAAACTTTTTAAAAATTTACCAAGGACTGAAATTAGGACTAAATGGAAACTGCCAATTCGGGGGTGGGGGTGGGGGAAATCACCTTAAAAGCTCATGCATGTGTACATTTAGAAGGGATCCATTATTGAGAAGAGAGAAATACTAAGAGATGTGATGTGAAAATCATCTGCCCGGCTGTGGTATGTTTAGCTGCCAGAATTGCACCACTTATGCAGGCCTTACTTCATTAAATTTGGCCTCCGACAGAATATATAGAGGTTAGGCATCTTAGCTGGGTTTGCATTTGCCTGGATCTGACTTAGGGCAGCTAGCAAGCTGCGACCTGCTGGTCGCAGAGCGCCGCTAAAGCGATGGATTTATCCCGTTACCACGACAGGTCGGGGCAGAAGAGCGCTTTTCACTACATTAAAACGATAAGTTCAGGCGTCAAGTAAACAGACTTATTGAGGCTATTCGGTGCTAAAAATAGTCATCCAGCTAACCAAAGCAAATGTTTGGCCCAAGTGGACAGGCGCCTATGTGTACACGTTTAAATAAATACTCCATATTTCACGATAGAAGCACTAACCAGGCGCATACACGCGTACATACAAACAAACAATAATAAGCTAGCGACAGTATATTCGATTCAACACTAGTTGGCTAACATAACTGTAAATGATATACAGTGCTGGACACTGGCTGACACTGGCGATCTGCTGACTGCAAATAGCCCGAAATGGTTAAAGACGACGTCGGAAACGATCGCTACACAAAAGTGGCGCAGACGGGGCGCCCAGAAACGCAGGTAACCTTCGGAAACGTGTCAGATGAGCGGCCACTGCGGTGATGGGGGTGGAAAAGGTCACACACCCACAAAGGCGGGCTGCACGCCAGTGCCAGCGCCTGGAGGCTGCCCGCTTCGGCGATGCGGCGGCCAGACCGGGCCCGGAGCACTTTTTCCGGAGCCCGCTCCGCTAGCAGGCGGGCTAACGCGGCGGCGGCTCCCGGCGTAAGGTGGAGCGCCCCGATAGCTGCGCACGGCAACTTTTAATGCGCGAAAAATGACATTTCCCTCTAATTTACCGCTAAACCTTCACCACAACGCGACTGCCGCATTTGAAAACCAGATACTGCTTACCTTGTGGTTTAATGGCGATTTTATTTTTATTCTCTTCCTTTTTTCCCCCTGTCTTGCTCAAACCTCTAGTCTGTTCTCCATCTGTAGCAGCTATCACCGGATTGTCTTCCCCATTGTACAGCACCAGCAGCTCTTCGGCCGCCGTGATTGGCTGGAATTGTCAAAGGCGACGGAATTCTCGCCAATCGCTGGCAAGTTTGTTGGATGATAGAATGCAGGCCAGTAGCCAGGGGCGTGAATTTCGCCCTGCCTGCCTGTCAACCTGTTTGTACGAGGTAAATGGACAACTAGAGCTCTCAACTGGAAAAAAACGGACTAAAGTACATACAGGAGACAACTATTTTACCGCAGGGTTCAGACGTTTTTTTTAGAGATGTCGTCAATTAATATGCAAGAAACCCGATTGTCTAAATTAGAAGAAAACGTAAGTTGACAAGGCAGCAGTTAGCTGCAGCATCAGATGCACCAATGAAAAGAGGCTTTCCCCTGGTATGTGCACGTCAGGTCCTGGCACGACATTTCAGAAATGCGCAAACAATTTTTTTAAATGTAATACACTTTTTAGCATTTCTCTGCCATTTTACTATAAAGAGAAGGTCATGTCCACTGATTATAAAAAAAAATACTCGTAGTTCGAAATCCTGCAGTGCATCGTTTAATTTCTATTTCTCTCTCATATTGCAACAGCATGAACTTCTTACTATTTCTTACTTACAGTATAAAATCTTACTATCCCACTACGTGGACTCTCAGCATTCACTCACTATACCTAAAATGATCTTTCCTTTGTTGTTTTCTCTCCCTTGACTCCAACACAATTCAGTATTACATACCTTCTCTTCACCCCTTGCCTGAGTATGTATCTTCTCTAATGAAGACCAACACCAATCAGGTTTCAAGACCAGACACCCCATTATAAAGTTCTTGTTTCTGAGGTTCTTCACTCTACTACACGTGCCACCAAACTACAAAGCAGAAAAGCATCCTCTCATATTGAAATGTGTCATGCCATCAACAGAGTCAGAACTTCTAAGCACTATCAATGATTTCGAGATATGCCATCTTATGCTTCACTTTGTTACAATGCCATCATAAACCTGAATTTGTCTACCTCATTATCGACTGCAGCCCTAAAACCTCAGCAGTACCTTTATCAGGATCCATACCATCTTCTGGCCATTAGCATCTATGACATGATCCTACCAGTTCCTCTGAACATCTGACCAATCTGTGTTAATGATAGTGTCAATAAAGTTTTCCACTCAACCATGTTCACCTCTCTTTAACATTTTCCTGACTGGGACCCCCCCCCCCCCCAAATTCTAAAACAAAATTCCTTTAAAAAAAGATGGTTCTTGCCATTCCACCATTAATTTGACATACTGTTACACATTTGAGGGCTTGTGATGGCTTTGGACAGAGTCTTCTTAATGTTAACTACCACTTCACTCAAATTATATATGTATTCAGTGTAGTTATAGTTGTGTTACAGCAAGTATATGGTATGTTATTCATTCATTTTCCATACCCACTTGTCCTGTGCAGGGTCATAGGGGTATCAGAAGCAATGGCCATAAGGCAGTGAATAACCCTGGATGGTGTGCCAACCCATCGCAGGGCACTCACACCATTCAGACATACTGGCAGTTTGGTGACTTAAGTCAGCCTCAGCATGTTTTTGGACTGTGGGGGAAAAACGGAGTACCTGGAGGAAACCCCACAACGACACGGGGAGAACATGCAAACTCCACATATGGAGCCATGGTGGAGACTCAAAGCCTGGTCTGCAGAGTTGAAGCAAACATGCTGACCACAATGCCTTGGTGTCACCCCATTTCAAAATTTTATACATGAAATAATGTTACACAAAATTGATCACGCTGAATTCCTGAAATATGCCTTATAGTACTGATTAATTTAACTGTCCACTAGTGAAGGTGGAAGAAAGACAAAGAGAAAGGCTACTAATTGCAGTACTGGGATCCATGTGAACACTGGCGGAAGAACCACATTGTAACAACACAGCAGCAGGACATGACAGGTTTCCGCCCTGATAGAAAGACAGAGACTGTGCAGGGAACACCCACACCTCGCCTGTCTATATGACATCATTAAAACGTGCATTTCGATTGCAAATATTTGGAATATTTTCTCCATAACCCTAACCAGTATATGCAGTTAGAAGATGGGTGGATGGATGGAATATCTCCTATGCCTGTTTTGGGTGACATCCAGTGAACAAAGCTTAAATAAAAACAAGAAAGAGGGAAAACATTTGTTCTACCACATTTTCTCGCTGAAGACCAGCACGGGTGGCGGGTGACACGGCAGCAGGTCTTTTTTCTGTCACCTGTCACATGACCATAATTAGGTTACAGGGCCAAACCTCAGGAAGCCTGCAGAAACCACTGCATAAGACAGCAAAACCAGCTGCCAATAAACATAGAATCATAACGTTAATTGTAAACCAAAAACCAACACAATATCTTAATCAAACTGACTATAAATCTCCTGTTCATTAGTTACTGAACAGAATACTAACCCTGATTACAACTGCTTTTATGTGAAATTCTTTAGTTATTCCTAGCAGCAAATGCTAGTAAATGTATGTAATCCAATGTAACCTATGGTTTATTTTAATGTTCAATAATCCACATATGTTTGCACTTTTTGACTGGTACTATGTCATGTTTTAGTGTACTAGCTTATAAAAGGCTCGAAATGGTGACTGGCTGTAATTGCACCCGGCTTCTCTGCTGTTTATGTTTTCTATTTCATATGCAAACACAGCATAGGATAGTGAAATTAGCATGTGAATCATCACCAGTACTACGACAGACTACTTAGTATCAGAGTAATATGACATACAGTGATGCACCTGGCTTCTCTGCTGTTTATGTATTCTGTTTCATGTGCAAACACAGCATAGGATAGTGAAATTAGTATGTGAATCATCACCAGTACTACGACAGACTATTTAGTATCAGAGTAATATGACATACAGTGATGCACCCGGCTTCTCTGCTGTTTATGTATTCTGTTTCATATGCAAACACAGCATAGGATAGTGAA
>JAODKM010000099.1:3488821-3500110 GCA_026780845.1 Petrocephalus sullivani | reverse complement strand
CCCCGCTCGCACACACATAAGCGTGTAGGAGAGCTGCTGCTGTCACCTACACATCAACCAGCCTGCAACCAAATTCCCAGCTGTCCACCTCATGTGTGATCAGGTTAAAACACTGCCCCCCCTCTGTCACCCTTCCCTTTAGAACAGACAGACATTTTGAAGGCACATGGCTCATGTTCTGACTGCTCATGTTCTAACCTGTGACGATGAGCCACTGAGCCGACTTCACGTCATGGCTTCCTACAATCTGCGGTTTGATATTTCCGCTGGGCACCAACCGGCCCAAAAAAAGCCCCCCCCCCCCCCCACAAGGGAATAGTAGAATTTCTACCCACAAGTGTGTTCATGTATACGAAAAAGAAGTAATGTAATTACAGTGAAGTACATAAACAAGAACGGCAGTGGCCTCACACCTTGAAGGTCATGAGATCGAAGCCCACCATTTCCTCTGTGTGTGGAGTATATATTCTCTCCCTGTGCTGCACTTTTCTCCTGGTTATCTGGTTTCCTCCCTGGTTTCCAGTCTGTAGATATGCAGTTAGCCTAAATAATGTCTCTAAATTGCTCGGGGTGTGTGTGGGTACCTGGCAGAGGACTTGCACCCCATTCTGGGTGCACTGCTGCCTTGTCCTCTATGCAGCCTGGGCTCTCAGCGACTGGAAGACAGGTGGGCATAAATGAAGTGAAAATACAGTGGTTATAGTTGCATTTCCAAGTTTTCTATATAAAGTCAGATGGTAAAGAAACATTTCATCTGAGCATGTTCCTTTAAAAACTGACAAGGGCAATGTAGGGATTCTATGAAACCCTGAAGGGCTGGACTGGAACAGGACTGGAGACAGGAACACTGGTATCCAAGACCAAAATCTTCATGTTCTCACACTAGGCAATCTCGTGCTATGCCCGAGCATGTTTGACCCCCAACGTCCAGTTTATTTAACTAGTGTGGTTACTTCGAACTATGCCCGGGCCTGCTTGAAGGGGACTCGGGCATGGGACACATCTAGTATGATCACTAGCCATGCTGGTGTTGCCAACAAACTTTCAGCGGAAGTTGCCAAAGGCAGGTGGATTTCTTGCTAAAATTAAATATCTGATGTCATTGTGTGATGACATCATTGTGCAATTATGCAAAATCGCATCATTACATAGATTGCTCAGTGATGTTACTCAAACTGATCAGCCATCTTAGCAAAAAATACAATTATAAATTTGTTAATTTAGATTTGTTTATCATCACATTTTATTTTTCAAAAGAAACATAAACACAGGACATTTTTAGGATCAGATATTTATACAAGCCATTGATTATTTGCACATTTCATTAATTTAATTCTTAACTAGTAAAATTACACATTCTGACAAATTACAGTTTTAATTCATGTATTGGCGTTTAGTTAGCATGCTACCTGATCAAAACTGATCTGCTGATCAACTGCTGAGTGTGTGACAGGAAATTGTTTATGTGTCATTAAGAAGGTGCAGTGTTTGCTGGTAATTTGGATTGCCAGGAGTACCAAGAAACACCTGGATGCAACACAGAAAAACTCCATGATATTTGATAAAATACTGGATGTGTGGCACAGTTAAATTAAAATTGTTATTTTTTATTTTATTGTTGTGTACTCGATAACTCTATAAGCAGGCCCAAAATGACTGCAAATAAGCCACAAAATAACCACATTAATCATGAACGTACATGGTGCGATCATACTATGCTTTCTTCATCATAAAAATCGCACAGTGACGATGAAAGTGTGCTCAGAGCTGGATTGTTAAACACAGTGTGATCAGAGACCAGTGGAGAGTGGGGGGGACAATCGTTCTTAGGCACGCTACAAGGCCGCTGGGCCAAATGTGAGTACGATGACCAAGGTACACACGGGGGACGCGAAAGCTACCCCCCACCTTTAGGGTCGCCAGGCATAGGTTTGTAATCCATTGCTGACACAAATGTAGCCGCTCTGCTAAGGGTGAGACTGTGTCCTTTGTCTTCTAACCCAAAGACAGCATCAGCAACAAACACTGGCATCACTAAAAATTGGGCTTCTAAGATTGCTCTTGTGAACATAGAAAAGCTACCAAGCAGAGTTTACACGCCGGAGGGCTCTTTTCTGCCTAGTTTCTGTGGTGAACAGCTGTAAGCGCCATTGTCCTAATTTTCCATTAGTTATTTTGAAAGGTCATTGTAGTAGATCTGCAAGGCTAACTTTCCAAGTTAAACTGCACTTAAGAGACCCATGACTGCAATAAAAAACAGAACAAAAAGGTCATTTTTGTTTTGTTCTGTCTGACAAGCAACATAGTGGCAAACAGTTTGTCCCGCAACATATAGTCGTATTTTGAATTAAAATGTTCTAATTGACGAAACACACACTGCTATCACTCTCAAAAGTAGAATAGTGGGAAACAACAACACTATTTTGCTGTGAGAATCTAATTAAATGTAGCTGATGCAACAGCAGATTATGCCCTGGGGATCACAAACCCAGCGAGGAGGCAGTCAGTGTGCCCCAGCCTGCTTCCTGTCAGGAATCAGGGCCCAAAAGTGGTGTTATTTTGTGGGGCTCACACGCCCACACCCTGTGCACTCTGCTCTGCAAAGATTATAAAAACTGGGCCTGATGTATAGATGGTCATTTTGCACTCTTTCACTTTCTCCATACTGACAGAGAAGTAGGTCACAAAATATAATAAAGACGAAGGAAAAGGAGTGCTACATTCTAAATTTAATAAACATGCAAACAAGGTTTTTCTTTGAAGAGAAAAACAGTTTAATGGAATAGTATAACATTTCTGTGAGTAGTGCTCCTTATAAAAGGTCTCACGGTATATCATGGCTCTAATCCAGGCCCTGTGGGACCCTGTTGTACCCTGGTTCTTGTTTCGTTGTTGGAAAGTAAGCTGAGGTATCTCCTGGTTAAATTACCACTAATCTTTTTTGGATTATTGGATTGTTTTGAAGTGTTTTATTCTAGCGAAAAAGTTCACAAAGACTCTGGTTAATTCTGTGTGTTTATTTACATTAACATCATTGATTCATTCATTTACCAGTACATCTATTGTCTATTGTCACAGTACAGGGTTAGATGCCTCTAGACCGCTGTTCCCCAATCCCGTCCACGGGGACCCCCAGTCGGTCCATGTTTTTGCTCCACATTTTTGTTCCATCCCAGCACCTGGTGAAAACGTGGACTGCCTGTGGGTCCCCGAGGACTGGATTGGGGAACTCTGCCATAGACAGTTCTTTCAAGAACTCACACTTCCTGTCTTGTAGCTTTTGGAGGATGTTTATAACTATAGAACCATAGTATTAGTATTAAATGTGTGTGTCACGGGCTTTGAATGCGACTGCTAAAGCGTGTGGGGATACATGCGCATGAGTGCCTCATGACTGGGTATTATTAGGGGGGGGGGGCATACAGGAAATGACTCCACCGGAGGGCAACGTACAGAATTTTTTGCTGGCACTCAGCGTGCGGGGAAAACCCCAGATGCACAAGGAGCTTTGGCTGGCGCGTAAGGGACTGTGGCGCTCGGGGTGGGAGGGATGCAAGCATCTTGTTGGCCCTCAAAGGGGTTTATTGTCCCCGCTTGTGGGGAGAGCGAAGTGGGCAGCAGGACTGGAGAGGCGCGAGGCTGTGGCTACTGGGCTGCTGCCTAAAAACACAGAGGGGCACAGGCAGGACACAAGTCAGCACTGTGCACCCAACACTCCATCAGCAGTGTGCGGCCCGCTGGGGTAGAAGTGATGTATGAGAAACGGAGGGAGTCATCAGCATAACACCTAAAGGGGGGGGGCTGAGAACCTCCTAGGGAGCAGAGCCCTTTGCTCAAACCGGGAGCAATCAGCGGGATCTGGAGAAGTGCTGTCTAGCAAGACTCAGGCGAAGCTATACGTGCCTCATCGGGATGATGATCCTGCAGCTCGATACCCAGGACACCCAGGCTACGGAACAATGCGGTTATTTATGAATAAGCGGAGGAAAAGGTCTTCACAGATGAACATGGTGTGTTCTCACATTTTTATTGAGACAATGTGAACCAAAAACATGACAATTAAATAAAAATATGCAATCGATCTGATGGTACACTAATGATCCAAATTTTTTACTCGGAGCAGAGTCCAACAAAGCAGGAACAGCTGAAACTTCCTAAAATGACTAAGAGTTTTGAAGCACTACATTCTTTCCTCAGCATACTTGTTGCATTTAAGGCACCACTGTTAGACACAATTAGGCTATACTGAAAATTATCAATGCTGGTGTTTTTCTACTTGACACAATACTGACAGTAAGTGCAACATTACCACCAGACGGTTTCCATGACCTTGCACTGAATGAAAACGTCTGGCACGGATGTTTTTATTACCTGGTCAGGTACAGGTGTACCATCGTCGAGAAACCAAAAGTAACAATAACAGCATCAACGCTAGCGATGTGTATTCATAACCCTATATGGAACATGTTCTAGTTAAAACTGCAGAGCTATCCAAAAAAAAATGGTGCTTGTTGAAGCCATCCAGTGAAAAGCAATGATTGCTGAACTGTTCAATGAGAAGGGTGCCTATCAAGTAACAGCACCGTAAAACACCCCAAATTGTATTCTGAGAATGCTGAGTGGCATTCAGCTATTTCTCAGACATTATACTTTTATTATAATTTTATATTTGTCTGTGCTCCAGCAGCAACACGTTGCTTTTACATTGCATGTTGTTGCATGTTGTTTTGCCAATAAGCCTGACAGCAGCACTGTACTAGAACATAGACAGAACTGATTGCTTTATGCAGTCTCTGTACAGGACTGGGGGGGCAACCCTAGGTTTTATTACGTCTGGGGCTACATTAGTTTGAGTTGTACTGTCTACTTGTATTCAATGTTCTGTAAGTTACAATAAAACAGGCACCCGAAATGTGTCCTTTGTAGCCTAGTTTCACCTACACAGCCCATGAAATGTCAGATAATCTCATTCTGAGCACACTGAGTATTCCGGGTCCGTGTGACACAAACTCAGCATGGTGTGGGTCAGTGCACACATAGCTAGTTACACGCTTTCTTACACCATGTCACATTTTACCTGATTCCCGCTACATTGCACAAATTGGACCCTGTTGCGTATTGTGTGTGGTGGTGTGGTTGAACGGTGTGGGAAAAAAAAGGGTGTTTGGTAAACCTAGGATCCAAGAGAAAGGAGTGGTACGGGGGTTAAGGCTGGAGCTGGGTTAGATGTTTCCCTTGCTGGTAACAGCCCAGGGTAGTGCTGGGCATGTCTGAGTGCTGGTAGAATGCTTATGGCATGACAGGAAATGACATCATTCAGTAGTCTTTCTGGAAAAAATCTCAGCTTCCAGAACACTGCTCTTCCTGCCAGGTGGGCGTTTCTCCTCAGGGGCTGAAGGAAAGACAGACAGGGCTGATAGTCACACTTCCCACGTCCCAGAATACCACGCTTCTGTTAGACATTAACATATAACCAAGTCACCTCATATTGTAATTAAATACATAAAAAAACACAACAAAAGCATGTAAAAACTAACAAGAGTTTTAACTTTACCTTAACTTTTATCTCAAAATATAATCTCTAATTTGCAGGAGTGTTAAATGCATAATGGCATAATGTTGCCTTGAATGGTCTTGTGAGCCGTATGATAGATGCGACTATTTGTGACATTCATATGTGATCCCATCGTGGGCAATACTTTGACTGCAAGGCCTATTCTATAGTAAAGTCTCCAAGTTGGCCCCCCAGTGTTGTTCTATATGACATGTATGACCAATTCCTTACTAACTTATTGGGGGGGGGACTAAGGACGTAATTATAGTATATATTGGGGGGGACTTTGTGAGCACATCTAAATATGAGGGGAGACCAATATATATTATAATTACGGCCTTGACCATGCTGGTAACAGATGGCAATGCTAGGCATCAACGCATGCTGTCCCCAATTGTCTGTGGCTGAGGACTAATAAAGCCACCAAGCTGCAGCCCCTCTCGAGCCCTCAGGCTGTTCTTGAGGCTGAACAGAAACCCTGCTAGGATCCTGCTGTGATTTAAGGCACTGTTAAGAAAACATCTTGAACCCAAACCTGTTCGTAAGGCACCTGTTTTGCGAAGGACTTTCAGAGGTACTCGTGTGGGTGTCATTAAACAAAGTACTCACGAGTATTGGCCCATCCGGCGCATCCCCATCACCGCCACAGCAATGATGACCACTACCGCCACCAGCGAGCCAATCACGATGCCCACAACCTGCCCTGTGCTCAGGCCACCTGGATAGAAATAGGAGATCTTTTGAGAGGCATTTTTTATTTAAAGGCTCGTAAAATGAGATGCTTTGGGGGGGTTCCTTACCTTCATCATCTTCTATAATCACGGAGGTATTTAAGCCTGGCCCACTAATTGTGTATTCTTCATCCATCATCGTCAGAGTAACAGCTGTGAAGTTGTCAGTGATGGTGGTATCTGTGGCAGTTACTGTGGTATAGTCCACACTTGTACTCTCTGGTGTAGTATCTTCAGCAACCGTGGAGGTGATTTCTGGAGCCTCTGTCAGTCTTGAGGTAACAAATGGCTCTGTAGCATTAGGAGAGAAGGTCGCGATGCCTGTGGGCCCTTCAGTGATTGCAGTCATGGAGATGCCATCTGGAGCAGTTACATTCCCATCAGTTGGTACCACGATGGTGCCTGAAGAACAGCACACAGTAGAAGACTCTGACAAAATGCCTTAAATGTCGCCTTCACACCTGTAACAGTTGGGGTTAAGGGCCTTGCTCAAGGGCCCAACAGTGATATAAACAGTAACAGCAAATTTCCAAACTCAGGCACAGACTTCTAACCCATAGGGCCACATGCCATTCTACAAGGAGTTCACAATGATTTCTCTGGTGAGCAGCACAGTCTTTGGCACCAAGCATATTGTCACACACGCGATCACGTGAACAACACAGCAGGAACACTGGGAAATAGTAAGGCTTCTTCAAGCTTCTTCAAAGTCTGATCTAAGACCAAAAGTGCAAAATGTAGAAAATGATGCAGCTGCCTCTGTTCAGCTCAAGAACAATCGGTCCAGTGTTGAGTGGTGTGTGTTGAAGGGGCACCAAAAGTGTACTGCTGCCTGTGATTCCAAAAATCTCACCTTATAAGGAATAGAGTGTCCAATGCATGATGACTTCCTTAGGGAAAACAGAACCATTCAGGTAGCACTCTGCTTTTTGGCGGACAGTATTCTGTGTTTTTTGTTCCATTCCAAATCTGTAGCTTTTAGCAGTGCGATGCACCAATTTAACTATGCTAAAGCTATGCTTAGCCACATCGTACCCCTTCTGTACGTTTAGCCACTCCCACCTCACCCTTCGCCCTATCCTGTCCAAGATGGATCGCTCACGGTCCAAGCACATTACAACATTTCCTGCCCTGGCACAGACGTGCAGTCAGATTACTAGTGCTGGAAGAGCGAGGCAGAAGGGAGAGGCTTTCAGGAATATAATTAAGGAAAAAAAAAGTCTAGTGCATAAACCATTATGTGGTATACTGTCGTACAAAACAAAAAATGACTATCGTTAACTTCTGCATTTAAATTAATGGAGATTTTCGGGGCAAATTGAACTTCTTAAACTACAAAGTCAGATACTGATTATCATTACAGAAAGCTTTAATGACTAAAACACATTTGAAAAAGTCTAAATGTTAGAAAATTCTGACCTATTTCAAGCAGTTAACAGAATGGCTGCATAGAAAAAGACATGGATATTCTTGAATGATGATATTAAATGCTAACACGATCCTATGAAATGGAGAAGGGAATCTTAGCCATACACAGAACTGACGAGCAAAAGTTGCGATGAGGGGTAACCTTAGAGGTGCTTAGAGTAACCATCATCACTGCTTTAAGCCCTTCCTGAACACACTCAGCTTTTCAACTTAGTTCGCTCTTTCAATTTAGCTTAATGATCTATAAAATATGATACAAATCTCAAAAGGACAGAATACAATCAGATTTGCTCTGGTGACGATAAGCAAGATGTATGATTAATCAGTCAGATAAACTCCACAGACTACACTGAATCATCATTATTGACCTGTCTAGACTGTTGTGTGCTGGTGGTTATCAAGCCATTAGGGGCAAGAACTGGAATATTAGGAAATCCACTATCACTGCCAAGGATGAACCAGGAGCCAATGGCAGGCAGCCTGGGGAGAGGGCTGGGGGACGCTGCGGGCGGCATGCCTGACCATCATAGGGCACATACAAGCACATACTCACAGAAGAAATCTTGTATAAATGTATACCAGACTACAAGAGGAAACCGGAGTACCAGGAGGGAAAGTGAAGAACATGGTACAAATATACAAACTCAACATGGTGAGCAGAAATGGGATTCAAACCCTCAAGCTTGGAGAGATGAATTCACAGTGTTACCGTCTAGGTGACCATACCCAGAATAAGTAACACAAAACACACCGTATGGCCAAAGGTATGTGGACAGCGGCGTATCTAACGTCATTCCAAAGCAAGGTTACTCTTATGAAGGTGGTCTACCTTTTGTTGCTAAAATAGCCTCTACTCTTCTGGGAAGACTTTCCATTAGATGTTATAAGACTGCTAGTGGGATTTACCACCATTCAGGTTGGATATAGATGTTGGATGATCAGGTCCCTTTCTGTGAGTTAATGGAACTGACCACTTAGCAACTGAACTGATGTTCTGACCTTAATCACTTCACTTGCAGTTGACTAGGGCAGCTCTAGCAGGGCAGAAATCTGGTGAACTGGTTGGTTGGAAAGATGGTGTCCTATGAAGGTTAGCGGGAAGTCACTAACCCCTTCTGTACAACCACCCATTCTGGTGTTAATAATTGTTACAGATTGCGTGAAAGTGTACTTAATTTTACACCTGTGCCCCCAATGGGTGTGGCTTAATTAGGCAATTCCTCCAATTAATAGGTAGCTTTGGCCATATTAACACTCTATAGAAAACTAAGAAAAACTCCTGTTATTTGAGTTGACTTTAAGTAGTATGAATGAGTTTGCATTCCTATTTGATTTTCTAACATAGTTACTGTTACAGCACAGCTGCTGTTTTAAATCCAAACCAGCGGAGCAGTTTAACAGTCCAAAAACCCCAAAATGGAACCTTTACTGGAAATGCACTGGAAATTTCCCATGAAGCCATCAGCAGTGCTTCAGATAAGCTGAGAGACCAAAGCCTCACTTCTGCTCTTCTGCGATTAGAAACAGTTGTAATGGTTACATGTGTAATGGGATCCCAAGTCTGTCCATGGGCACATTCCAGTAGACACACCCTGAAATTTAAATACATCCCCTGACATACCTGTCAGGCAATGACATAGTAAAATAACAGAAAATTTGGCAGGGCCTTCAGAGTAACACAATTATATTTAACATCACAGAATTCTCATCAAGGTTTTCCAGTACAAAACAATTAATATTGACAAAAATGCCCACCAATGGCTTTTGTTCTTGTAGTATGGCTGTCCGTGCATCTCAGAGAACTGCTGTTTCGAGAACATTAAAAAAGCACGCTTTGGCTAAAACTCCATTGTGTTGCCTGTAATGTCTGAATTCCATCCTGCATTTCCTGCCTTAAAGTCTCCATCCCAGATTGAACAGCATCATTACGGCCCCATTTCCCACCATTAGCTGGGGTTTGTTTCTCTTCCACTACCGGAAACTCTCACAGATGTGGGGGGTAGAGAGAGAGAGGTGGGCTTTCCGCATGTCCGCTTTCGCACTGAGGTGGTGGGAGCTATAAAGGGAAGGTGGCAAGCTTCCTCTTGGAAGAATGAGAGAAAAAAAGGCAGTTCCCATATATTTCCTGTCTAGTGGCTTACCGTACGGAGTGGGGCTGCAAGCGCAAGTCTCCCATGGAGAGTCTAAACCACAGCTGCGCTTTAGTCACCAGCTTGAAACGAGCGTGATGTCCTGGTCTGGCCCGCAAGCTCCCCTAAGCATCAGACACGTGTCACAAAGGGAGGGAACGGCGCTGTCAAAAAGTAATCGAGTTGCCTAGCAACACCTATGATTGGAGGAAAGCACACTGCAGACAGCTGCAGAGCGCATAAGTTTTTATTGCCGAATGCTTTTCAGTGGAAAGACATGGGTTAAGTTTCCAGCTAAAGGATACAGCAGAGGCGTTCTAGGAAATTAAAACAGCAGGTTTGTGGGGATTAGGTTCTTAACCGCCCTGCCATCTAGGGGTCACAGCAGGTATCAGGCAGAGCTGATAAGGAACGATTTATGTGGAGGCTGTATGGGAGAGGGATGAGCCATGGTCCCGAACACCCCCCTTGGAAGAGGTTCTGCTCTGACACAAAGTGTTGCTCCAGAGGCCTGTAATGTTTCTCTATAGGAGAAAACATCAACACAAGTCTACCCTCTCCGAAAAAAGCAGACGGACACGAGACGGAAAGCTGTGAAGTGGAGCCTTGTCAGAGGGGGGGCCATCAAGCGCAGCATCCTCCCTAATTTTTCATTTTATTCCCACCTTCGATCAGCGTCGTTGTTATGATCTCGAGCCCGACCCCGTCACTCTGGCAACCACAATGCTCGAAAGAACCTCTTATCACAGTTTGGGGGGGAGGGGGGGCACTCCCTGGCAATTGACATGCCACAATTAGGCCAGTAGACGAAAACAGTAAGCCTACAGAGAGGGCATGGAGAGTCGTCCCCCCCCCCCCGATCTGCCTGCCAAAGTCATGTTCCCCACAGCCAGATGGGAGCACTTCACCCTCCGCTCTTCTGGGACCAAGACCAGCCCAGTTTCACTGAAGGGGGGGGGGGGGATTGTGTGCCTGGAGACGGGCTTGTGGATGGGTGTACCGACAAAGTGTGTTATTAGTGTTTCTGTCCATGTGACTGAGTGTGTCAGGCCAAGAAAGGGTGTGGCTGGCACCGTCCAACGGGTGGCACTGACGGTTTTGTTTGGGCGTGGCTTTTGGGGGAAGTCCAGCTGGCCTCTGTAAAGGCATCCCGTCATGAAAGGCCGTGGGTTAAATTTAACAAACACCCACCCCCACCACCAAGCTCTAGTGACACCCTGCTAAAGATGGGCCACATGATGCAAGCAGAAAGGAGCCCCCCTCCAACCCCCACTGCTCCCAGCAAGAGGGAAACACAGAAAGTGCCCGTCCGCCCCGACCCCCCCCCCCCCCCCCCCCCCCCCCCACCCCCCCCCCCGCCCCCCCCCCCACCCCCCCCCCCCTCCCCCCCCCCCCCCCCCCCCCCCCCCCCCCCCCCCCCCCCCCCCCCCCCCCCCCCCCCCCCCCC
>JAODKM010000099.1:3456234-3474233 GCA_026780845.1 Petrocephalus sullivani | reverse complement strand
TGAACGTTAATGCGGAATGATGATTAAAGAGACTAAGTGTATAATGGAGTTGCTCCATGCAGCACCTCGTCATCATCAGCGCAGCGCCCCGGGGGGGGCGCATGATGGCTGTGTGTGGTCACCGCCCGTCTCCGCGCTGGCCAGGGCACGCAGGCCCCCCGCCAGCACCCGCGCATCCTGCTAAGCGCCAGGAGCGCTCATCCCGAACAGGGGACTCTCCTGGCATCGCCTGACTCACTGTGATCTCACATGACCCAACCTAATTGGAGTCTGGGTGCCTGGGCTTCGGACAGCCCGAGGGGAGGCTCTTCTTACCCACGCAAAATAAATCACCTCTGTTTATATGCGAGACTGGCTGCAATGCAAAGCCGTAAATCAGAGCGTCACTAATTAGTGCCTTCATTAGGGAACGGCTGCAGGAAGGTGTTACCAGGGGGTGATGTCCGTAGGGGGGCTGACAGGCTACATGCTATGTGACAGAGTTATTTCATTGATTCTATTGATTCCTTTACTGGGTGAGCTACACCATGGACATATTCACTGGGTACAAACCCACAAACCACCCAAGTTCTTTTAGCTGTATTAGATGTTTTATATGTGATCGCGGATTCACCTTCTTAGAGTTTCCCATAATGCAACAGGTCTGTAGAGCTTTCCTCCAGGGTGACACTAATTACAGGAGACCAAAGCACCAATACATTTGGGGTCTAGTTCAGAAGTTGTAACATCTTCAAAAGTCATTGCATTACTTGCGAAAGAGTTTAAAAATAAACAAACAAAAAGGTGTTTCATTATCAGAAAGAAACTTTCACCATTTACTGGTGCTGCTACGAAGAAGTGGGGTTTTCCCCAAGTAAGTGCGTGCCATTTTTAACCGTACACAGTGCGGTGCACATTTAGAAACGAAACAGCGTTTCTCTCGGACCAAGATGCTACATAGATTAACAAAAAACATACAACAACCTAACAACAGAGTGCATAGTGTGCACTGTGTTTTACAGCTATACAAAAGAATACGCACTTCTATATGCATTTCAGCTTCAGGGTCAGTACAGTAAGCATGATGCTCCTAGCAGTGACGTCCGGCATCGGAACTAATGGTTGATGTCCTGGATTCGGAATACTAGGGGTTACTAACCGTACCCTACAAAAACTAACCTCTAAATTTACACAAAGGCTGAAATCACTGAATTCGGAAAACAAAGCACCTGACATCTGCAGAGATCAGTCGTATTTTTGAAGGCATACATTCTGTTCCAGCATAAATAAGTGCCGTTATTGCCTGCATTACTTTTCCCATCACCAGTCTCTGTGTGTGCTTGTAAAATGGGAGCCACGCACTTTTCAGGATACACTCACGTGTGTTGAAAGCTTAAAATTTTAGCAAGTAAAATCTCAAGTCTAAATCCTCGAAGCAGAATTCTTTTATACTCTCCAGCGACAATTTTCTTAATAAGGTTATTGAATGGATCACGCAAACATAGGTTCGATAATATGGATTCCTCTAGTCACTCCTGAAATTATGTGGGATTATGCTAAGGCAATGCTAAAAGGCACAGAGATATTATACCCCTCTTATAAAAATGACAAGTGAGACACACAGTGCAGAACTGGAAAGGGGAGAACTTGGGGACGAAGAACCTCCTAAGGGCACAAATTGCGAAGAATCCCAATTTGTCTGTCCTGGACCAAGATTACATTCAAAGAAAAATATTCACGTTTGATAAACAACAACACTATGAATGGAGGATTCTGGAACAGCAACACAAATACAAATATTCAGAGGGTGGACAATGCAGCAACCAGTGTTCCTTGTTCTTCAAATAAACGTTACATGGGGTAATATTCACCTAGAAATCAGAGCATTCACCAAAGACTCGGAACCATACTAGGGTAAGTCCACATTGCCCTTTCACTGGACAGCCATTTGTTCTTTGTCCCGAAGAGAGCCCCCAGCTTAGACCACTTCCCTGAGTAACCCCATAAAGCATTCCGCCCACTCGGCTCCATCTTTATGACCGAGTTGGAATATTTTCCTCCCCAAAATGGGATACTTACAAAAAACTATGAAAATGGTACATATTTCCAATCCAGCAATATGACCACAAACCACCTTCTTTGGTCATTGAAGATAAATTTATGATTGCAAAGATGGCAACGACTGATCGAGACTGCTCTGCCGAAACCAGTGAGGAACAGATCAGGCCAAACGAAATCGGGCTGACGGCTGGCTGTTAAACACAGAACAGTAACCATAGTACAGGCATCTCAGGGTGCTGGGAAAACGACAGAGAAACTTTTCCCTATGCGGACTCTCAGTTTGGTGATTAGGCTTTTGTACGAAGGTATCGACGTAGCAATAATTGTATTTGCTATGACTGCCAGCAGACTAGCCCAGAAACACTCATCCGCTTAACAACCCACTACTGTCTCACTACCATGTATTTTGTTCTGCTAATGTTGTTTATTGTATTTTAGACTTTCATTTTTCATATGTAATCTTTTTGATTGCAGGGCATTCCTCTTACAGCACCAATGCAATACGTTTGCTACAAATTAAAAGGATAGAAAACTAGGAAGATTAAAAAAGTGATAGAATTAAAATTTTCTAAATTCAGAAAAATCCATATCTAATATACTTAGGCAAGGTGGCGATTTCTGTCAGCACAGAGGTGCAGCACATGGAATAGCTGGACAGAATGGCAGCCACACTGGATGCCAGCTTCTCGGCCTCCATATTCACGCCACGCTGCCAGCTGACACGCTTCATGTGCAGCAAGAGAATGGGGAAGCGTGGTAATTCACCGTTCTGTGTGTGCGTGCGCGCGCGTGTGTGTGTGTGTGTGTATTCACTGCACGCATGGATAAAGTGGGGCAGAGCAGATGGCAAATCATTTCATCGATTCGTCGCACGATGAACTGTGGCGGGTTTTGGAAGGTTGCCAGTTAGGCTGGGCATAGACGGCAAGCTCCTGTCTCTAGTTTAATAGCTGATTTTTGACAATTAGGAGGACAGCTATGCAGCTCTCCTCAGTGGGAGGGTAGATAACGAGCTCCAAGCACATTAGGTAAGACCAAACCCCCCCCCACTGTTGTCACCCCTGAATGGCTCTTAAACTCTGTATACCATGTTAGAGTGTGTGTGTGCGTGCGTGTGTGTGCGCGCGTATGTGTGTGTGTGTGTGTGTGTGTGTGTGTGTGTGTTGTTTCTGAAGTACTTCCCACCACACGATCCCTCCTTATGGACAGTGGCCATGAACCTCATAACCTCTGGTATTTGGAAACATCTGCTAGCAGGAGGCTGAACCCGCGACTGCCAGGCTCACCACGCGTGCCCAGCACTTTGCATGTTAACATGTCCATGATCACAGTCTGCCCTCCTGAGACTTGCACTTGCGAACTCAAGGTAGCAGGTCCCTGTGGTGATCCCATGTGTTTTCATGGGTGCGCTGGGTATTTACATTTAATTTATTTAACAGACACCTCTGCCCAAAGCGGCATAGAAGTGATGCAAAAGGCACACTGCAAACACATGGCTGTCAAAGAATCACCTAGGCATAAGTGTGGCTAGGCTGAGCTGCCAAAGAATGCCCAGGGACAAGTGGGATCAGACCTGGCAACCTTCAAGTGGGATCAGACCTGGCAACCTTCAAGTGGGATCAGACCTGGCAACCTTCATATTACTAAGCCATTCACTTACCCGCTAAGATACTTGCTGCCCTTGCTATTAACCGGTAATTTTTAGATTCTTTAATGTATTCTGCTCGATTCTGCTAATTCATAAGATGATTTTTTTGAGATCCAGTGACCCCAATAATAATAATAATAATAATAATAATAATAATAATAATATACACGGCATTTTGCTCACTCCTTTGGTCTCATCTTGGGCCTGGATCTATAAGTCAGGGTTCGACGTAAATCAGGTAGCAGAGGCAAGTGTGTGTTTACCAGGGGAAACAATGCCAACACTCATGTCAGAACTGCATTGCATGTTCAATTGTGCATAGTAACCTTTTTGACGTTATCTTTAGCGAGAAAAAAGAAAAAAACCTTAGGAGTTCAAAACAAAGATACACACATAACCGCCAACACATTCCCATTCACGCAGTGGATGACACAAACACACAGTGAGGGTGGGGTCAGAGTGGACGCGGGGCCCATACCGGCGTGTAACTATGCACCGTGGCTCCGCTGTTCAGGCTCACCGACGCCAGGCTCTGGTCTGACAGACTGTTGTTAAGGCTGCTCCTGGGGCTGTCACTGCCTTCCTGCTCCGTGTTGTACAATGCTACCTGAAGAGAGACACCCAAGTTACACCTGGGGACAGGGCCCACCCACGCTGACACCGCAGCGCCGATCGCCGCCCTGGAATCCATCTTCTCAGTATATAAACAAACAAACAACACTTCTGGCATGACAAAAGTGTTTCCAAGCGACATTTATCACATTTGCGTTACGGAGGACAGGTGTGGAGACGGATTAGGGATTTCTGGGAATATTGAAAATGAAAGGAAGGTGCCTGGGAGTGCAGCCGAGCAAATAAAGGAAGATGAATTAGGGAGAAATGTTCATAACGGATATTAGCTCATCACCGTAATTGGTGGTTATGCGCTAAAGCTAGCAGCACACTGCAGAACAGCAGTTAGAATGCGCAGCCGGCGGACACCCAGAGCGAAGACGGCATTTCACAGCCAGGCAGGAGTAAATAATGAACAAACGATCACAATAAACCACCCTTGATCCCGCTCATTGAGTACCGGGTCATAAAAATTCTGCTACTATTCAGTCCTACTGCTGCTAATGGCATTAAATATTAAATGCTAGCACTACTACTAATAAAGAAAATTAAATAAATATGCTGCACATTGCAGGATTTCACCAAAAGATGTGCTTATCCTGTTTTTGAAAATGGCACAAAATAAATCAGGTAGTACACCACTGGAAAACAAATATATTAAACTTTTTTCTATGTTGTTTAGCACAGACATTCTTCAGGAAAACTGATGATTTTAAAACTTTAAAAAGGACCCTATTAATTCGATGCCAAAACTATCACAGCAAATAACGTAAAATAACAAATTCTACATTTATGTTAGCAAAACAAGCTAATTAGGTTACCAAAAATCCAAAATGTCCATATTTGAATCATGCAATATTATGAAGAAAAAAAGTTAACTAACACAAAAGCAAGGCAGACCAGCATGTCTGTGTGGTAAGTGACCATCTGCCACGCTGCACACAGTTTACACTCCGGCCAGAGGTTTCCTCAGCATTCAGTGCAATAAAATAATGTCAACAGTTAGCCAGTAGAATTCCCAGGATCTGTTGACAACCCTGTGCCCCTTCCCCCAGAATCCAAGCCTTACTGCCTAAGGAATTTAGCCTCACAATGCACACGTTAATTTTTAAAGTAACAATACTGTTCAAGTCTTTCAGTGCTTCATGAGTTTTTTTTTTTTTTTTTAACGTTTGAAGTATTTTACTTAAAGAGGCCATGATCCTATTTGATGCTGTGTGTTTATTAATGAAATCTCAGTCTTTCAGCCTCATTCGGTAATGCCCCCCCCCCTCATAACTTCATCAATGGGACCAATTAAAATGCACGAACACACCCCACCTGTGATCTGATGCACAATTTACAGCAAGGCGTTTCCCCAAAATCCATCATAATCAAGGTCCTTCAAGGTCAAGTAAAGCCTGCACTATTTTTGGAGGGCAGACATCACACATGTGCTGCTACCAGCGTATGTTAGGAAGCAACATTCATTTATTACGCGAATAGATTAACAAAATTAATTGACGACATGCTGATGCTCATTTTATCCTTTGCAACAGAAAATAAATTGGAGGCATCATTTTAATCTGTCCAAGTCGCTGCTGCATCTGTTGCTAGGCAACTGACAGAAGCACTTTATGGGTGTATAGAAAAGCTAACTGTGACATCACATGGCAGACTGACTCAAGAAGAACATCTTCAATGCGGATCAATCCATAAATAAAAATGTCTGTCGCATAAACTGGCTTATATACCACTGTTTAGGGGTCTCTATTCTATACGTTTAAGTTCTGACTTCAGGAAGCAGAGACCCGACTTTTGCCAAGATCGTTAGAGTAATGAGGCATAAGACATCACCTGCCACATTACACTGAGAAACTCCAAAAGCCAATTCCTAAAGACCTCAGGTGTAAAGTAAAGTGCCTGGCCCACCCATGCCCTTCTGTAGCTATACAAATAGCAGGTTGCTATAAGCAGAAGACTCAGGAGGTACAGTGGGGTGGACAGTAGCACCTGAGAATGAGAAAGGCCAGTCCATGGGTAAACACAGCGATGGGTCCACAGAAGACCCTAATGTCTTGGAGGCAGAGCGAGCAGGGGGGACTGACGGCCTTTCTGAGGGCCCTGAAGCTGCTAACCCATGCAGTGAATGTCTGCCCCCCAGGGGCAATTCATCTACAGGTGATGTCTGCAAAAGAACACCCATAAACTACAGAGTCGGCGCCGACCTGAACTCAAGGAAAGAACCCAGAGACTGCAGAGAGACGGAACAATCAGAAAACGCCCCACAATGCGAGGATTCAGTCACAAAAAACCCACAACAATAAGTCATTATAGTCCGACGGGACCAGACTAAGCAAGCAACTTGGGGGGGGTATAAATAAATAAATAAAAACATACTGCAGAATGAGTTAGAGAGCCGAAGCTTACGAATGAAACTCAAATAGAAAAACAATGCGATATTTAGCTGTCCAACTATAAGCCATCTAGAGGCCGATAAGAACAACAACAGTTCCTGTATAGCCCTTGCGATACTATGCAGACTGGTTGGTCAGAAATGTACCAAAGAAAGAGTAATTTAATGAGCGGTGCAAAAAGATAGCAAAAATAGATCAGAGCAGGATAGTATACCAAGTGTCTGCCTTTATCAGGCATGGCCACGGGCCCGGTCCGGGTACCTTGTTCACAGTGTTGATTGCCATTGTGGGGGAGGCACTTCCAGACATGATACAGTCCATTCCTATGGAGTCCGAGTCCAGGCTGTAGGGAGTGGAGGCCTGTGGAAGAGAAAGGGGAGCAGAAGCTTCATACGCCTGGAAAAACTCAGACGGGGGCTGTCATCATAAAACGACACGCCAGTCAGGAAGAGACCAGGAGCCCTGCTGAAAGACAGCCAGCGGTAGCCATGCAGAGGGAAGTGAAGCCTGCTATGGCTTTGCCATTCCAGAGCACATGGCAGACCCCCGGGGCGGGGGGGGAGGGGGGGGACGACAGTCAGACCTGAGGGGTGTGCGCTGCAGGTAGGATCATAGTGACAAAAAACTGTTAGTCAGAAAGGCAGCAAATCACAGATATGTAAAATGCTGTGACTAAAACGTCAGCCAAGAAACTGCCGAAAGATGTTTTCTGAGGGGGATTCACACACACACACACACACACACACACACACACACACACACTAAAAGACAAAAATGAATGGGTAAGAGGCATATAGACAATATATTACAAAGGACTGAAGAAACTTTATTTAGGTCAAATTTTTAATTTGAAAAGGGGAATAAATGAAAGCCGGAATAAATAAGGCCGCCACGTCTCCTCGGCGGCTTTGGGAGCCGGCAGATAACTCAGGGCGCCTGTCTCCCAAAACTGCTTACTCTAAGAGGATTGGCTGGCAACAATGAGATTTTTCATTTGTGATAAACATTTAAAAATACATACATAAATAAATCTGCATTTTTGTGTCCGTGGCTTTTTTTTTTTCCTTAAACAAAAATAAAGAATAGGGTTGCAAGAAAGATGGATAGAGGGAGGTAAGAAAGGGAAGGAGAGATGCAGAGCAGAAACGAGGTGAGAGAGAGGAGGAGGTAGAGATGCCTTCTTCAAGGTGCACAACGAGCTCTGCACAGAGCAGAGGCCCGCCCGGGAAATCCTGCCTGTTCAGCCGCCCACCCCAACCCCCACTTTTCATTTGGACTGTTGTTCTGCTCCTGGCCAACAAAACATGCAATTTAGAAGTTCAACATTTAATTTGACCGTTAGGACGGAGCGATGAAAATCCGAGGGATCACACTGGTGATCGCCGTGTGTCACGGTGCGAGAAAAAAGCATATAATTAATTTCGGAAGTGGCAGAAGTGTTTAAGCAAGCAGGAGTAAGAGCATTTCCCAGGCCGAGAGTGCAGCACCATGTTCCAGGTGGCGCTCGGATGAATCAGGTGATGACATTAATGCTGTTTGCCTGCATATGTCAATGTGTAAGGAGCCAACGCTATGGAGGTCTTTCACGAAAACAGTCTTCGGCGACTCCAGGGGGGGTGCCGTGTGGCTCAGTGCCATAGAAAAGAAGGTGGTGGCTTCATATCCCAGAGCCCCCCGTTGTGGGGGTCTCAGACTCCCCAAGCTTGCTCTCACCTATATGCCTGGACATCTCATGCAGAGCAAGATTAGAGGAGCAAAAATACTGCCCTTTAGGGGATAAATCCCAATTATATTCTATAAGCAGCAGTAGCGACAGATGGACTTCCCAGACCTACACTGAAGTTTAGACTGTAAAACAAAGAATAGAGGAGAGTATAGAAGTTCAACAAGTAGTTAATACGCAATATAAAGCAAGCATTAGTAACCTATGGAAATGTCCAACTGCTGTAGGCACTTCATGCAACACAATGTGCCCCATCCATCCATCCATCCATCCAGTCCTATTTCGGGTCCAGAGCATATGCCACAAGCTAGAGGCCGGGCATAAGCCCAGAAGGGGCGCCAGCCCTTCACACGGCCAGTTTGCCTATTTCAAGAACTTTAAAAAGGTCACCGAAAAGAAAAACACCAGGAGACCTGAATCAGATGGCGACAGGAGCCCAAATCATACGCGTCTTCAAAGAGGAACATTAACTGACCCCCGTCTGCATAAACAGACAAGTCAACCTGCACCCAGAGCCTTCCCAGAAACATCAGCACGACACAGCAACTCTGAGACAGAAAGAAAAAAGAAAAACGTAATGCTGAAAAATAATCCTGGCAGATCCCTGAATTAATTGATTTTTTTTTATATCCCTGCAGCAAAAACTATGAGTAATGGCTGCCTTGGGTATGATTTGCTTACAATTGTGGCGACGGCGAGCCAAGCAGAGCATAAAAACTGCAGGAGGCACGACGCGGACAGAGAGAGGCTGGGAATTACAGGGTCCCCTGAGGATGAAAGGGCAGGATATGAGATGGAGACGCACAGTGCCTGCGTATTTATGGGAAGGATTTCCCCAATTACGCCGTCTTCATTATGGTTACAGTACCAAGATGGATTAAGGAAGCAGGAAGGTCACAGCTGGTGAAATATCAGAGGGGCAATATTTGCATTTCTACGACAGACGAATCAATGCGCATTTAGTGACACTACGGATGTGCTTCTTCAGAAACCACAGATTGCGACGCGCCGACGACTTAACGAACCGTTAGTCGAACCGGAAAAATCTGATATTAAAAAGCCTGATTGAATAGAAGATTCAACATCAAGCAATTTCCAGATTGGCACAAAGAGGAGAGCCAGCCCAGAACTTCATGTAGGAGGAAACTGCACATGCTGACAGGCAACACCAGGGAAGGGCTTAAAAGATGGAGCAGAATGTCAGAGATAAAGTATATCTCTCTGAGCATTAAACACATACATTTACACCCCCAGTACAAATGAGATGAATGACATGTCTGAGAGGTAGTGTCATGGTGTAATTAACCAAACTGATACAGGTACCATTTGTCAGCATACATGTGTGGCTAACCGGTGCCTCCCAGGATCACCCCGGAGGTCACAACTGAAAAGGGGGGGGGGGGGCATAACTGCAGAGAGGGCCTGGGTATGGCCTCGCCCAAATCCAGCAGACACTAAGCAAACAAAGCGTCTCGAACCCTGATCCACTAGTCTCCTCAACTCAGCGCTGAGGCCAAACTGCAGATGGAGGCAGGGGGGTAGTAAATCAGCCCAGCTCATGGCAACACAGCAGGGAACCCAGATACAGAAGGACCACATTCATAGACTGTCAGAGTCCATTAAATTGCTCCTGGGGCACGGGGCACTGGGCACTGGCTGACCCTGTGCTACGACCCCTCCGACGTCCTCACACCTGCATGTGTATCTCATGGAGAACAAGATAGGCTCATGGAAGAATTTCCCCATGGGGATAAATGAAGTGTCACTATTCTATTATATTCTGTTCTATAAAGCTGCAGCAACAAATGAACTTTCCAGCCCCACATTGGAGACTGGAAAACAATGGTAGCAGATCTCCTCAGCACAATAACAGAAGTCATGCACATAGTTAGAAAGTGATATTAACTGTAGTACCCCATGGAGATGTAGGCAATCCACACCACTCAACCACCCATCCATCCAATGTGCCTAATTCATTCATCCATCCATCATTCATACCTGCTCGTCCTATGCAGGTTCATAGGGATGCAGATCCTATCCTGGATGAATGATACCACTATTCTATTCCCAAGTTCTTCAAAGTACTTCTTTACCATTCACCAACTGATAAAAAACAACTAACTGCAAGACTGCAACACAACTAGTAATTAATAATTAAATAGTGGATTAGTTTGTGAGGAGCAACAGCTATGACCCCAGACTGCGATCACCACCGAATATTTATTTTATAGTTATACTCATTTATTCTAATATGACTTTTTCCCCATTTTATACTACGTTTCTTAAATTTGTTACAGAAGTTTGTTGCTTGTTGCAATGGTTCTTTACTATATGTTTTATATGTAAAACACTTTGGGACAGCAAGTGGTCTGTATATGTGCTATATAAATAAACTTAAACTTGAACTTGTCTATAAAAATATTAAACTATGCTTTCAGATTTCTACCTTAAAGTTTGGTCTTGACCTGCCTCTCAAGGTAAGATAAGATCATTCTTTATTAGTCCAACAAGTGGGAAATTTGCTAGACAAGCCAACAGGACCCCTGCAATCTAACAGACATGTTAGTATTGTGGAGCAGGAAGTGTAAGCCCTCCCCGGATGTTCTCCACCTTAACATCCAGACACTCGCCCCAGCAATGTGCCGAAATGGGAGTTTCATCATGCTGTGGAAAGTGGAGGTAGGCGATGCATTCATCAGCGATTAATACCGTCTGCCTTGGCCAACGGCAAACTACGGTCCCCAATTAGGCCTCAGCACTCGAGCCATGGAGTGATTCCTCCAGCCTACCCTGCACAGACACACACTTTCCCGACGCAAAGGCAGTGAGACTCGACTTCTTGCGGCTGTTATTTTACGCCGAGAATACTTTTGAACAGCGAGCGTGGAGAACTCAGGCAGACGCTTTGCGCTTTGTAGACAGCGTGACACCTAATAACTCGCAGCTCGAACAGCAGAGAAACTGCATTTATGTTCCTTGAGTTACAGCCAAGGAGCGACTCTAGGTAAGTCTTGGGGTGAGAGACAGCGCGATACAGTGGGATGCTGCAAGCAGCCGGACCGGCACTTCATACCTCTGATGGACACACATGCAGGGGAACTTAAAGAAAACACACATTAAGGACCAGTCAGGTAAAAAACAGAAGCATGGGAAGCCAACAGGATTAGGGTTAGGGAGGGGGCAGGTGAATCTTGCAGGAAATTTGCAGGGTGCACATTGGGGCGTGCTCTGGGTGCACTCACCCGCTCGATGGAGCGTGGCCTCTTCTTGGACCTGGCAGGCAGTGCATCCTCCTTGGGGTTGGTGTCGATGGCCCAGTAGGAGCCCTGGGAGGAGACATCAGGCGTCATAGCGGCATCCCGCAGGCGGCTGCACGCACCACCCGCTAGCGCCATCATGGGCTGGCTCACTCCCGCGGGCTTTACTGTCAGCATTTAAAGATAGTGTTTCCTGTATTGCGTACACATTACATTTATTACATGGTGTGTTGCTCAACGGGTTAGGCATCTGTGCCCGAGCTCAGAAGGTTATCAATTTGAATCCTCAGCAGAACAGTCACTTCTCTGTTGGGCCCCTAAACAAGGCCCTTCATCCCCTCCCAATATTCTCCAGAGGTGCCGGAGCCTACGTTCTCATACATGTGTCTGTGTCCGTCTCAAGAGAGCAGGATGCGATATGTGAAAAGATGCATTCCAATGTACCTGTACTTGGACAAATAATGCATCATTTCAATCTGCCGAGCGACGGCAATGACCCCAGACTGCGATCACCATGGGGTGAAAGACGACAGAGACCCTCTTTCACCAGTTAGAAAAGGAAATTAGGAAATCAGCCGTTTGCACGTCCTGTGTATGTGCTCGATTTAAAGATCGAGTTCCTAAATGATTCAAAGTCAGATGGGAGAGGAAAAAAAAACAACAAATGAGCATGTTTAAATCTGTTTATGGTGTGCTGAACACATCTGTCTGCCTTATTGCAGGCTATAACTGCACTTCTAACACACAGGAGGATGAGGAAGAGGCTTGGATTCCTTAAGCCCTTAATTCAGAGGAACTGGAGTAGAATACAGCGATGGCCTCCCTCGTTCCACACCTCTCCTCGTTATCCTCCGACTCGCCCCTCAGGTTTCCAGTGGAGAGAGCGAGAGAGACTTTAGACCGTCTGCTCACCCTTGACTAGTTGCATTGATCCTTCTTTACAGCCACAGAAGAATTAAGTTTCTAGTCTGTGCTGAGAGCCACTCAGGTAAATCAGGTAAACAATGCTTATAGAGGAAGCAAAAACCCAGCTGGCCTCTCCACCATGTATTCTGGCTTCCCAATGATAAAGTTCTAACATACTAATCAAAAAGTAAAGCAGCTAACTTTCAATCTGACCCTGATTGCAACAGAAAGCCAGTTCTTAATTTCAAACCTGCTTTCATGCCACAATTGCTGCGGTGTTTAAATGTTATGGGGTATAAACGACATCCACTTCATAACAACCACATCCGTTAAAACCTTTAGGTCGCCTAAAACAACAAGGTAACGTAAAGCCTACTTTTCATACAGTTTTTGACGGTTTTTTTCGTTGCGTTTTCTTAGACTAAAAGAATCCAAACACCACTTCAGAGGACTTAGATGCAAACCCTATAGGACATTCAGTATTTAAGAACCCAACTTCGGTAGCAAAATATCCTTGGGGAAGGGAGTGCATTTCTTACAGCAGCATTAAACTGAAATACTCCTGTACAGTATGTAGCACCGGTTAGAGTCTTTGGAGAACAGTGTCAGCTAAGCATGGAGAGGGTCTAAGAGAGAGATAAGTGGGCACCCACCCACGGGGGCCACGTATCTAGCACCAGGCACTCCTGCAGCGATCACCTACGGCAACCATCTAATTTACCTTCAAACGCTTCTCAAGGAAAACTCTTTGACCCGCACAGAAAGAGCAGGAGCTAAATTACTAAGTTATGAAGCCCTTCTTTAGAGAGCCTCAAATCGGGGGGGTATGGCGTCTTCAGGCATTTTATTTATTCCAGTCAAAGTTCACATATTCTGAAGGCGTGTTATGGGACTGCCGATGTGAAATGAGATGGTCGTGCGGGTGGGGAGGGGGGCGTCGCTTGCTAACAGAGCTTGACACATGCCAGGGAAGGGGGTTAGAAAACCACAGGACAGGAGCAGAAGAGATGCTCTAGCGGATTAAGGATCATCCAGTGCACATGGGCCTGGCTGCAGTAGAGGTTGGGCACTAAACATTCAGTTTTGGAGGGGGGCTTCTGGACTGGGAAGCATCACTTTGAAGGTCTTTGGAGGGGTGAGGGTGAGCATCAACTGAAAAATGAAACCTTCTTGATCACCCATGAGTCTGTGGATTTTTCCTTTTTTAAAACGGCACAGTTCCCCCAAGTGCCAGTATCCGAGGGTTACGGCGAAACAGCAAATTAGTATTCAGCCTGTGGTTCTCACTCGGCACCGGCTCTGCACGCGTGCGCGTGCGTGTGTGTGTGTGTGTGTGCTCTCGTTCATCTGTAACTTTGAGGAAAATCGCGGAGGCGACCAAATGGAGGCGGGCCGGGAAAGCAAAAGGCCACGTGTGGTGTGCAGCGTCGTGTCACCCGAAAAAGGGGGGCGGGGGGTGCGCCGCGCCGCTCTGACACCGTTTCCATGGAGACTTTTACTCCGCTAACAGGAATACTTAACACAACACGGCATTTTCTTGAAAGGCAGGTAGTAAATGTTACAGAGCCCCCCCCCGCCTGCCACCCCCCCCTTAGCTTCAGTGAGAAATCACCTTCCTTCTGGGAGACACTTGACACTGCTAAAGATGACAAGGTGTAAAATGATTAATCCAATTCTGATTTTTTTATACCATTTTACCCTGCTGTCACACACATCTGAGAAATGTATTTGGCTTTAGTCAACAAGTGAGTATGTACATACACCAACATATCTATATCTGTATACAGTATATATAAAAAGGGGCTAGTATGTAGGGCTGAGGGCGTCTGGGTCCCCAGGCAGTGTGGAGGGCTGAGGGCGTCTGGGTCCCCAGGCAGTGTGGAGGGCTGAGGGTGCCTGGGTCCCGGGCAGTGTGGAGAGCTGGGTTTTGCCCTATGTGAGCTCTTCATTGCTTTGATGAAGCTATTATTAGTGTAGCACATGGTGCTCTGGGTGTCCATCAGTCACGATCAGAGTGGTGACCCAAAAACCTGTCGGCACTGTGGACCTCCATGCGAGTAGGCCTCCCTGGCCGGGTGTTAAGAAAACAAAACATGAAAATGCTACAAAACATTTTCCAAACATCAGTACAGGACGTTTTACTGGCGTCCTTCGATGCTTTTTAACTGGTCAACCATAAGATGCATGAGCCAGAGAGCCTGCCAATCCAGACCATAAAACCGGGCCAATGATAACACCGTTAAATCAGCCTCATATTGATGGATCCATTAGGAGGAATTCAGGAGGTATAAAACAGGGAGCAGTGTGAGAGTCCAACAATCTCTACACAGAAGGGCGGAGGGGTAATGGGTGAGCTGAAAATATTCGCCAGCCGAACACAAACACGCACACAATCAACATGGATCAAAGACTTTATAATTGAGCTCTTCATTCTAGAATCTTTTCACTCACGATAGCCTAGAGGCAAAATTACCACATTTTGGCCTCCTGAGCCACAGAGATCCAGCTTCTCCGCAGAAGGCCGACACAACAAAATCACTCTTCCAGCATTGCTGATCCCAGTCTTTTTTTTGACAGAAACCCCACTGACAATCAAAGTAAACATTTCGCAACATGGATCATAAATCAAACACGTGAAATTCCTCTGTTCAAAAGATTACAGTTGCTTTCACGACATGGTGCATCCAGGCCAGATGCAGGACACACTCACCTTTCCAGGGTCATCTTTAGAGCGAGGCACTTTGAGGAAACACTTGTTCAGTGACAGATTGTGCCGGATTGAGTTCTGTGGGGAGAAAGAGTACGTGTAAGGGATGGAGGAAGGAAGGAAAGAGTACGTGTAAGGGATGGAGGGAGGAAGGAAAGAGTACGTGTAAGGGATGGAGGGAGATGGACAGGGAAATGTACAACCGATGTGGGGGGGAGGGTCTTCACAAAACTACTACAGAGCAGCATTTCCCCACCCAGTCCTCGGGGCCCCTCAGACAGTCCACATTTTTGCTCACACTGCTGTTCCCGGCACATCTCTACCAGGTATTCAGTGTTCTTGATAGTCAGGGTTCAAGTGTGCTGGGAGGGAACAATAATGTGAATTGTCTGGGGGTCCCTGAGAACAGTGTTGTGGAGTAATGAACAGGTATTAGGAATTTATGCCTGAGCAAACTGATCAGAATGGTGACGGTATTTCGAGAGATTCACATCCAGGAAAACCAACGGACCCCAATTCCAATGAGCCCCCCATGAAGACGGAGTCACAAGCATCCAGCAAGAGCCCCCCCACCCCGATGATCCTTGTTAAAGTTCAAAGCCGTGTGAATGGCGGCCTGCCAGCTCCCGGCACTCAGAAGCCGACCGCGTGGCCACAGAGCCGGCGATCCCGAGTGTCTCGAGCCATGCGCTTTGGCGGGAAGCTCCCGCGGGCGACGAAGGACCACCGCTGATCCGGAGCCCGATCGATCGCGGCGGGGGCAGAGCGTGCATTAAAGAGCAGGAGCAGAAAAAAAGAAAATGCTGTGAAATCCACGATCCAACGAGAGAAAGCCAGGAACAGCAGTGTAAAATTACAGCCAAAAAACCCATCATGGCACAGATCTACTTCCTTTCAAGAATATCTGCTCATACAGGTGTTTAATTAGAATATTTAAATCAAAATATGCTTTGAATATCCCCCAAAACACATTCCAAAATAATTAAACACAATAAATCCCCATTGTTGCTATAGCAGCTATGCCCAAGTCAAGGCCACACGGGGCTAGCAGAGACTAGCAAGCTGCTTTCCACACGGAGAGATCTACAAGCAACAACTGAGACTCATTTTCCTTTAAGGCTAAATCAGTTCACACACCAGACTTTCTGAAGAAAAAGCAGCTTGAAGTCAAGGAGAGTTTAAAAATAACAATAAAATGCATTGTTATCCGTGTGGCGCTGTGCGGCTGGCATGAGTCTCTGAACAGCCCCGATCAGCCAAGCCTTCATGAAGGGGTGATGCACACAAAGTCATTCAGCCCAAGTGTTTGGCAATATCTGGGCAAAGGATGGGGGCCATGGCTTTAGCGTGGGGGCCTCACACCAGCAGGGCTCCGAGATCGAATCCCATGCATCTTCTCAGTGTCTCTGCACGTTTCCTCAGTACATCTTCCTCTCGCAGTCAAAAACAAATGTCCAGACTAGGAGACTCCAATCCACCTACAGACTGTGTGACAGGGCCTTGGAGCAGACAGGCATGCCATTTAGGGCACTGCTTGTGACCCTGGCCTTATATGCTTACCAGGGCTCTGTTTTGGATCAGCAGTTATGGGAAATGGATGAATCTGACAATACTTAAAAAAACAAACACGCCACAGGCATATTGTTTTAGCTGAAATGAGCTTCTGACGTAAACGGGTCACTATCCATATAGGCACCTTAAAATGCAGAAGGTACCAGGCGAGGTGGAGCGTGCTGGGGGGAGGAACACGTTCTGTACCGGTCAGAAAAACTTCTATCCTTCCATCCATCCATCAGGCGGGATCTTAAGTTACTCCAGATAAACATGCCGGGCAAGCCACATATCACTAACAAGAACAACAAAGCAAGACAGATGCATGTGCGAAACACGGTACTTCAGGGGCTCACAACAAAGGAGCGTGACGCGGCCAGACGGAGCCACAGCGACACGCTGTCCTCGCACGTCTGCCCACGCACCGCCACGAGCCGCTTAATGAGCTGGAACGGCGGCACGGGTTCAAGACGCACATCCAGCACATCACGGCCCAGCGGAACGCTGCATGCCGGGAGAGGAGGGCGCTGAGCAGCCGGACCGGTCTGCTACGTACCACCACCTGCGCGCAGCTCTGGGTAATGCACAAGACCCATGTTCAGAATAAGGAAATGTTTCAAATTTAAATAAATTCAGAAATGGCTGAAAATAAAATCTAAAAGCTAAATATTTTCCAAGGCCAGATGGGACAGGCTCCGCTGCCAGATTCTTAACTTTCACGTTGTTCACCTCCTTTATACCATAACAGCTCCATTATCCTGCTGTGTCTGGGTGAGGAGGAGGGAGGAGGAACAACTGGAAACAAGACTGACAGACCCAGTAACCGCCATGACACCCTGTGTGCCATTGGGAAGCCCAGAGAGCCAGACAGAGGACAAGACGTCCTGGAGGAATGCAGCAAGTATGCTCACCGGCTGATTGGCATAACTAACTAACTAACCAGATAGATTAGATTAGACAGACAGAGACACTGACTGATGGTAGGATGGAGAGATGAATGCTTGGGTGGACACGCATCCGTGATTGACGACATTTTGTCGGTGACTGGACGGATCAGGCTTGGGAGCACAGCCCAGGTATGGGCTACGGGGGGGGGGCGGGGGGGGGGGGTGTGGGGGTGTTGTGTCGTTAGAGTGGTGGGGTGGGAGGTGGGAGTGTT
>JAODKM010000099.1:3426464-3446714 GCA_026780845.1 Petrocephalus sullivani | reverse complement strand
CCCCCCCACACCACCCCCCCCCCCCCCCCCCCCATCTCCCCAGCTGCCCCCAGCATTGCTAACACTTTAGTGCCCCTTTGATGGGAGATCCATTAGGACTGAAAGACATATTTGGGACAAAAAAAAAATCCAGCCTAACTGCACCCTGGGAACTACCTAGAACTTAGGCAGCAGGATCAGTTAGAAACACATCAAAACTACAGCAAAACACTCATCTACTCCCTCCCAGACTAATTGCTTGTTACCATTATAGACCATGTCCTTTTTTTTTTTTGCAAACACAATATGGGAATGCAGACAAACAACATGGAATCCATTAATATAAAGATTTGTATTTTTACCAGACATGGAGCAAAATAAAAACCTAGCAAAAATGGACTCCCCCAATCAAAACAGGGGTGAGGTGGTGCTGGTAAAATAAAAAAAAAAAAAAAACACACACACACCTGGGAGAACCAGCATTTCATCTGCACGCTAATAATGCTGCTAAACAGGTAATGACATATACAGTGCCACTATGCATAAATCATCACACAAAACTCCCCAAAAGTGAAATGTGAGTTGGAGACATTTTTACAGAAGAGCTGCCCTGGCCTTGCACAGAGCCTGGCATGGCAGCCACACATGGTGAGGGGTACAGGGGGGTTCCCTGAGGGCTGACAATGCCACTGAAGGCTGAACAAGCAGGGTCAAGAGATGCTGCAAAGGGGGGAAAAAGAAAAAAATCCACCACGCAACCCAAAAAAAAAAAAAAAAAGACTACCAGGAACAGGAGGCAGGCAGGCAGCGGCATCAAGACCAAAGCCACCCCCCCCCCGCCACATTACACCGGTAAACAGACACGTGGCCTACAAACAGGCTCCTCACCACACTGTCACACGTGACACGTTTTGCAATATTTTGATACTATTAATCGAGTTTTACTACTCCAACCCAATATTCCCAAAGCTGAACGTCACCTCGGAAAGTCACTGGCACGTCATTTAGGGGTGCCGGATGAAGCAGCTGCCCCTCTTCCTGAGCCCCCATGACCTCATCCCCACTAACGGCCGAAATATGACATACGGATTACAAATACAAAAACAATACTATGTGCTGGTATATAGTTACTGGACACAGTAGTACGGTGTCAAGCATGAACAAACTTAACTGGGACATTTCTCCCCCATCTGACTAATTGTGCAGTTTTCCCAAAAAGAATTCCCCAGCTTCAATGCCTTGAAAAAGCCTGCGTTCCCACACTGGTCCGCAGCTGGCATCGAGTCCTCCAGAAGCATTCTCTTGCTGGGGAAGCAGCTTGAGGTACCATAGATCAAAGCTGCAGTTGCATCTCATCATAAAGTGAGCTCTGTCCTTGCTTCAGTGCGAGCTCAGGTTCATAAACACCCCCACCCCCAAACCAAAAGTACAGATTTGAAGCCCTTCAAGTTTTGGTGAGATGAGGCCCTTGGTAAACCTGTACTACACATAAATATAAAGCATTAGCATTTAGATTGGCTGTGCGGTCAGAGGCTACATTTAAGAGCTGCGGACGACTCTGGTGAAAAGGGAAAATAAGGATGGCTGGCGAAAGAAAGAGCAGACAATGAAAAAGAGAGAAAAGAAAACACATACATCTCAATTGGGAGCGCTGAGAAACAAGCCGCACGTTCCAAACTAATTTAATCCCCCAGACGAAAGGCAGCCGGCACGGAGCTCATAATGTCAGAAATTGACCCAGAGCCAAAGCTTTTTCAGAGCATAACAATCAGTGACAGTGACAATGTACAGCAGAGAATTAAGCGTTTCATCAACAACTGCTTGTGGTGGGCAACACTGAGACTTTCAAAGCCGGAAAGGGATTTATAAGTGAGGCGAAAAAAAACGTACACACAAAGCTGGTGACAAAGTTATTCTGTGCTGATACGCAGAACCACGGTGACGTGAACCCATCGTTAGTTGGTGCCGGGGTCCGTCGTCGGCCTATTTAGCCATGGCACCATTACTGAATAGGTAATGGGAACGAGCAGACACTCAAAGAGATAAGTTGGAGGCAAGTTGTATGCAGAGTTTCCATCACATTTTGCATCCGGTTTCCAGGCAATACCCAGGATTATACCCAGGTTCATCCATCCATCATGTAACTGCTTGCCCTATTCATGGTTGCAGAGGGTCCGGAGCCTATGGGCATAAGACAGGGAACAACCCAACCCAATCGCAGGGAACACACACACACACACACACACACACACACACACACCTACGGGCAACATGGTAATTCCAATTATGCTTTTAGACTGTGGGGGGGAAATCCTGGAGAACCTGGAGAAAACCCTACAGCGACATGGGGAAAACACACAAACACCACATAAGGAGATATGGCAGAGACTGAAATCCTAGTCCCAGAGGTGTGAGACAACAAAGCTAACACTGCTCCACCATGCCACCCCAAGATTCAGGTAATTAGATGGGAAAAAAAACCTCATTACTCCCACAAGATAATAAGCAAAAACTAATAAAAACTAATTCCATTTAACTGCCATATTAAACACTAAAGGACGCAGAGCGCATGTGCAGACATTACTGGACATTAGCAAACCCACAAAAGAGGGGGCACAGACCTGCCCCGGCAGGTCTGACAGCTTGCAGCTGTATGCCTTACAGAGTGTAGCCCACAAGGAATTGTCAGTCACCACTCTGTCCGTCAGAATGCCCAGCTATATCATTACACATCAGTACGTATCATTAAGCCCCACCTGCCTTGGGGGGGACTGCAAGTCCATCAATATCACAAGCGAAGCAAAAGTAACCCGTGTGCGATTCTGAGCAAGTGAGAGAGGAGGAGCGGTCTCTGCCGAGCGCAGGTAGAGGGAATGAGGCATTCACACCTGCCACATTAACGGCCCAGATCATTACCATAAAACACACACCAGTTTTTCACCGGAGCTTCAGCAGGCTCCTACACAAAGAGAGCCCAGAAGAGGCGGGAAAACTTGGGGAACAGCTTAATGCTGCCTCCACGCTACACGACTTTTAAAGTCGTCAGATCGCTGTGTTGTTCACCCGACATGACTTGTCTTATAAATCAGGAGTCTTGAAATCATTGCGGCAAAAACACTACACGATTGAGTTCAAGAAAGAATATTTTTATATATGTATATGTGCGTGTGTGTATATTTACATATTTATTTATTTATTTATTTATTTATATATATATGTATGTATTATACACACACACACACACACACACACACACTTTATATACATTTATATTGCACGCCCAGACACTAAGGACAGTTTCAGCTTCTAACCCAATGGAGCCTTTTTAACACCTTTTTACACTCCCCCTCGGCTCTCACCTCACCCCGTGTCCTGCACTTTCATTGGCTATAGCACCTCACTCCCTGTCCGAGCTACGACACTTTTCACACCTACAGGATTTGGAGTTGCCGACAAAGTACAGATATTGAGCATGCCAAATATCTGGCGTGCGTCTATGACGCATGGACGACTGTCAGGTCACGTCTTGAAACAGTTCACACTTGGTGTTTGAGTGCCAATTTGCCTCCGATCTGGGGATTTTGTTGGCAATCTCCCAAAACTGTTGGCGAGTGGAAAGTGGGGGCTAAAATCGTGTCGTATGAACTTAAGTCTTAAGCTCAAGTCAACAGCTCATTCACTCGTTAAGGTGGCAAAGAGCAGTGACTTTAAATCACGGAGATGTTGGGGCAGAGTCGACGTCATTTGAATCATGGCCAAACTTTTGTAGCAGCAAGTAATAGCTCATTTTGTATGAAAAGGCATAAATACTTCTCCCTGCGCGTGGTGGGGATAGGAATCAGGGCAGGGTTAATGAAATATTACTCAAATAAAGACTGGCAGAGAATTAAGCGTTTCATCAACAACTAACCCTAACCCCACCAGATCCACAGTGCAATCCAACAGCTCAAACTGCTGGCACACACAGACTCCCCTGCCCATCCACTCAGTTATGAGGTTCCAGTTGACATGCTAACCGCTTTCCTATTCATGCGCGGGCACAAAGGATATCAGACTCCTGTGGGTCGACCCACACAGCCAGGCTCGCCTTGCTCACCCAGCCTAGTTACTCCCTGTAACGTGCACATTATCATACGCGGCAGACGAGCACGTGCGCTGGGTAGTAAATTCTGGTGTGCGTCTCCACGGGAACAGTGGGAGCTGCCACCACATCACAGAAAACCCTCCCCCCCCCCCCCATGCACACACACCTTCGCACTGGCTGATGTCACTCCTCAGTCCAAGTTAAAACACACACCCATTCATCCTACCCAGTAAAAACTGCATACTTGCACACCCCCCACCTGGACCCGGCAGCAAGAGGGTCCAGACATCACTGCCGCTTTGTCTGTCTGGCTCCCGCTGTGCACAGCTGAGAGCAATCACCTTCACGATAATTAGGAAGCGCACGCTTCCTTTTGGGGGCAATGAAAGCAAGCTGTGCAGGGCCAGGTACATCCGCTGTCGAACGCTCGTGGCTTTAACCCCTTATGCCAGCCAGCAGCATCACCCCTGCACTTCCCTTCCACACGGGCCAGCATCATGGGATACAGAGGGCTGTAGATTCCACCCCCCCCCCAACTCTTTTATCATTAATAATAAGAAATAAGGTTTCGTAGCTTGACGATTCCATTCATACCACATGGCTGCAAATGTAATTACCAGGTAAAAAAGTCATTTTTAAATCTATACACACAGTCTTCTCAAAGGTCAGCTCAATTCCAATTTAACATTTGAAAATTAAGTTCCGATACAATCGTACGTATGAATAATTGTACTGCGTGCTGATCGTGGATCAAACAAAGCCAAAAACTGTCTCATCGGTGTGACCGGACAGATCGACATGCACATCACCAGACATGATCTGAGCAGGAATCTCACATAGGTCCACTGGCCCACCATCATCTTTCCCAGGGTTTGTAAGCAGGTGGGTTGCGCAACTTTTGTTCAATTCTAATATGGGAGTTTGTGAGATTTTGAGAATGATCAAATAAAACGACAAAAAATATTGCTGGGATAGTTTAACTAAGGTGAATTCCACAGAGTGCTTGCCGTTTAAAAGAGTACAGCTGGATTGTATATGGCTAATTCATCTCAGAAAAAAATGGGTTAATTTGCATACAAACATTACTTCCTGGTGAGGCGGTAGACTTGTTTCATGGGCACTTTATGGACTGCTGATGCTACAGTCAGAAATCTCACTAAGCAAATCTGCTGCAGTCCCTCGCTATGAAAGAGGAAGCGGACGCATAAGAATCAGAGGACGGTCTGTGGCTGGCAGCCTCCATGGGTACGAGCTGCCTTTCGTTAGGGCGAAGTCTGAGGTGCTCCAGCTCGTTCCGGCTCCCATTCATTATTCGCCTCTCCCCCCTGGGTAAGCGGGTCATCCACTCAACATCCACTCAGCCGCACTAGCTTGCAGGGTGCGAACCAACCGGATTCTATTCATCTCAAAAGTAAAATCCGATGCATTCGAATTGCTGTCAGGATTGCAAAAGCCTGACTAATTATTAGCATAAAATTGATGCAGCCTGCGATTCCTTTTCCCCCCGGCTTTGCTGCTCACCCCGTCAGGAGCGCTCTGGTGCCCGCAGTCCCAGGGCGTGTCGCTTTTCACTCAACCTCAGCCCTTAATTACTTCACTGAAGTAATTATGGGGATGCTGGAGTCACCTCACCTGGTGATTCAGGTGTCACTCTAGCACTAATTAAAGCACGCTGCACGGCGTGATCCTGGCTCACCTTCCAGCCGCTGCCGGCCTCTCGGTAGTATGGGAAGTTGTCGCAGATCCACTGGTAGATCTCGCTGAGGGTCATCTTCTTCTTCGGCGAGCTGTTTATGGCGAAGGAAATGAGGCTGGCGTAGCTGTAGGGCGGCTTGCCGTCTCTGTGCTGTTGCGCCTCCTCCTGGTCGAGCATGGCGCCGCCCCCAGGGTCCAGCAGGGCGCCCTTCTTGTTGGAGCCCGGGCCGTGAGCGTGGCCCCGCGGCCCGCCGTCCGCCTTCTGGATGGCGGCCCGCATGGTCAGCTGGGGAAGCCAGTCCATGGAGGTGAGGCTGCTCTCCAGCTCCGACGTCATGCTGTCGACGCGAGGTGGCGTGGGGAAGGAGGGACAAAGGCCTCTGCTCAACACTCTCTGCCAGCACAGAAATCCAGAGGCAGCCTGGAAGGAAGCAGAGAGGCACAGGGCAGCATTACTAGCAGGTCATGGATGTGACCAGAAAACCTAAACAACCACTTGTAAAAAACTTAAACCTCAAAGCTGCCCAAGTCCCTTTACAAATAAAAGCATCAGTTACAACCAATAGCACCAATAACATCATAAACAAATACGTCACCACCAACCGTTAATGGGGATGACAGGATTATAATTTCACTTCCTGGCAAGCAACTCTCATGGCAGATGGGAGCAGAATTCGCTTCGCTTTCCTACACGAGATGCCATGGTACCACAGTTAGCATTGGACAGGATCGCCGCCACACACACGCATCAGTTGGACCCACGAGGGGCTGGCTCTTGGCGATCATTGTGGAGAATTACCCCAAAATCTCATCAGTGCCAGATGCACTAAATAAGCTGCTCTCCACTGTCCGGGCCGCTTCTAACACACAACCCACGAGAGGACTGAAAACTGAGGAAGCTCTGCCAACTGTGCTCCAGACCCAGGAAAGCACTGAAGAGAAATCCCATTTCCACAGGGATCTAAAACCAGGCGAGTGTCGCCCTTTGCCACGGAGAGCAATGTGTGTGTCGCCTTTTTACACTACGGGGGGGGGGCGTTCCCACATCTACTCCCTCCTTCGGCTGCCACAGAACACGGTTGCCGGTGAACCGCTCGAGCGGCGACGTTAACCAAGCATGTAACCCTACTGCTGCGATCTGAAGCTGCAAGCCTCTCAGCCTCTTTGTGCAACAGGCAACCAGTTCCCAATCCTGAAAGTCAGCCCCCTAAATGACTTTGCCTTCGTATGCTGACACTATCAGCTGCTCGACCACAGAATCTTCTCAAATGATGCCTCTTTCTTCCATTTATACAACCAGATAATGTGACGGAGCAATGTAGGTTAAGTACTCTGCTCAAGGGCTCTCCAGCAGGGCATCACCATCGCATTACAGGCAGCTTCCAAAACTAACATTTAATTGGAGTTTTGGTACCAGGCCAGATCATTTACAGCACTGGTTGCTCATGAGTCAACATCATTAACGAATATGCCTCCTGAAGTTACAGTGGCAGCTCCCAGATTTAGATTTCCACTCTTTTACTTAACTGTTGTTTTGTGTTCTCTCCCCCCCCCCTTTCACCCACAGCTATGGATCTTTCAATGATGACACCACATCTAGCTCCCAGGTGTTATTGGGAGATGTCATTTCAGATTCAAGCCCTGAGCAGAAATATAATAATGCATAATCTTTGCATACTTTCACACTAAATGCAGCCATGTTTGTGATCAGTGATTATGTCCAGTTGTTAAACTCACATTTTCCCAGCAAAATGAGTTACAGCTCTTACCCGCTGATAAGCCTGAGTGACACTATATCGCAGTCCAACAGCAGAGCCCATCAATGTGACAAGTCCACGCTCAAGTACACTGGCCACACAGAGATCCCTTTAAAAGGATCACAAATTAAACGTCAGAGTCCAAATGGGCAATTTGCAGTTTAGGAAACAATCTGTGAATAAACACATAAAAGATAATGCTTCGTCGCAGTCACATGGCACCGCTTTGGCGACCGACAGGCGAAGTGCTATGCGTGCGACGGCTCTGTCCTGACGTAGTAATGAAAAAGCCTGGGCAGGCAGGCGTTCCACGGGACAGGTGAGCCTCGGCTCGCCGGCGCCGGTGGCTTCAATTTGCACTTAACCATCTTGACAGGCCATCAAGACAACCTGCGAACGCTTCAGATCTATTTGAATGCAGAGCTGGAAAACACTTCACAGGTACCTTAGTGGGAATGCCAAAGCAAGAGGGGCCACAGAGATCCAAAAAGCACCAGAGAAACACAATACGCAAGACACAAGATAATTAGGTGATTTAATAGGCAAGGGGAGGGGACAAAATAATAATAATTCTAAATTGATTGCATGAAAACTTACAGCTGAGGAATTTAATAATACACTGTATCTAGGACTGCATAACATCACTTAAATATTTCATGAGTGGAAAAACCCCAGGGAGAGACAGGCAAACATCTTGACTGTCAGTTTGGCACTTAAGAATGCTCAGAAGAAAAAAAAAATACAAAAAATTGGCCTCTTCCATAGCTTAACTGTGAGCCATTGCTTTTGAACGAATCTCACTCCCTGCCACGGAAATGAACGGTTCTCAGAGTCCCAGGCTTCACTTTTGGCCCTGATGCCACACTGTTGTGTCAGATTTCACCAAAACAAGCCATTCTCAGCTTCCAACCCACCATGATTTTATTATTCCAAGAACTATACTCTCTTTTTTTATTATTTCAAAATGTCAGGCTGAATCAACCCATCACCCGGCACATATTTAAAATTCAGAATGAGTAATGCTATTATGCAGTCGAGTCCATGGAACCTTAAACGTTTTGGTTCAGAGTGGGTACTGCAGTTCAAAATACTGCCCTTCTTTAATGTGATTAATTATATCAGGCTCTTGCACAAAGGAACGTGGACTTAGCATTTAACCATCTGGCTTCAGGCAGTAAAGAAATCACACAAAGATAATATTCCCTAATTTATTGGGGTTTTTTTTGGGAATCTATTTTTATTTCACAGTTAGATATCTGCCACCTGTGCTCGAGTGACCTTTCCCAGTGCTGTTAATAAGGTTTGAACTTAACCGTGTCCTGCACCCATTCACAGTCCTGACCTCCCACTGCAGAAACAGCCACCTAACCACCCATTTTATAAAGTGCCATTTATCAACGGGGAGTAGCTGGCTTTGTGATCCACATCAGTATTCATCGCACTCTGCCGACACGAGGACATTCTCAAAAACACAAAATGGTAATAACAATGCTAATTATCTCAATGTGACAAATTCTTCCATGATCAGTCAGGCCTTTAAGCAACACCCGGGTACAAATAAAGTTTTACACACCTCTTTTACCCTGTAGCTGCTGAAATGTGCCATGTTGGATGCTGGGATAAGTACTGATAACATGGAGTACTGATTTCCCACGGCTGCTGGGAGAACACTTATGACAAAGTAGGGGTTCATATGCAGAACAAGTGGATAGCACTGCTTCCTCACACCTATGGAACCAATGTGTTCGTCCCATGTCATTGTGGGGTTTTCTCGGGGTCCTTTTTATAAAATTGAGTTGCCTCTTGTAGGAACTGGAAAAAAGTCCCCACAAGGTCACAATAACAGGCCGATATCACATTCTGAGGAGACTGAGCCCACATATCAGACCAAAAATATATACATGCCCAAAGAGACACAGACGCACAGCAATGGGCCTCAATCAGAAAAAAAAATTGAAAAACCTCTCAAAAACCCAGGAAACAAACGGATAGAAGCATAATGTTGTGCCTTAACAAGCTTCCGCTGCTTTTCCGGTATTCCTCACATAATTAAAATGCATATTCAGATGGAACCTCTAATAAAAGATGTGATTAAACCATTTATTTCTGCAAATCATCAAGTGTATAATGTAACCGCTGCCCCGGGACTTAGCCCTATGGGGGCTGGAGAACACAGCAAAGTACCACCATTAAGCAGGGGGCTAAACAGCGACAATGTCCCACATGCCAACCCCACTATTGGAACTTTCCCTCTGCCATCAAGAACAGAGCTGTACCGCAAACTGAGTTTCCCCTTTGTAAAATTATCCTAGCAATAACCACGCAGATGTGGCCCTGCTTACTAGCAGGGCAGAAAGCATGACCAAACCAAGCTAGCTGCATCACCACCATGGGATTGGTCAAAATGCATGGAGACGGCAGTTTTCAGTGTTGATATGCATGGATTATCTGAAGGACAAAAGGGCATAAACTATACTATTCATTATCAGTGGTATGACACTTGCATTTGTGCATTCCCGGCAACTTGGAACAATTTAAAAAATTGTACGTAAAGTACTATAAAACAGCTGAATGGAATGGATTCGTAATGCAAAATTTACACAAGCCACAGCTAATTCTGGTAGAGTCTGATGCCAACATAAGACAGCGATTCTGAGACTTGCTAGGGGAAATTTGCACATGGTAAATCATGATGTACACCGTGCGCACAGTAATTAAGTGCCTCTTCGGTTTTACATCACTGTGGCTCTCCAAACTCAGCAACGCCTTTACCAAGCTGATGCTTTGCAGTGGAAAACTGAAGTGGCTTGAAACCGCACTGTAACTAGTCTCTTCAGTTTGGCTCGGGCCTGTACGCCCTGTACGGGTGAGGAGCAGACCCAGGGACAGACCACCAGGTCCTCAGGGGTCGGACCAAGTGACCATTCCATGTGCTTTCTTCCCCCCTCCAGACCTTGTTAAAGGCGAGACTGGCAGAGCTTCACAGGATATTGGCAGCAACCACATGTACACAAAATACACAACTGGGCAGCAGGTACTTTTTCTTCTTACAGTGGTGACTTTCCCCAAAACAATAATCTAGGACCATTTCATTCCACAGACTGCCACAATGAGTCAATTTGTCAATAACACAGCATAATTGTAAGCGAGTGGAATGCCGTGTGTACAGTGAGAAATGAATTTAATAAGACGTAATAAAAACGGTACACAGAAGGGCCTCCATGCAACGACCCTTGGTGAAGACTGACGTCTACTTGACTGAAGAAATGAGAAAACCGCATAGAAAAAGAATATTCATATGAATATTCAGAAGGCAGCCACCATAATAAAGCTTCCGGCTTTTGAAGTAGTGTGTGAATTTCTAGTAAGAAAGTTAACTCCCGGCTATCTGTCTTATCTGTTTGCTGATGTATAGACAAACCGTTGTGGTATTAAAGCCATTAAAAAAAACACACACACACACACACAAACTCAGTAACTGACTATCAGAGCGTTCCGTTTAATAATACCTGTCAAGCTTTCAACTAACATTTCCCACGGGGATTTTCAGTCTGTAAGGCATGTGTGTGGGGTGGGGTAAAAACCAGATGGACGGTGAAACCGTGTGCTCATGGTAACTAAATGGTTTATCGGCCAGAAAGCATGATGTCACCAGTGACAAGGAGCAGCCTGCAGTTACCACTGAAGGAGCATGTTTTTGGAAAATGAGACCCTTCAGTTGCAGCGGTGTCCTTCAGACCCCATACAGGCTTGGAGATTTGGGCAGATGAAAGAACAAAGGAGATGGCCAATCTGCCAGTCAGTGCGATGTTTCCAGCACACGTGTATATAGAAGGCTGTAGTTAATACTGACTGGGCCTGGGCCTGAAGAACCCTAACCGAACTGATATGCATGATCCAAAACAGGCCAGAACATGTTCATCTCCTCGGATCTCAAAAAAACCAGTTCAAGTCCTTGGTGCTGGACAATGAACAGGCACACATCTCTATCAAAACACACCAAGATCAACATCCTCTCTTGTCCCCATTGGTCAGCAAACCAACAGCACTTGGAGCTCCCTCCAGCACACGAGAAGTGTCACTCCACACAGTTTTCCTGTGGTTCCCCAATGGTGGAATGAGTAGCCAAACCACATCCGGTCACTATGCTCCTTCTGCATCTTCTGCAGAACCAATCTGTTGCATGAATTCCTCTACTGTTCTGATGCCTCTTTACATTCCCTGAATGTTCTTTAGTGGCACTCATGGAATAGTGTTATTAGGTTCTTGCTTAGTTAGAAGTTGTTGTGTAGCTCTTGCTCCAATACTCCTTACACATGTACCTGGGCATTCATTGGAAGCTCAGCCTAGCTGCATTCAAGCCTAGTCTTACCCATTGATAACATATATATGCATGCACATGTGTCATTTACCTCACTTGTACGTCACTTTGGACAAAAGAGTCTGCTAAATGTGTATAATGTAAATCTGCGGTAATGACAAGCCGGAGGACTACTCTCCTGAACCAGGTTCGAGCATCCTGAGATCATGGCATGTTTGGTCAGCCACACCCCACAAAACTGAGTCAAGATAAACAGGAGGTAGCATAGCAACTAAGACCAGCAGTCGCGGGCGAAACTCGGGCCTGGCTCTAGGCCAGCACGTCATTCTGCGTTTCTGAAAGGGCTGCGTGGGCGGGGCCAGGTGGGGGCTGCCCCTCACCTACGACAACAGTTTAGAAATCCCTCATTTTTTCCAGGCCTCGAGGTATAGACCAAGGGAGGAGCGTCTAAAAACAAACAAATAACTGGAACAGGCTTTAGGGGGAGGAAAAAAAAAAAAAAAAAAAGACACCCCGATGACTCATCTTTTAAAAAAAAAACAAAAAAAAAAACCGCAGAGACAGAAACTGTAGAAGGGAATAGGCAGCTTATGCATGGCTAAGGCCTAATGAAGGTTTTACAAATTAGTGCTAAAGACTGGACTCAGGAAGACGACAAAGGTGATGCGCTCCATGCTTCCGCGCACGTCCAGGATGCGCTCGCCTAACTGGCTATAATCTAAAACAGATTTCCCGCAGACGTCCCAGGCTGCGCAGCCGAGCGGCTCTGCGTACAAGATGAGCTGCACTGGCAGCACAGACAGGACAGCCCTCACAGCCAGAGAGAAAACCCCAGTGTGAGCCTCCTGGGGGCAGGATAATCCTCCCCACATTCCATTGCGGACAGCTGAATGTTGCCATCAGCCCAACGGATTAAAAACGGACCCCCAAATCTCCACAAAAACAGCCCCGCTAATTAACCTGGGAATCATTCTGCCATGTTGGGGGGGCTTAGGGCCTTGAGGGCCCCGAGGACACAGCCAGCTTCATCGGTGCAATATGCGGAGGCACCTCAGGGCACGCGCCTTTCAGAAGCGTTTTCGAACATCAGCTAAGCAGAACTGAACCATTACATTACTGATGGACTAAAGTATCTCACCGCTTGGATAATCATGCTCACCCGCATTTTCCAGCACGCCTCCACCCCCCCCCCACTTTTTTTTTTCCTGACATTACTCTAGTAGGGGTTTGCAAACTTTTGATGCCTGTGGACCAGTTTATTACGGCATACATACATTTCATGGACCTGTAAAATGGCCAACTGATTTCATAACTTTAACCATACGCTATAACATGTGTACAGAACCTGCGAACATTAGAAGCTGTAAGAGAATGAAAATACGATTTAAAATTTTGGAAATTAAGCAACCTCTCTAAAGGACAAGACTGGACAGAGTCAAACACCATCACCAAAAGCATCAAATAGGAATCGTAAAAACGTAAACATAGCCGCTTCTCTCCCATTCAATCAAAGAGCACAGGGGTTGAGAACATAGATTAACCCTAAATTTTACTGGTTCAAGTCCCATAAAAGGCTCTCATGTGCCAGGAAAAAAAACGATAGGAGGTTTGTAAATATCGATGACAGGGTAAAAATAGTAAGGAACTAAGGCTGACGAACTAAATTTTACAAACGTTTTCATTACCACAGAAAATCCACATTAGACGTGTAGTAAAGTCATTCAATGCCACAAGCTTCTCAGAAACGGGTTCCTCACAGAGCAAAGACCAATATGCTGGAAGGGAAATTGGCCTTTCCAACAAGCCACCCAAGCGGGGATCATCTCCGCGCCCCAGCACAGGCACACATGTGACCTTGGGTCCCATCGTTCTTGCTGTGTGGGCAGGGTCAGCCGCCCCCCCTGCAGCCACACACTACAAGGCCAGTGGCCAGCTGTCGCTCGAGAAAGAACATGAAGATTCACTGCTAAAACGCTACAGCAGACAGCCGGATCACCTGAACTCCTCCCCGGGTTGCAATTGGCCCTGATCCAAGAAGTCAAGGGGCACCAAGCAGAAAGCTCTTGGTCCACGGGGCGCCAAAGTGGACTACCAATTTGTCATCCTTTGGTGACTTAGGGATTTCTGCATTATTTAACCCCAATAGCAAACAATGTACCTCATTAACTGAAATGATTAATCTTTCAACACCTGGTTCAACAATAGCATCATAATAGTCTACAACTCTAACCCACTGCTGCCTCCACACCTCTGCAAAAAGCCGTCTGAAATGAGCATGACCCAACAGGATGACAAACTGATACCTAATGTTTTGTAAATAAACTGACAAGGAGAATATTAGCACAGAATTACACATGAACAGGACGGCATCGGGGACTGCCAAGGCACGCACTTGATAATAGACAATAAATAAATAAAGGCTAAGTACTATGTTAGAAATGGCTTAAAGAGCTTTTAAAAGAGTAAACAATCAATGCCATAACCACATACCTGTGTCAAGTGTGGAAACACTGCACCAATATTTTTAAGCCAGACTAAACAGCACTAGGTGACCTTGATTTGTAATTAATCTATTCATCCATGAGTTACAAATTGGTAGCTAATTCTATGCAGCACACGCTAGCCTGCGTCGCTGATGGTTTGATGCTCCAGCGAGTGTGCCTTGCGCTCGTCATTCTGCTGAAGCTGCCCAATGAATATTCCAAAACCTCCACAATGGTGTGCCTCATTGGTAGGAGGTCACATCAACATGATGGTCGCTGAGGTAGGGTGAGTTTGGATTTGTTCTTGCTAATGAAAGACCAGCCTTCATCTCAATGCAGCCCCACAGAGATATGTCTCTACAGCCAAAGAGTAAGAATAGAACACCAGCAGCATTTTACACTATATTCAAATGGAACAGGCTTTAAAAAAAAAAAAAAAAAAAATTTAAAAAAAGCACATTCACGACGTAACACAAATACTTCACTTAATATTATTATGAGAGCTATTTAGAGGGTGAGATTGGACTTTGTCACCAGAAATGGGGCTGATGGATTATTTCAGCACAGACTGATACTATAAAGCACTAATTACCCTCAAACCTTCATAACAACCTAAATCCTTTCACAGAAAACAAACAGAAGTTGCATTATGAACCGTTATTCAATAATAAATGTGCAAGGGGGAAAAATCTGTCTCTCAAACAAGCTGGCTGTCAATTCACTGACGTGCAAAGAAAGAAAGCACTTTTGATTTAAAGGTTTGGTGTCAGAGAATGACACATTACATTCTACTGATGTCCCAAAGTAGACAGAGGACAACAAAACGAGGGGGTGACTTTAAAATATACTGGGGGTGTCTTCCATTAAACAGAGGGTACTGGCCAAAGATGCAAGGTCAACAAGGCACCAAAGACCCATTTTCATACTGCCATTAAATTCACAGGGCCCCGATATGGCCACATGGAAACCACTCAATCATCAGCAGAACAGCTGTATTCAGCACAGGATAGGGTTAACACAAAGCCAGCGGCATCTCACTGCTCTGAGATCTTTCTGGAAAAGGCACACTCGCTCGCACACACACACACACACACACACACACACACACACACACACACACACACACACACACACGACTGCTTCAGTTTCATCGTGAAGCCAACAGTCAAGATCATTGGAATGTGCATGCATGCGTGCATATTTATTTTAAAAATATGATGCACAAATACAATCTTGGATCAAAATGCCATATATTAGCTATGGTGATCTTAGGAGAAACTGAAGGGGCTCTCCAGACGAGCAGCTGGACAGACAAGACATGACCAAGAGGGTGGGAATCTCCAAGTAATTTTCTCGCTTTGCAGAAGGTAGGGGAGGGGGGAAACAAAACCACTAATTTTCAGTCTTAACTGCTTTATAAAGGGTTTTTGTTCACAATTACCATTAAATTCAATACAGAAAAAGTGCAGCAGTCGGCCAAGAGATTATTGGATGCTCAGGCCAATAAAATTGAGCATTTCTCACCAGTGCAGCCCTAAATCCAGAAACATGGTTAGTGTTGACAAAGTCTGATGAAGGTATGAAAGAACGGGGGGGGGCGGAATCAAATGTCAACAGAACAGGCCATTTATCACACTGCCCAACTTCGCAGCCGCACTTTTGGGAGGATGAGTCTCCACTGATCAATAAATTGTCAGGTGCCAAAAACGAAAATCTCAGGGGGCAAAGTGTGTCCATAAATACCAGATTTTTCTGGCTGGCCAGGAAGGAGGTCAGGGTACTGACAGGGTTCCAGTCAGGCCCGAATGAGCCAAAAACCCAACAAAGACCAGGAGTGAATAAATCACAACATACATTTTAGCCATTTTTTCTACAGATAAGAATTTCTGAATTCCGGGAGAGTAATATATAATAATTGGCCCAAATAGTGACACTTGCAGGTTTTCCTCTCAAGCATGACAACCTGCTTTGTGACAGAGATAAAGGACTCCACTGTGAATCAAACTACTGCCTCACCCGGCACACTTACTCAGATTTCCCTGGAAATGCACCTGCTGCGTTACATGGCCTCGAGAGACCAAGGCATGTGGGACAGGGCGCGTTTATTGCAATAACGGCAGTGCACCTCCACGGGGCTCCTCAGAATGGCCGTCTTTCAGAAGTCCACCCAGACCAAGGCCTGGCTGTTATTCAGTACAGCACACAGCAAGTCCAACCCACCTCATTAATACATAATCAAGTGAATGTCAAGTGTATGCTTCCTTCTTCATGGTGGTCTTGGAGGTACCACTACATAATGGCACAAATTCACCGAGCAGCATGTTGTTGGTCTTCCAGAGAAGACAAAAACATGAAGGAAACCCACACAAGGCAGAAGGGATGAGACCACAGAACCACCGTGCCGCCTTGCAGAACTGTATGCATTTCAGTAACTCCATTAATATACTGTTCAAAGCTTATTTACATTTAATTTATTTAGCAGATCCAAAGTAACATACCACTGAGAAGGTCGGATCAGCCAGACCCTTGAACAAGTGGGGGGTTAAGGGTGTTACTTGGGGGCCCAATGATGGCATTCTCATCACACTGCTAATCCACTGAGCAGCAAACGTCCCCAATAATTTCACTTATTTCTTCCATCTTCCTTGATAAACACATATTTACATACATCTATTCAGCAAATGTGTTTTTCTAAAGCAACGTGCAATTGAGAAGGCATGGTCAACAAGTCCTGGGAGCAACTGGGGGTTAGCGGCCTTGCTCAAGGGTGTAACAGTAACGTTACAAGAGCATGACATCTGGACAGCGGGTAAATAAGGGAAATGATACACGCCGAACATTAAGGCACCAAGGCTGCAGCAGATTATCGCTTTTCATTCAAAACCTTGGCGGAATCATTCAGTTGAATAGGTAGCAAAAATCCATTATTTTGTTAATTGCTTCCTCCAGGGTTAGTGCGACAATGGCAGACGAAGGTCAGGTCAGACTCACCTCTCTGTTCTGCAAATAGCGTCGTGGCTGTGGTCTCACCTGGCGAACGTGGCCACCTGGCACGGCACGTCATTCACAACAAAGCTGGGGGCCCGCAGGCACATACAGATCGGAAACGGCGCTTTCTATGAATGCGCCAATAAAAGGCTACACGCACGGCAGCTCGGCTGCTTGTTCCCCAATGCACGCCGTCAAGGGGACTCCTTGGGGGTTTCCCTTTGTTGTACATTTGGCCGTTTATTTTGTTCAGCAGTTCAGTTCACTTTCAATGCTCTACGAGGAACCTTGACGGAAATCCAAGGAATTCTGAAGTTAGAGTGAGATCCAGGCCCACCACCATTACGTTAACAGAGGGCATTACAGAAAAATCAGACCAACCAATCTAAACTGGACTAGAACGGGTTTAAAAAAAAAAAAAAAAAAAAAAAAAAGCAGAGCATGTTAGATGGTTTGCAATTTACTCTGAATTCTACTTCAGTATGATCCAGGAGAAAATGCTTACAGACAGCTTTACAGCCACTAAGGAGACCATTTCAGTTTATGCCACAGCATCATTTTTAGAAAACAAATCTTACACTACTGCCAGAATGAATAGGGAATAACAGCAAGAATATCCAACATGCAGACAGAAGGTGAGTTCAGAAACAACAGTATTAGATGGAATACTCCAAAATCTTCCTAATGACCTTGCAAACTGTTAGCACATTCATGGCATCCTATGATGTTGCCATCCTTCTGACTGGTACACATGATACAAAATTATGGACTATCAGTCTCCCTTTGCAAACGTGATTAAAAAACTAAATTTATAAATTTTTCAGAGGTTATCTTGACCACTTTTCAGTCCAGTCATGAAAAGTCCCATAATTCTTGCTCATCGACATTTTAATACGATATTTATTTCTTGGCCTGGTCCGTGGGGGTGATATTAACTGAAAACCTTCACAGCAGACCCGGACACTCATAAAAGACAACTAACAACCACCGCGTCAGGACCCATTTATCCAGCAGAAGCCACAGCCTGCAGGATGCTCTGCTCTGCATCCCTCTGCCTTATACCGTGGTCAGAAAGCTGAAAGGGCAAAGGCATCCAACAATTACACAGAAGGGGCATAAATGAGTGAACAGCTATGCTACAGGTGGGCTGGTGAACATTAAGGCAGTGCACAGCCATTACAGTGTCAGCTGAATACTTATTATGGCGAAAAGAGCTACTGAACCAGGAATATTCATAAAAGACCTGATGTTAGCAGGGTCATATTCTTCATGCTGACGTTCACTGCCAGCCCCGCGTGACAGACACGCCATTCAGACACCTCGGGATGCGGGTGAAGTTAGAAGCCTTGGTTAGTGTGCAGCTTGACTGGCAGATGAGATAAGCGGTCCCCTGGTTGTCTGAAGGCAAAAGCGAAGAACATCTACATATCGCCGTGGGCAAAAATGCACAGCAGGCCTTGAAGCTTCAACGTTTGAAAGACTGCAAGTGTTTCAACACGCTTCAAAACTTGAACTGGGAGATAACGCTTTGAGGTTCATCTTAAGTCTTCACACAGAGCACCGTCCTTGATGGCAAAAATAAACGTGACCAAGTTTCCCCAAACATGGCACTTGCATTTATAACTCTTCACCATGGTAAAATCCAGGATGCGTTACATCACATTTATGACAACACATCAATACACTGACCAAAGGCTCTTTTCCAAAAACTAATTTGCAAGGTTCCCGGCAGAGTAAAGTACACAAACTATAAAACTAGTTTAAAAATTGAAATAAATCACTTGCCATATTCATATACATCTTCTGAGACTCTCCATTCAAAGGAGTTGAATCACAAAACCTTATCCTATCAGGTGATCAGACACATTATGCACACAGGCATGGGCACTTGCAAAATGATGCAAACCAGGGGGGGGGGGGGGTCTGTCAAAAATTGAATTGCTCATTACTTTTGCCTGTTGTTATTTGGAGAAACGATACTGAGCACAACAGACTGACAGACCAGACACAGACAAAATTTATAACATCTTGGCTAATGTGGCAATTGCCTCTCAAAAAAACCCACTCAAACAAATGTGTTAAAACAACAAAATAAATGTTTACTTGTAGGAAAATTGTTTTCATAAGAAAGAAAAAAAAAAAAAAAAAACCAACACTATCTAGGGAATCTTAGACAAAACTACAAGCTAGCAGCTGAATTTCACCCACTTCCTGCGAGTTTATCTACAGCAGCTCCCATTCAGGATCCTAATGACTTGGCTGTTTAATTGGGCCGGCTTACAGATTTCCCAGTTTTTATTAGCTATTGCTAGCTCCACAAGTATGGCGTCTACTTCCCTCATAGCTTCCCTCAGTATTTTCATCCAGTTACACACATAGACAGACACACACACAGTCAATGTATCCATATCTGTATGGGGACTCCCCATTCATTTCTATACGCATAACCATTACACCAGCTATGACAACCTTAACCCCTACTGAGCCCTACCCTTAACTATAAGCAACCAAACAAAATACAAGACTTCTGGCATTTCTAGTTTCTTTTATTACATTCACACACGTTTATAAAATTCAGGTTATCCTTGCGGGGACCGAAAAAATGTCTTCACAAGTTACAAGTTATCACCACCAGGAATTTGGTCCCCACAATGTAGTAATCTCACACACACACACACACACACACCTTCACGGGCTGGTTGCCAGACAGAAAACTGCACGTCACGCACGTCTGGCAGACTGGAGCAATGGCTTCCTGCGTAATTCAATGTGTGCCATCGCCGATACTGTTGCACTTTGTCGGGTTTGAATCATGCGGAATTCTAAATAAAGGTTAACAGTTCTGTAAGTCAATTTGCTACTAATCATACGCAAGCAAAATGTACCACGCGCCGCCCCGCTCCTGCGCCGTCTTTCGTGTTGGGTCCTTGCGTACCCCTGAAC
>JAODKM010000099.1:3406306-3426364 GCA_026780845.1 Petrocephalus sullivani | reverse complement strand
TCCCTTTGTCGGGTTTTAAACCGGGGGAATTTTAAAAAAAGGTTAAAAGTTTTTTAAGTTAATTTGCCACCAAACATACGCAAGGAAAAAGGCCCCCCCCCCCCCCTTTAGGAGGCAGTTTGTGTGTGATTTCTCAAACTGCATGACAGCTACACTGCAGGAACGCTCAGTTCTTTACTCTGGGTTGTTGCTGCTCACCCTCATGTCTACTTGACAGAGTTTCCCATGCTGCATTAATTAATAATAAAATAAAAACACCCAGAGAGCCAATCAAAAACGAGTACACGTGCTTGAAACTACGGATGCTCCAATCGGTCGACCACCAATCATTATCAGCCGATATTCATCCTAAATAATTTGATCGGCGCCCTCTATGAAAGCCGACCAGAAGCGCTGATCGGATGGCGCGATATACGCGAGACGCATCACAGTCCGCAGGAAATAACCCGGAGATGGAGAGCCACGTGCTTTGCGGGATGATAAAAACCGCTTCCCCACACTCGCGGAAGCGGCACGAGCTGCGCACAAGTGTAGATGGCGAGCAACTTTTTAGCACTACGGCGAATACTGTAAATGTGAAGAGGAACAGGCTGACCACCAAACACGAGATGCCGCTCATATTCATATACAAAAACTTGCTGTCGATGCTTAACATGTAAATGCTGAGGAACGCTTTACAAGTAAATGCTGAGGAACGCTTTACAAGTAAGTTAGCTATATATTTGTTGGCATTTTACATTATTAAATTTGTAGTACACCAATATTTAGAAAGGCCCTGTATTTTGCTTTGACTATTGGAAGTTTTTTCCCTTATATACCCTAGAGTGAAATTATTTCTCATGCTTACTTTTGTTTTGAAACATAGCGCATAATGTTCAGCACATTCAACAGATTCCATATGAAGGCATATGACATGTTGCCTTACAACAAATAAACATGTCAATTTATAATGCTTCCTCATATTTCTCTAATGCAGTCAATAGTTACTTTTAGTGCTATAAATATAAATAATGCTACACAAATGTTTTTTGAAGTGCGACTGGCAATTGGAGATCAGTATCGGCCAATACTGACTCCAGTGATTGACAATCTGTGATAGTCTCAAAACACCCTGATTGGAGCATCACCATTGAACGCATCATTATCCACGCTTAACAGAAGTAGAAATCAGTCTTATGGAATTAATGAGTTACAAATTACAGTAACTTTATAATATTTGGGTCCAACTGCCAGGTTCTTGTAAGATGCAGAGAGGGTGGATGCATGCGTGATTCTGAATGTGTGGTTTGCGCCCTCAAGCATGAAGGAGGCACCATCATGATCCAGGGTTGCTTTGCTGGCAACAGAATTAGAGATCTTTACCAAATCCATCTCAACCAGCTTCAGTAAGATAATGAAAACAAAAAATTTACAAATGATAAAAAATCGGTGGGTTTGTAACTTTCTTGGACACTGCTGTAGTGCTTCAGATAAATATAAAGCAAGCTTAATATGTAAAACACTATGGAAAACTACCGACTGTAACGTATGCTCCAATACCCTCCCCCCTGCACTTTCAAATCATGCCCTAAGCAACGTGCCACAACGGGCTCCCACATTACGAAGCGGCTCACATTTATGCCGTACTCACAGCCAACGCTGGAGCCTTATTGAAAAGCTTTTCATTTACAGCAAAAACAGATTAAAGCATCCAGCCAAAGCCGCCTAAAAGTTTGGCATTCAGATGAGATTATTAATGAAATGACTTCCGAAAACCATGGGGTACACTCTAGAAGGAACCTATTAAACGGGAACGCACAGAAACTGCTACTGTTAATTAAAAATAAATAAATAACCCTGTTTACTTGGCAGACATTTATCCACACCCTTAATGGTCACTCCCTCTGCTGTCTGTAATTAGAATGTACCTTCAGAAATTAAACAATTCAGACCCTCTGGCATACTCACCAAGAGACAAGCAATTCCGTCACAACTCCACCAGGTCCACACAATGCCAAATGTCGGTTTGTAAAGGCTTATCACGTTAGTTACCACCCAGCTGGCACCTGTGGCATAATTCAATTAAAGTAGTCGCTTCTGGTCTTCAACGCAGTAAGTGTGACACCAGACAAACAAACAGCTCTAAACACAAGTAGCACAAGTAATCCAGTATCACGGACGTTAAGCAGATGTCAGGGAAGCATAATCGGCTAAATAAAGAAATGAACGAAAGCGGCTTAATGCTAATCTGTATTCCTATCACAGGTTGACGGCTGAAGGCTGCACCACTGTTAGCCCAGACCGCCCCCAGAAAATCTCAACTTTGCGGTCAGGGGCAGGCTTGATGCCACGCTTAGCACAGAATGCACAAAAAAAGCACTTAGAGATACTGCCTCTCAGTGAGTTATTTCAGCGAGAGGCAAAACCTAGGGGTTAAAGCATAAAGAACATTATATCATCCATCCATCCACCTGTCCTATTCAGGGTTGCGGGTGGGCGGGGGTTGGAATGTCCGGAACCTATCTCAGAGGCTACGGGTCCAAGGCAGGATTGGAGCCCCAAACCACCAAAACTCACACAGGCACACCTGCGGACAATGTAACTAATTAGCCCCAGCATGTTTTTGGACTGTGAAGGGAAACTGGAGTCACAAGCATGATAATACAGCAGTAAAAATGTGCTACTGTGCAGCCTTGGTGAGATGCGCCAGAGAGGAACTTAAATAATGCAGCACACACAGGGGTCTTAATACACAGGGAAAGGGTGCAGCATACAAGCGAGCCCAACGCCAGAAAGGGCCAAGGCTACACACAAGCACTGCGTTTCCAGCTCACTGAAAGTGCCGGGTCGCGTTCCAGCTCAGCTTGTACCTAATTATCCCTGATTAAGCTGCTGATAAAATGGATTGCATCATTCAGGGCACAAAAGCCCTCAATGCTATACTTTTCCAAATCGCACTGAATTCACGCAAGCTGAGGCAAGGACTAGTGGCCACCCATCCATGCACCTCCTAACCGCTCATCCTGGTTGGAGTTGTGGAAAGGCCTGGATCTTATCCCAGGCAGCACTGGGAACACCCTGAATGGGATGCCAGTCCACCCACTGAAGCAGACAGTCACACGTATTCATACTCTGTGGGCAATTTAGAAAAGCCAGTTATCCTAAACAAATGCCTTTCGGCCGTGGGGGGAAACCCACATGACAGAGAGAACTTACAAAAACCAACACTCAGAGCAGAGTACCAGTTTTCAATTAACCAGACCCCTCAACTGCTCATTTCATGACCAATTACATTTTAGCCAAGCCAAGGCATTTTGATTCTCATACTCAAGTTTTAAAAATTTACGCTTACATTTAACATTAATCCTTCAAATTTAAAAATTACTCAGCTTTTCACTATAAGTACTGACAGCTTACCCTAAAACACAACTGATATCATAAAAAACTGTGCAATTATATTAATAATTCAATTTACTAATTAAGCAATCAACTTGCCAGAGACATAGTTTAAGACCAAATATTTCGTAAGTTTCTCTATCCATATTGTGAAAGATACCAAAAGTGGTCCGTGGATTAAGAATGTCCGAATTACAGACATCTGACAAAGTGACGGTAAATAAGAACTGTAAGTACCGGTTCAGCTGAACATTAAAAGCTACTAGGGTTGCTTTTACAAACTTTGTGAAACTGCAATACAGAGCAGGGTATGGGGTGTGTGTGCGCGCGCGCACGTGTGTGTGAGAGAACGTCTTCGTCTGCCACCCCACCTCAAAAATGGCCGATTATAAATTCTCAGACAAGTCTGTTTCAGGGATATATTACCTGAGCTTGGCAAATGTGACAATGCAAGTTCCAGCCCATAATTTTACTTCTCTCAAACGCAAAAAGTTATTAATGGAATTTCCTGTAAATTCTACAGACTATTAAGAAAAATAAACACACACACACACACACAACTGCGAACGGCACTACAGGAAATGAAGGTATGACACCCATAATGGGGGTGAGGTTACTGGGCACAGTCACTAATCTTGTTGTAAACCAGTAACTGATGGAAATGGTGTAAAACCATGCGTGATAACTGCCCCCTACGTTCCTCCCGGGGGCTGGCTGCACCTCCAATTTTTACCAAAACGTCAGCCCTGGACGCCAAGGTTTGCTGAACACGTTAGATATCAACATTATGCCACAGATTACCTCTAAATGCTCGTCATATGCTTGGGGCCTCGTACAGCAAACAGGTTCAGGGGACGCAGGGTGTACTATTATGGTAAAAATATTGTGAAACGTGGCACTTCACATGTAACAAACAGGAAACGCAGAATTGTTAAAGTGCGGAAAACAGTGAACAGCACTGGGTTTAAAATGCGCGGAACAAGGCCATCATTACAGGCTGAACTTGAGCTGTATTCAAACCCACGACCCTGAGGGAACGAGGTGACAGTACATCCCACAGCACCATTAATGAGAAATTCCATAAACACGGCAACTCCGAGTCCCTGGGGGACCGTTAATTCTGGAGACTGGAGGACTGGTAATAGTTTAGTCTTTTGTCACTCGACCCATTGCTTAAAGACAAAGCTCCCTTCAACCCAACTCCAATGTCAAAATGACGGCATGTCCCTACTATGAAGCTCCCTCCACCTGGCCCAGGATGCCAAAAGCAGGCTAGACTGCCAGCGCCAAATAACGAGCCAAGAGCATGAGTGACCGGTGCTGGCCTGGCGCATGCAGTGTCATTTCGACACCAAACGTCGGACCCCCTTCTGACGCTCATCTGCATTAAGGAACTTCCACACTTAAGCGCACAGCAGGGTGTCGAGGTGAAGGAGACCCAATTCACCCCCCCTCTCCCCCCACCCTCTGCCTGTAAGAAGCACAATGAATCTCAAATGTATGGTAATAGAGTGCTAAAAGGTCAAAGATGATTACTGGAAATTATTCATTTAGGACAATCAGGCCCTGCCATTTTAGGTCAAAAACTGGAGTCAACTGTGGCGATCAGTGAATCAACAGCTAATCGATAATTATCCTTTTTAATTGCAAAGTCTAATAATAATTCTCATGAATTATGTGATAAGATAGCAGCAAAGGGAAATAAGACTGCTCACAGTCATGGAAGGCAACAAACATGCTCACCACATGTCAAAATTAGTGACATAACAATAAGGAAGTTTCCAAAAATATGAAACATTATTTATTTTTTGGTAAGAAAACACCAACTAACAGTCCCAGAGCACTACATCTTATAAATATTTCTAACAGACAAGGGCTGATCAAGTGTGATAAACTCTGGAATTTTCAGTGCATCTCTAGCCAACACGTCGGATCGCTGCTGTTCTTAGGTAACAAAAACATGAAAAATGGCTATAGCATAAAAAACAAAGCAAATCAAAACCAATAACAAAATCTCTCTCATGCATCAGACAAACCAGCTCCGTTTCTATTTGTTCAGCAGCAAAGGTATTGAAAGATCGGTGTTCCTTAGTTTGTAGAGAAGACTACAAACAAAGTCGTCAGGAATATTTGTACTGCACGTCTCATTCGCTCCTGCCAAATCATAGAGGGCAGGTCAAATACTTCTCACACTCCTTATTCAATGAATTAATAGCCCAACGCAGAGTGTTTACTTTTATGGATACCCCGAAAGATTAATATATGCTCCCTCGTGAAACACCTGGGTCTCCACATGTCAACTTGAGGAACATCAGGGGTTTGTTAAGCCTGGCAGAAACCTTTGTGATGGCAGCATCACTGCATGGATTTGAGGGAAGAGGCTCAAATGTCTACCCGAGCTGGCGAGCCAACTGTACTCCTGGAAGCTGGTATAGGACGTGACTGTAGTGGTGCAAGTTCACTCCCTGACCTGGTCAGGCAACTTACACCAACAACTGCTTGGTTCTGTGCACCAAACTCAGGCAGTTAAATGGTATCAATTTGCTTGTTTGAAAACAAGGACAGGTCAAAAGCTGACAAGGTCTTAAAGTACATGACATTGTTCGCTGGCTCACGCCCTTAGCAAACACACCTGAAATTTGGATTCCGTGAATGGCTTAGCAGGAGGAGCAAATCAGCAATGACCACCACCCCAAGTTCAGCAAAGGGACACTCATGAACAGAGACTTCAGCGATGGTGCCCTCATTCATACCGACAGGAGGTGTCTGGAGTTAGTGTAACATGAGTTAAGATGTACATTAAAGTCTCAAATACTGCACATCTATAAATTAAAAAATGTTAAAATTCCACGAGGCTTTTCACCTTTCAGTATGTGCACACATGAACAAATAACATCAAGCAGCTAAATTATTATATCTTTAAAATTAGACAGGTTCATTGCATCTCACACTGCCATGCATGAATACCAATAATGTTATATCAAAACAGCACTGGCACAACACATTTTAACAAGTTAACGTCATGAGTCTGCCTCTCACAAATACTAAAAACTTGAGGCACTTTTCTCATAGATAGAAATTCAAATGAAAACTCTCCTGCTAAGCTGGCCGGGGGCTTTCTGAACGCTCCACCACAGCAAACTAACTTCATGTCTGAAACGTCATTTTAAATGCACAAGGGCGATGAAGAACCATCGCCTGCGTTTGCTCTGTTTTACGGCTGGTGAAGGTCTCATGGTCTGAATATAGTACATGCGGTGAAGGTCCACCTGCCTTTGTTAGCCAGGCACTACAGATTAGTGGCCATATGGAAGGAGAAAATAAATATGAAAGAAGGTCTCTGATTTACTGCAGATTTGAAAGTCAAAACAATTTCTTACTAGAGACCTTTTGAAAATTTCTATTTGCTATCGAAGGAGCTGAATTATACGTTATGACTCCAAAGGCCAGTTGGAAAGAAATGGACATGGCTTCACTAAAAGCAAGGTTATGAAAAATTCATCATATGAGATAAGAATGTAGTTATAATGCATTATATGACTATTTCAATCAGCATATCATCATAAAATACAGTTCCACACAACTGTATAGTTGGTCATCTATTCCTCAAAGTTTATGGGTACTCAAATCAGCAATCCTCCTCAGCTCAGATCCCTCAAATCATGTTCCCCAATCTCTCTTAACAAGGCCAGCCCATATGACAAGCCACGCCTACAACACGCACGCCTATTCCGTGACCTCTGGTGGAGGATTTCACACTTCGTTCACTGTAACTAGACGGGCAGCCGACCATGTTTGCAGGAATTAAATTTACCCCAAATAAGCGGCATTTGTTTCTGGGCCAGCGTTTGAGTTCCTGATGAACGCAATAACCGGTATCCTGAGTGTGTGCGTGCGTGCCTTAAAAAAAGCAGAAACTGCTAAGAGCAGTTTGAGAAGTGAAAAGATGTAAATACCGAGGCTGTTCCCCCCTTGGCTTTGACTAACACTTTCAGTACACAGGACCGGCGCGGCTGACAGCAGCCGCCGAAGATAAACAGACCGTCTCCACCTCGCTGAAGATTAAAGCCGTATTATAAAATATACAGTGACTACATTTTGTTAAATGGGTTCTTAAAAACCAGACGAATCCTTCCTTCTCAAGGTGCGCGCAGCGTCTCTCCAAGGAGCCTTGGCCTATAGAGAAACTCTTTCACGTTCGCCCAGAAAAGGCGACCATACTGGAGCAGCAGCCATCCGGAAAATTGAGTCCCGGTTTTGAAACAGATTTTACACATGCTTCTTTTTTAAATCCTGGGTGTGCTACAACAATTGCCCCCCCCTTAATTAAATTTTTTTTATTATTAACTTCAGTAAAACAATGTATTTTTAGCCTCAGCCAAATAGGGACATTTGGTTATCGCGCCAAAAAGCTTTGGAAAGAGAAGAAAGCCTCAATGTCACAAACACAAGGAAATAGGGCCTCTCAATGGTAACCTCAACCTTCTAAATTAGTACAATTTTATTAGAGCTATCGAGTATACTGTGATACAGATCTGTGCCAGAAAAAAAAAACATTTACTTACTGCTTGCATTTTAATATATTAAGGATGTAGTTTTATAGTCTTACTATAAAAACAGATGAGCAATGACAAGATTGAGGTCCATTGCAGATTGTTTTCTACACATTATATAATAAAACATAAGCGTGCATTTAAAATGCAGAAATAAACGATTGAAAATTCCACAAAGTTCATGTACTGGGTTACTTCTGTATGCTCAAATATTTTGCCTAATTAGGCAGGCAAGCCAGTAATCTGAATGACACTGTAGCCTACTAAACCTTTACGTTAACAACCAAGGTCTTATTGAGAGGGACTTTCTATGTTTGAGACCAGTGTCCTTGTACAACAGTGTTCTATCAGAATTACACAATTGTGCCTTCTACTCTAACCCCTGGTCAGAATGCTACATGCTAAAGAAGAAATATCCCATATAATAATACCCCCAAACCATCGACACACAGATTTTGGGGGAGATTCCCTTCAACATGGGGAGAATGCCAAGTGTGTAAAACCTAAAACCAATGTCGAGAATATGGCGATTAGATAGTGTTCAGTAATGGTTTAACAATTTCACATGTTTATAAAAATGGCAGATTAGGCCACGCAGTGTTATAAACTTGAAAATTGTCACTGTGCTACACTAGATTTTTTCCAAGATCTCTAAGGCTACAGACACACTCTTAAATCTTCTTTCGCCCAAATGACAGAGACACATGGCATTCTTCTCCACTCCATTTCAGCACCCTTCTCATCACACATTAAACTAAGTATGCAGGGGGCTATGAAAGATCGAGCGAGGACTTCCACAAAGGGCAATCAGCTGAAATTGCAACAGCCGTTCTGCAATTAAAAAGCCAAATTACTCTCAATCAGAGCAGTTTAATTCAGAGTAAAAATCCTGGCACCAATAGCATGAAGACGTCTGTTCAGGCAGCTCTCATCTTGATGGGAATTAGCAAAAAAGTGTCCAAATAAAGACAGTGAGATTCTCAAAAGGAGGGAGAAAAAAAAAAACATCCCTCAACTCAGCCGCATTCAAGTGCTAATAACTGACACAAGATTTGAGTTTAAGCCGCACACATTTCCCCCTCAACATTTTTTCATACATTCGCGAGACAAAACAGAGAAAATTGTATGTATTGATCATGTTTTCCCTCACTGCAGATCCTTCAACACTTGCATAGAAATAAAAAATTCTACAAACAATATTTAGCAGAGGGTGAATAGAAATTGCATTTGCGTGAGGACAAAGACTTTAAATATATAGTTTGACAATATCAGCCCGGTGGGATTTTGATTAAGTCTTCCCTCTTTCATACTCAAGGTACACGCCATATCTTTTGAGGGGACTATGAACTAGACCCTCTCTTATTTCCATGGAATGGCAGTCACTCCATATTTAATATTTAAAGACTATTTTTTACATGTTAAAGATGCTGCAAATTCATACAATTATTTTGACTTGCTTAACCATGCAGAAAATTTAATAAAGTGTTTCTATTGTAGCTCCAACAAAGGGCTCTGACCTTCTGAAAAGAAAACTAAAGCTACCAGCCCAAAATATATACCGTTAAGAATAAGGGGGTAATGATACCGGCTAAGTTTGTTGGTCCTTGACATTATAAAAATCATCCATTTAATACATGCTAAAGGGTCCAGCCTGGCAAAAGAGATCGATGGAGAGTGAAAAACTAGCCTGTACTGCTACCGTACACACATGTGGCACCCATGCTATAAGAGTCTGATTGGCTAGCCAGTAATAATGAAAGCAGTGAATTAGGAAAGCTCCTCCTACCACAAGCAAAAAGACGGTAAGAAAAAATACACAACAACACTGTGCAGTAATACACGTCCCAATTGCTTTAAAAGGCAACACAACCCCGAAATGCACTTTCATGAAACCATGTAATACCTATATAATCCACAATATACTGTGTGGCCAACAGTTCCTTGGTGGTCTCATACCAGTCTTTGTCCATGCAGCAGGCTACATGCAGAAGCCCCCGCCCCCCCCCACCCCCACCCCAGCTGTAGATATATATTTAAACTGAATGGCTACAGTGAAGCATCTAACTGTATAAATAAATAGGCAGATAAAAGCTCCATATCACTTTTATCACACGCCATCCATCTTCCATAACTGCTTACCCAGTACAGAATCACAGTGAGTCTGGGAATGATCCCAGGAAGCACGAGACATGGGGCAGGGGACACCCGGGACGGGCTGCCTGTCAGTCAGATGGCAAGCTACAGACCTTATGAGAAAACCAATATACTGAAGAAAAAGAAAAAAAAACACAGACAAAAACAGGCAGGAATTGGACCCACGACCCCAAACCCAAAGGCCCTAGCAAGCCCTCTTTGCTTGTAAAGCTGAATCTGGCCCTTCAGGAGGCTAGGCCAGAGAGGTCAGTGCAGCATACCTGCTTACCTTCAAGGCCCTGATTAGGCTGCTTCATAATCCACCCGCCCCCAATCCACTTGGGACCACTAAGCATTACTATTGCTGAACGGAAAATTCAATATAAATTCTGCATTTCAAGGGACATTTTAACATTCTTAACATCTCATAAGAGATGAATACCAGCTCACAAACATGCCACAGCCGACCATATTTTTAACATGTATCGATAGCAAACCCATCTGACATAATTAATAAAAATGGCCTGACTGCCGACTACCTTTTAAAGCAACTGAACACAAATAGCAGCTAGAAGTACATTATGTGACACTGGACTCCTGATCCCATTCTTCAAACGCAACATAAAGATCAACTAATAAGACTACTTTGTTTTCATAGTCCAAATACAGGCTAAATGCTTTTGAATAATTTTAAAGATGCCCGTTAATACACTTCAGTTGCATACGTGATATATTCTAATGAATGCTTGCTCATTTCCGCCGCACTGAAATAACCCCTGATACGAAAAATACATTTATTTTAAGACGACATTGCATCGACACTTCTGTTGCAAAAGAAATATGCTATGTGCACGCACCAGAAAGACTGTCTGCAGCAGAAATGCAGTATTAAAGCAAATCCAGAAGCCGTACACCAACCTAAGGCGGCGTCTTTCCAACCCGACAGCGATAGAGATGCGTCGGCTTAGTTACGCGCCCACTTGACTAGAAACTTCACGCTGACAGCCGTTATCCAGGCGACGGGCAGGACGCCGGGGCAGAGCGAATGGCCGCGGCCGGAGCCCGGCCAAAACACTCCGTCCTGCGGTACCGCCGCGGAGGAGCGACCCGGGCAGCGCGCACCGGCTGGGACCCGCTACCTGTGGATGCGGACGGCAAGATGCAGCGGTCCGGCCGGCGCGCGCGCACACACACACACACACACACACACACGCCCGCCCGCCCGCGCGCACACCACGAGCGTGTGGAGCCGAAATGCGTCCTCGTGCGTCAGCGATCAGCCTGCTGCGCTGCACACCCCCATCCCATCCCATCCCATCCCATCCAGCGGCGCCCCTTTTAATAACATGTGCGCGAGACACTATCGGTCTGAGCATCGCGCCGCGCGACTTACGGCCCGTCCTGCATCGGAATGCGGGCCGCGAGCATCTCGCCCACCCGGGAGCCGTCCCAGAACCGGCGCTGCCACGTGACACGCTCGCGCGTCCCCTGCGTCCGTCTGTCACATAACCGGCGCGGCGATCGGTGCCGTTCCGGCGGCCCCCGGAACTCCCCCGACACGCAGCCAACTTCATGCCCGCGCCGGCGCGAACTTTCCAGGCAGAGAGCTTTCGGGCCGAGCCGCAGCTACGGGGGGGCACGCCGCCCGGCCCCCCGACCGAACCCCCGCCTGTCACTGACAGCTCGCGGGCTGAAGCTGCGCAGACGGTCCCCGGACCGAAAGTTGACTCCGCAGCCAGCTGCGCGAAGCCAGGCAGGACTCCGGCAGCTGGGGTCCAGCGCGGGCAAGAAGAGTACGACTAACTAGCCAACTAACCAGCTAACTAAGCAGCCAGCTAAGCACCCAAGAGCGCAGCCGCCACTCGCCCCCCGGCGCCAGCGAGGCCTTTCCCCGGGAACTTCATCGCCCAAGTTGGCCGGCATTCGGGCGCCTGGCGCCGAGCGGCTCTCCGGGCTCCGGCCCCCCGCGTCGCCCCGTCGCCCCCAGGCGTACTTACTCTCTCCCGGGCGCTACTGCCGTGCCGAGCGGCTCCGGCTCCGGCGCAGCTCTGGACCGAGCGGCAGCCTCCCGTCACCCGCAACTTCGCCTCAGCCAAGGGGCTGAGCTTCTCCGGCGCGGCCGCCGCCGCCGGCGCCACTCCCCCTGCCGCTGCTCCCTCCCCGGCCGCTGCTGACGCGTCCCCCGGCTCTCCCCCCGCTCTCGCCCGCCTCACGCCCGCCTCACGCCCGCCTCACATTGGCCAGCGCTCCGGTCACTATCGCCCCCAGCCTTCGGCCACCTTTCCCCCCCCTCACACTTATACTTACGGTTCCACAGCGAACATCCGGGCACTGGCCCGCTCAGAGACACCCGGAACTACTTCCAGAGGCAGCCGCAGCGCGTCTTCCAACCAGGCGACACATGCGCACGATTAAGTAGCCCCTGCTTTTTTCTGCATTTGTGACGTTTAAAGTGTCGCTGTAGGCACCGCTTTGTGAACCGCAGAGAAACAATAAAAACGGTAAGCAGTCGCGGTCTGTGCCCCCCAAACATACTAAGCTTTGCTTATCCAGATAATCTGTGTCTGCCAATAATGAACTCTCCACCACTTGTTGAAATTTGGAGTTCTCCTAGATTTAAAATAATAACACGAGGAATCATGTTTGTCTACTTTGTAATGGACTTCATTTTATGTCATGATTTTATTTGATTTTTGTATTGCATTTATCAACGTTAATAATAAATATATGACGACTGCCTTATGACTTAAATAAAACACGAGTGCCCTCTACCGGGCAAAATCCTTGTTTAAGAATCAGTATCAACTTTTGCAAAGTACAACTACACTACATTATCAAAAGTATTGGGACACCCCTCCAGATCACTGAATTCAGATTCGGTTACAATCGCTTCCATGGCCACATGTTTATAAAATCTACCACCTAGGCATGCAGGCTGCTTCCACGAACATTTGTGATAGAATGAGTCTCTCTGGAGCTCAGTGAATTCAAGTGTGGTACCATGATGGGATGCCACCTGTGCAATAAACCCATTTGTGAAATTTCCTCACTACTGAATATTCCACGGTCAACTGTTAGTGGTATTATAACAAAGTGGAAGCAATTGGGAACAACAGCAACTCAGCCACGCAGTGGTAGGCCACGTAAAATCACAGAGTGGGGACAGCGCATGCTGAGGTGCACAGTGTGCAGAAGTCACCAACTTTCTATAGCGTCAATAGCTACAGACCTCCAAACTTAGTGTGGCCTTCAGATTAGCTTAAGAACAGTGTGTAGATAGCTTCATGGAATGGGTTTCTATGGCCGAGCAGCTGCATCCAAGCCTTACATCACCAAGTGCAGTGCAAAGCATCAGATGCAGTGACATAAAGCACACTGCCACTGGACTCCAGTGCAGTGGAGACGTGTCCTCTGGAGTGGCAAATCACGCTTTTCTGTTGGGCAATCCGATGGACAAGTATGAGTTTGGCAGTTCCCAGGAGAACGGTACTTGCCTGACTGCATTGTGTCAAGAGTAAAGTTTACTGGAAAGGGGATTATGGTGTGGGGTTGTTTTTCAGGGGTTGGGCTTCACCCCTTAGTTCCAGTGAAAGGAACTCTTAATGCTTCAGCAAACAAAGCCATTTTGGACAATTTCATGCTCTCGTCTTTGTGGGAACAGTTTGGGGATGGCCCCTTCCTGTTCCAATATGACTGCACACCAGTGCACAAAGCAAGGTCTATAAAGACATGGATGAGCGACTTTGAAGGAACTTGACTGGCCTGCAAGGAGCCCTGACCTCATCCTGATAAAAAAGAGACTACGAGCCACAAATTGACCTCACAAATGCGCTCCTGGAAGAATGGTCAAAAATTCCCATGAACACACCCCTAAACCCTGTGGAAAGCCTTCCCAGAAGAGTTGAAGCGGTTATAGCTGCACAGGATGGACCAACTCCATATTAAAGTCTATGTATTAAGAATGGGATGTCATTAAAGTTCATGTGTGCGTAAAGGCAGGCGTCCCAAAATTTTTGGAAATATAGTGTATATTCAAGTATTTTGTTCTAATGTGTTGGGTCATACTTATTGCATACATTATGCACATTGCACACTTATAATAAATCCAACACAAAGTACAAGGTAGGATACTAAAAAGCAAACTCCTTAATATTTATTTCATTTTAGTTGATTAGCATAAAATCTATCCAAATGGAACTGCATAGCTTACAATTTGCCTTAATAAAATAGCCTTATATTACTGATATAGTGGTGGAGCTGCACTTTGCCATATAATACAAAACTGGTACAGCTGTTAAAGTGAAGGAGGTATTCCTGATATATCATCCATAATAATCATAATATATAATTTTTGAAAGTTAATTCATTATTTTCAAGTTTTTATTGTCACGCCTGCTCTGAGAAAATGATCATGCCACAATTAAAAGACAGCGTAAAGGAGCACAGGGAGAGAATAGGACAAAAATTTGTGTAATACATAACAAAGTTAAGTGCATTAAGAGACAACATAATACAAAACAGTAAACATGCAATAAATAAGTAGATGGGGCAAATACAGATGCAGGTCACTAGTTATTTAGGAACCTGTCGGCTTGAGGGAATAAGTTGTCCCTGAAACGGGTGGTGATGTACCGGTAGTGCTCTCCTGAGTGTAAAGAGGGCATGAGTTGGGTGGCTGGAGTCCCTGTGATGGACTCTGTCCTCTTCTGGCAGTGAGAGAGGTAGATGGATTGTAGGTGGGCAAGATCTGTGCCAATGGTATACAAGGCTTTTTGCACAGTTCTTTGTGGCAGTCTGAGTTCCTCAGCAGTTGTGTTGCCTATCCACACCCTTATGCACCTAGTCAAGATGCTCTCAGTCGTGCAACAGTAGAAGTTCACTAGGTTGTTGGTTCCCAACTCAAAGCTCTGTGGCCTCCCCAGAAAGATCCTGAGCCTTCCTGAAGATGCACCTGGTGTTTAGAGACCATTTGAGGGTGAAGGTGACCTGGACGCCCAGGGACCTGAAGCAGCTGGCTGTCTTTACTGGTGATCCATCAATGAGCAGCAGGGAGTGAAGGTCTCTTGTTTTCAGTTGGGCAATGATCTCCTTTAATTTTTGAAGTTCAGTTGAAGGTGATTGCTGTGACGCCATACAGTCAGGTCTTCCACCTCTTTCCTGTAGGTGGCCTTGTCCTCAGTGCTGAGGAGGCCGATCACAGTGGTGTGGTCCACAAGCTTCATCGAGAAAGAGGCATGTGCTGATACAGCGGGTTGCAGCATACCACCAGACCTGCTTTGAGGCCCGGATACCCAGGACAAGGCAATTGCAGGTTAAGGGCCTTGCTCAAGCGCCCAACAGAGTAGAATCACTCCAGGAATTCATGGGATTCAAACCAGCGACCTTCCAATTGCTGACACATCTCCAGCCTCAGAGCCACCACTCCACAAGCCTCATAATGCCGAAAAATGTATATTTCACAAACATTTATATTGGATACAGTTACACCCACATACCTATTCAAAATGAATTGATTTCCAAATGCAGTGGATTTTTATAAACATGAAGAAACAATAATGATTTACAATATATTTTCCTATATATTTTAATTTCATTCATCTTTCAATCTCAAACTAGCAATTCATTTTTAATGAAGGAATACTTTTTATGCCGTTAAATCATTTTCTATATTTTTCTTTTGTTTTATAATTTAACATTAAAATGTATTCCACTCACCTAGACATAATTTAATGGCATTCTAAAACACTTCATAAATTTTTATTGCTTAGAACCATTGTTTCTGTTTTGTTGTCTAGGTAGATTTGTCCTTCAAAGACCTTTACTGTTTGACCATTTCCCATTCTTTGATCAAGTATGCAATTTCATGTAAATTAAAATAAATTTTTATGCATGGATACGTCTCATTTCTATGCTATGGTTGAAGCACCCAGCCACATAATTTTCCTAGGTATGACCAAGCAAGATCAATGTGCTAATATTGTACTGCACTCCACTTTATTAGGTTTCATTTCCAATATAACTTCACATAATACCTGTATGCTCAAGAAAACATTATATTGGTCTCCCTGTTTTCAAACAGTCCTTTTTAGAACTGTTCATCTGTTTTGATTATAAAACACGAATACTAAGCATTGCTGCATTTACAGAAGTTGCAATACAAAAACGGAAGACAGAGGGCACCCTTCCCTAAAATATCCACATTCTATATACACCACAAATCTGGCTTAGTACAATTTAAGCATAAACAACGTAAGTGTTTTGCCATACGTCTTGCTATTGTAAAATAATGCACACCATTAACCCTGCAACTAGGTCTTACTGTTGGCAAATACTATACATAAATGGATTATCCTGCACTCAGACCGCAAGCTTCACTCTCATCTGTACAAGTTTATGTCTTGAGTGAGAGCAAGTTTGGATGTATGAAAACGGAGGAATTTCAAAGTATCTGTACCCATATTTGTGCTAATGGACAAAATTATCAGCACTGCAGTTCTCCAGAGAAAGCATCGTATTATTTTTTATCAGTGACATTTAGAAAAATGTGAAAAATATTTAGAGCAACACCATAGTCTGTAGGACACTGTACTTTTCCTCGAACGTGCCAAAAGAAACAAAGATCTGACAATTAATACCAGAAAAATACTGGGATGAACAACAGTGGTGACAGACACATTAACATGGTCAGAGGCCCCTGTGCTATTTTATATTTCAGTGGCCGTCCTGTTATTATTATTATTTATTATTATTGTTGTTTGATGGTGTGGCAAAGGAGGTAGAAGCAAATTCTGACAAGATTAAATATTCCATCCACTTGTTTGGGGGGGGGGGGGGGACGGTTAAACATTCATAAGCCACGGCAAACATCTGATCAGTCAGCTCAATCAACCAATCAACAGTCCAAAATGTTGTTGCTGAGTCAAATAACAGCACTGAAAAAAATCATTGAACAAGGACGCCCGAATTAGCGGGCGCCCCTGGGCTTCGGCCCAGGTAAACCCGTGCATTACAGCGCATCTGAAAGGAATCAAACCATAACTCCTTTTCCAAGTGCTGCCATTATATTTACCAAAATAAGCCTGGCCTTCGCCCAATGCTTATTTCCTATTTACATGCAATGCAAAGTATGTGAAATTATAATACACGGAGAAGGTTTGCAGAAGACGACTGGGAGGCTGGACAGGAAGGTTGCGGGCAAAGTTATATACATATCTTATACACATACATATCGTATATTTGTAACATACCGCAAAAAAAATCATTTATAAATAGGTTATGACCTATGCAAGCTTTTTTGGAAGGGCCATAAGACACTCAAATGTCTGACAGTCATATTTCCATATGTATGCCAAGATGATTTGGTAGTGGTTTTAAAGTTGAAGTTATCCAAAATTGAACACGTTCGCTTTTTTAAGTTAAAACTAATAATGCTAAACTTTTTCTTCATTTCAATATCTGGACACGATTAATTGTGCGCACGTAGTGGCTCTCACTTGGTACTGGCTTTATTTAAACGACAATAGAAATGACTTTCCGATATTGTCACGAAAAGCCAGCCGCAGCCGACTCCGTGGCTACTACTTTCATTTGCAGCCTTTTAATCTGAAGCAGTTGTAGTGACTATAATACAACACGACGTCAATCTATTCAGCGACACATATGATTATGCTATCTGCGCTTCAGGCTATACATATTTATGCAAAACAACAAAAACCATATCTGCTACAGGTGCTCCCCTTTTCATACGTAAATCGAACAACAAATGCGAGCAGGTCTCCTTTAAACTGCTAAAACTGTAGTTAACATATACGGGAGGCATCTGCTTCCACGTCCTCTGCAGCTGAAATAACAGCCTAACTTTACGTTCATTTCCACATCAGCACAGCCGAAGTGGGTCACTCTGAGCATCGCGCAGCCCACACGATCACGTGACTTCTCAGGCGTGACGCACAATAGGCTGGAAATCGCAACGCAACTCAGCTAATGGCGCCGGAGATGTAGTTGAGATCACTTAATACCCCATGCCAACATGCCTGCATCACATTAAAATAGCATGCCCGCAACATATAACGCACGCAAGCGCATAGGTTTACGGCCGATTAGAGTATATTTTCATCTTCGCATGCAGCTATATGACAATAATGCGACTCCCCTTTCCAATAGTAACCGAATATATGCATTTTTGATCACAAAATGGTAGCTGGCAGAACCATGTGCCGTCTGAAATAAGCACCGCGAGATTTGCCCCAGCACTAGTGACTTAACAGAAAAACAAAAAAAGGCATAATCCCCTTATGGAAATGGCTATGAAAATAAGTGCTTTCCCATATTTTTCCAGATGCGGACTATCCCAGCGCGTCTTTGTTTATGGCACTTCCTGACTAATCCAGCATCGATATATTCCCTGTCATTTCGGCGCAGACACGAGCGTCTGCGCGCAAAGCTCCCCGTACCCGGTCTGAACCGGTTCGGGTAAAGCGCGGGCTCGCGCCGTCACCCCCACCCCCTCGCGCTCCCAGCTCCCCGCTCCCCGAACGCGTGCCTCGCTCCGCATCCTCCAGCACCCGTTAGTCACAATCGGCCAAGCGGGCGCGCCCTCTCATTGGCCCGCAGGCCCACGCGAGCCTCCACACCTTCATTATTCCGATTGGCCGACTGCATCGAACAGCCCTCCGCTGCCGCTATCACTGTCAGCCGCGATTGGGCGCCGGCTGAGCCGTCCCGCGCCCCCATTGGCCGACCGGGATTTTTTTGTTCCCATTAGGCGGAGAGGTAACAGTTGTAAACGCAGCGCGTGCTGGAAAGGAGAAAGCGTAGGGCGGAAAACAAATGCGCATCTTTTCAGCACCGACTCCGTGGATAGCAGGGGCTTAGGCGGGAGCGGGAGCGGGGTCGGAAGGGGGGAACGCGGCCGGTGCAGCTTCGCGGAGCACAATCTCCATTTTATATCTAGTTTTTTTATCCCCCACAGGCAGAGGGGTTTGCCCCGTGTACAGGAAGGCGGCTTTAAAGCGCGCTGCGCTAGCTAGCTATACTTGTTCGCCCTTAACGGGGCTGCAAGTCACTTGCTCCGGGCGAGAGCCATTGATAGGTAGGTAGGTAGCTACCTAGCGGGCTGGGGTCAGTCCGAATCTAAGGAAGGGGGTTCGCGCGGCCAGCATCCACTGAGACCGCCGGGCTGGCGCTATCGTGACAGGCTCGGTTTTCTTCGCTGGGATCCTGGGTCGGGCGGGCCGGGAATAACGCCGCGAATCGAACGGGAGCTGCAGGGACTCGCGGCCCCCTCGCCTTCCCTTCGTCGCGACTCGTCGAGCGGCCGCGCTTGGATCGGGCCCCCGTTGTGCTGCTGTTATTCCCGTCACCCGCCGAGCCCCGGGTCCCGCGCTCTCGCATATGCCATTCGCCCCCCGCTCCGAGCCCCCATCGCTCACTCCCAGCCACCCGCTCGCCCCCCGTCTCGATAGAAGCTCGGCTCCAGCCATGTGCTCCCGGGTGTGGTTCGTTACTGACCGGCGGATCAGCCAAGAGTACCCGCAGGTTCAGATCCTGCGGGCGCTGAAGCAGCGCTGCGCGGAGGAGGATGTCGAGTTCCGCTCGCTGCTCATGGATCAGATCGTGCTAACGATCGCGGACGGACAGCTGGGTGAGTATAGCCGCAGCTATAGCGGATTTCGCCCTGGACCGATGGATGGCGCGCCGCCTTCCAAGAGCAGTGCTGCGTGCATATGCATGGGGGAGAGGTTTCATTTCAGTGCTGGCAGACGTGGAGAGCGATGCAGTGCAGCCCAGCTGGGAGTAATGTGCGGTCCAGGCGGGGGTTCAAAATGGGCGATCGCTGTTTTTGTCCGAGAGGGAGGGAGGGAGAGCTATGTGGCGCGGTGAATAATCGCTTCTGCCGGCGGCGCCGCCGAATATGCCGCCTTTAAAGCCCTTTTTGGCTTACAAATGTGTTTAAAGAGAATTAATGCGCTCTCCCTGCCGGCCACCTCCTCGTGGG
>JAODKM010000099.1:3371953-3395464 GCA_026780845.1 Petrocephalus sullivani | reverse complement strand
TATTAGTGTCTTTTGCACTGATAAGAAAAAAAAAACCCAAATCACGCCGGCGTGACGGCCGACCTCAGAGGGTTAAACGCAGTGCTGTTTCTCTGATGAACTTCTTTTATTGTCATTTTCTGACTGCTGTATGGTTTTGTTTTATGATAAATTGGTCCAGGGCGGTTACCCAAACTCCTGCTGAGCTGTAATTATGAAGGCATGTTAATATTAGGCATTTTTACACCTGAATCATTGCATAAACTGATGCATGAAGAAGGAAATAAGGAAATACAAATATGTGAGGTCCAAATTGCATGTGCCATTTCTGTTCTGGGTGACTCAGTGGCTGGTAGTGTTGCTTCATGCCTCTGGGGTTTGGGCTTTGAATCCTACGTCTGCTGGAGTTTCCATGAGACGGATAGGACTTACAGGTTGCCCCCACAGTCCGTTGATATGCAGTCAGGCCAGTATGTTTCTCTGAATTGCTCATAGAGTATCATTGTGTGTGTGTGTGTGTGTGTGTGTGTGTGTGTGTGTGTGTGTCGGTCCCCTGTGATGGACTGACGTCCCATCTAGGCTGCACCCCAGCCTATGCCCTGTGCTGCCCTGGGTGTGCATCAAACCTCCTTTGGACCCATAATGGAAAGTAAATGGCTATCGTATAGTGTATTCTAGCATTATTGAATATAACCAGGGGCATTTGGGACTCCACAGAAGGCTTGTAAACAGTTTGCATAGGCCGCCCATGACTGGAAACTTTTATTATTCCTCGTTTTATGTCTGAATGATGCCTGTGACCGAAACGGGCAGAGCGTTGGAACGGCACAGATTTACCATGCTGCCAAACCAGGTGTCGCGTTTCTGGAGAGCACTTTGAAGTGTGAGCCGGCTGACTGAGTGGAATTTTTGAAAGCAGATCAGCGCAAAAGACAGGAAAGGCGTGAAAGCGTGACAGGTATGCTCAGAGTGCTAATCCATCCCCCGACTGCAGCTCTGCACTGATCTCCTGAGCTGCAGGCTCGTGATCCTCCAGATTCTCAAGGTGTTCCTTTCCCTTGTCACTCGGCTACCCTTGCTGTGCTCCGATTGGTTGATTTATGGGACTCCCGGCAAGGTGATGGCGAATCTGACCTAGCTTTACACGCACTCCCCCCTTGCAGGGAAGGCCGTGTTCCTGGCCCGGGACAAGCACCACCTCACGGACCTCAGCCACCTGATCCGGCACGACGCACCCTACCTCTTCCAGGAGTATGTCAAGGAGTCCCACGGGAAAGACGTGCGGGTGGTGCTGGTGGGGGGGCGTGTCATCGGCTCCATGCTGCGCTGTTCCACCGACGGCCGCATGCAGAGCAACTGCTCCCTGGGTGAGTGGCCGTGGCGATGTGGGGGGGGGGGCATTGGGAGTCCGTTTGATCTGGTGTGGGGGTATGATGCTTGGAACTTCATTGCCAGGGTTTCACAATATTGGCATATATTTTATTATATTATATTATATACAATATTACCGACTAAGCTAAGGTGTTACCTATTAACGTGCGTCTTTAACTCCCGGTAAATATCCAATCTCTGCTCACAGTCATGGGGTCACCGTTGTACTTTACTAGGGCCTCTATTACACCCCTTCCCTTAATTAATGTGACATTATTATCACTTGCCCTGAGCATAATCGGAATCTCAGATTTTTTTTTTATTGAACGGTGGCGGCTATCGCAGTCCAAAACCCAAACTGTTTCACTTCCCACAAGCGCCCAATTTACGTCACTTGCACAGATTGTAAGGTTCCGTCAGACCAGTGTAAGCCTGAGGCGCGTGGCTTGAAACTACAAACTATTGAGATGTATTCATTTTTTAATTAGGAAACTCGGAGTAGCCCAATAGCTACCTGCAATGTTTGGAATGCCGTCCTTTCAAGAGGAAGTAGCAGCATCGAATCTAATTAGACACATGTAGAAACATCATACGGAAGAATGGCTTACTTAGATGAAGAATGCATCAATGCCTACTGTGTGTGTATGTATATTAAAATATTAATTAAAAGGTCGGAACTCTGAATAGGGGTACTAAAAAGTCTGGACATCCATAATTACCAAGATTTCAGTATTGTAGTTGGCAGTGGATTGGATGGTGCTCTTTGATCACATTTACCACAAACTCATCTGACACTGTAAAGTGTTATGACTCTGGCCAGTAGCATAAGAGAGAGAGAGAGCTTACAGGGGAAGCAATTTAATTACAAAGGACTGTTTTTTTTTTTGAGGGAGATAAATGAAGTCAATTTATATACAGTGGATTCATGTCTCCCTGGTACCTATGCCCCTGTGTATGGCCTTAATCTGAGGAATAACCATTTAGCATTTTTCTGTAATCAAATTTATGATGTAATCAAGCCAAACAAAAGCCACGTGAGCAATCTAAGAGCTCATGGCATTTGTTGGGAAGGGCCCAGTATCGGTGTGTAAGATCTGCACAATGTTGCCCCCTGCAGGTGGCGTGGGGATGATGTGCCCATTGAGCGAGCAGGGCAAGCAGCTGGCAGTGCAGGTGTCCAACATCCTGGGCATGGACGTGTGCGGCATCGACCTGCTGCAGCTCAACGACGGCTCCTTCGTGGTGTGTGAGGCCAACGCCAATGTGGGCTTCATCGCCTTCGATCAGGCCTGCGGCATGGACGTGGCGGGCATCGTGGCCGACTACGCCCTCTCACTACTGCCGAGCCGCCTCACCCGTAAGATGTCGCTGCTGTCGGTGGTATCCAGTGCCAGCGAGACCAGCAGCGAGCCCGAGGCGTGCCCAGCGCCCAGCGCCCTGCCCGAGGCCGTGTGCACCATGAGCGTAGGCTCCACCTCCAGCGAGAGCGATCCGGAGCTGGCGGAGGGCCGTGACGGCCCGCCCCCCCCCCTCCCCGACACCGCCTACAACATGAATACCCTCCTTGCCAACGAGATCAAACTGTTGACTGAGTGAGCTGGGTCCAGCAGCGAGTCACACACACACACACACACACACATACACACACAGTCGTGCACGTGTATACAGACACACTCACACACATGCCTACATGTTTACATACATACACGTTTACACACGCGCATACAGGTGTCATGCGCAGACATGGACTGACACGCAGCCCCAGCAAAATGTGGGTGACATGAAACCCAAACACATACACACACACGCATGCTTTACAAGCACGCATGTGCATTCTGTCTGACATATTTACTCCCCCCAAATCCCCACCCACAACTAGATCTGAGGCTGCTCCCCTGACACTGCCCCCAAATCCCTGGTTAAATAGCCCCCATGGACTTTGTATAGACTAGTTCTCTTGAATGGCATTTCAATTCCGTGGCTTGTGAAAGTGATCTTGGAGATCGGGATGGTTAACTGAAGCGGATTGCCCCCGATCTGTGCCAAACACGCCCGGAGCCGGGCGTATAGTGACGCCCACGTCGGGCAGGAAGCTCACTTCTGCTGGAGTGGGAATGCAGTGCTTTGCAATGGCCTTCCCCCCCTGTCTGACTGGGTGGGAGCAGTGGCACAATCCCGACCCACCCCCCAGCAGAAGGTTGGCCCCGTTCCCTTGTGCTGTACGTGTTGTCATGGCCACCAGAGAGAGTGACATAGAGAGCGCCCCCTGTAGGAACCCCGAAAGCCCTGGCTAATGGTACATCCGCATCCAGATAGTGACGGGATGTCGGGACAGAATGATCCTGCCTCATTCTCCTCCCTTTTAGCTTTTTTTTCTTTTAGCAGACAGCTTGAGTAAAAATTGCTTGAAATGGCTTAAATCCAGCAAGGTGACAAACTTAAAGTAACTTGAAATGGAAACAGTTCCCAGCGCTCTTTAGCCGCCAGTCATCGGAAACTGCTCTCGTTCCTTTTATTGCAAGCACTTTAAGGTAAATGATTTGCAAGAACTTTTAGCAAAACATAACTGTCAGATAGGGATGTAGAGGCCAGCCATGGTATGTTGATATGAAATTTTACTCTAAACCATTTCTTATGGTCATATACCTCAGTTAAATTTTCACTGCCTTACTGATTCACCATGAAATACATTTAAAGGACTGCGATGTTCTTACTCACACGGGCCTGCCCTGCTGCTGCTGCTGCCACCTCCTCCTTACAGCATGGGGGTGGACACTGTTATCATGCAAATTATCTTCATGTTACTGGGCAGCGTTCAAACCTGCCGCAGTTAAATTGACGGCCAGCATTCTCAGACTAATTTTAGCCATTGGCTCGGACACAAATATCCTCACTGCGCAAAGAAAAACTTAAGTGTCAACTAAGGGTTTTTTTATTTTTATTAATTTGTCCCATGTGGTTATTTGGCCAAGTATAAATCTTGAGGAACTACATGTTTTTTTTACTGACCAGGTCTTATTGTGCAAATAAAAATGTAAACAAAGTACACTTTTGTTACTCCTAATTCTTGCATAGTCCTAATTCTTGCATCACTGCTAGTGGGTCCCACTTCTGCAATTTCTCATTTGTTAGTTCTTGGCAAAAAGTTTTCATGGGCCAAAAAAACTTACTAGGGGTCAACCTCAACTGCCATTACACTAAAATACTTCCTGTTTGTCTGGAGAAGTGGATATCATGGTTGTCAATATCTGTGAGGCATTTATATTTAGCCTCCTAGCCAAAACTGACACAATAAACCAACAGAGTGGACTTTGTGAGCAGTTGCACTTCATGTCACTTACTCGCTTGACTGTCACAAGATGTTTGCAGCTTACATAAGTCTGTATGCTGTTGAAAATTGGGAGGACTTTCTTATACTGTTTGTTCATGGACTGAGCTCAGGGGAAGCAGCCTGGATCTCCCTTCCCAACCCCCAAGGCATGTGACATGTCTACTATAGTTAGAGATCTGCTTAAAAAAAATATTCACAAATGTGCAAACAATCTCTGAAAAAGATGTGGTGTACCACTTTTATTAACATGCATTTTTTTGTGTGTAGGTGTTTTTTTTTCCCATTTTAATTTATGATATATATTTTCAAAGGTTATTCACTTATGTGCAGTACTGTCTCAAACTGAGACCTTCCAGCTGAAATTCTGTGGGATTGATTTGCTGGCTTTCTGTGATGCAGTGCAAGCCTCAAGGGCAGTCATCAAATGTGTGCCTGCTCTCTGCGTTGCAACGGCGCGTTCACAGTGCGGTCGTACGTCGGTGGCAGCTGCTCACGGCCACGCGTACTGTTTGGAAAAGAGAGTTTTCGCCATTGTTATGACGTGCACAAAGGATTTGAGCCAACATGCATTGAATCCTCGGGGGAGGAGAGGGCATCTGAACAGCAACATTGGCTGTAACTTCTGTGTGTCACAAGCCACATTCATGGATTTATTTCTCACCCTTGTGGTGTTAAATGTGGTCTTAAGTTTCTTCCTTCCTTTGTTAGGGCTTTTTTAAACATGTTGAAACATAGTCTACGGATAATCCTTAAATTGATGCTTAACTGTTACTTTTTCTGCAGGTGCTGCAATGATTAAGAAATTTCCCATGTGTCTAGATTCCATTTATTCGTTACTGCAGCCAGGTCTGGAATTGCAGGAGAAGTAGAGTGCCCTAATGATGATGGCTTGTTCCGAGTGATTGGTGACATGTCATCCAGTATGGAAGGTCACTTTTATCCTTTCTCCCCACAGATTATGGGAGAATAGTGCATATTTCCCATTAACCATTGCTAGTTTATTCTTGTACAAATCATAACAACTACAGACATGTTGAAAGGGAATTTAAGAGAGGCTTGCCTATGGGGTTCACAGTTTTTCATTTAGTGTTTGGGGAGACTTCATCTGCCAAGAATACATGCAATTTTGTATTTATTAACATGTTAAAATTTCTGTAATGTTTTAACTTTTTTGTGTGTGAATAACATTTTCAGTCGGAGTACATGGTTATTATTTTTTTTCGAATGTATTAGAAATGGATCCAGTAACATGGATTTGTACAGGTTTCTGTTTTTGGTAAATTAGCATAAGTAACTGTATTTACATCAGAGCTGATTTTTATATAAATTAATCAGTTTGTGCTGAATTTCAGCTAGTACTCTAAATTACCAAAAACCTTTCAAAAATCACCAAATACTCTAGTAGTATTATTATATTACAGTAAATTATTTTTCAACATGATTTATATATAATATGTAGTCAGTTTCACAACTAGTTGTACATATTACTCTGAAGCGAAGTTCGGAGGGAACAACAAAGTTTGAGGTTCCATTTGACAGCCTGGACACGTCGTCGCAAACGTGACAGCCCTGTTCATTAGTCCTCCATGACGTAGACATTTGGCTTAGTCATTCCGTTGAAATGCAATATTCATTCCAGGCGTTGGTGTAACAGATTGATTAAATTATTCATTTTTAATGCAATGTTAAGAATACTGACGGTGTTACAAACTGGATTCCATATCTGGTTTTATTTAATGATTAATTTGTGCCGAAGTATGTAAATACACCCTTCTTTTTTAGACTAAATAAAAATGCCATACTGATGAAAGCTAAATCAGAATGTGTGGTTTTTCCCCCCCATTTAAAATTCTAAAGCAGACCCACCACTAGATTTTAGCTCTTTTGTTTAGCATGGCGTCGATTTAATTAACTGAGATAAGGTAACCTCTTCAGCCTTTTTCTATACAGACATGTTTTACTGGAGCAAAGTGAAATGAATTAAACACACTAACGTTAAGTGTACCCTGTCACTCTATACACTCCCGATTACACTACAGAAGTTGCTTCCAAATACAATGCAAAGCCCCGCAACTTGGTGTGCTGTGAATGGCTGGTGTAACATACTGTATCCGAGAAGGGAAAAGGAAGGTCTGGACAGTTGCAGCCTTTATAAAGATGAACTGGTTAGCATTTACACAATGAAATGAAACTTCATTGACATAAAGAAGACAAAATAATCAGTATGTCATTACATATACAGTAAAACACGGGAGAAATGGTAAAACGTTTACTTTATTCCCGTATTGGCATGTAAACAATACATTAAATCTTTCAATTAAAGACATTAAAGGATTTTGCCACATATACCTTCATTTGATGCTCCAGACCTCACGGGATCTCAGTATTAAAGACTGAGTAATAACAGAAGGCCTAAGGAAATCTAGGGTATAATTACAAAGAAAAGTATTACTATGTTAGATAATGAGATCCATCAGTAAATGGTGCTCATTTCTGCAAGTACGGCACTAGTCCCCGGTGATCAGCTTGTGCCAGTCACTTCCCTCAGACATCTTCAGCAGTCTTTGGATCAACTCAGTCAGGCCACAGTCTGGCTCCAGCTGGCTCGATGCCAAGGCTCTCCTACCAAACTCTGTAGCCTGGCATCAAATACAAGGGGTATGATGGAATAAGTCCACATCTGTTGGTGACATGTTGGTGTGGAAACTGAAAACAGTAACTTAGCCAACACACTTCTCAAAAGGGATCCAGCTTATCTGTGCACAGACAAGAATCAATCACCATTCAGCCCCAAAGGGATCTGCACTGCGAATGTAATATGAATCATCTCATGTCATAAACATGTGGTAACACTTAGCTTAAAGCTGTCATTATACTGCATTACACATACCTTCATAATGCATTATAAAGTAACATAAACCCAGCTAAAACGATTTATAAAGAGGCATAATGCATTATAGTTGTATTATGCATTATGCATGCTCTATGAAGGTTTCATTTATAATGCACTATAAACACCTTCATAATGCAGCACAAAGCATTTATGCTTATAACAGCCATTATATTGCTTATAATGTAGGTATTTGTAGTGCATTATAGATGAGACCTTCATAGAGCACTCAAAATGCATGATAAACATGGCTAAAATGTGTTTATAGTCTATAATGCTTTATGAATGTTTTACAATTAATTTTAAGAACAGTTATTGGGCTTTATGAATATGAGCTTCATGGAAAATGTTACCAAACGTATTTGTTTCAGGGACAGTTAAATGCAGCATGGACTCAATGAGAAAATTCTCCCTTTTCATGTCACCATTTGCCTGCATAAATTCAAAGCCTCGAACATTGGACTGCTTACTCCCAAACTACATCACATGGTGACTAAAGTAATCACAGGGTTCTTAATCGGGTAGTTTGTAGGTTTTATGCCTGTGCTGTATCATTGTTGCGTGAAGAAAGTATGGAGCTTGTGAATGTCATATGGAGATCACAGACATTCACCAGCTATTGGCAGATTTATGGGGTCTGCCCATCAAAAGCCCACAATGCACCTGGGATTTCCTACATTACAGTTGTAACGATTAGCGCTAATCCCGCATGAGCGCACAGCAGGGGGCGTGCTGCTGGTGTTGTCATTAATACCTTTGCAGAGTCGCCGCTCAGAAGCCAGAGCATGGCCAGGGCGTGGCAGGCCAGGGCCGTCAAGCGGGGGTGCCTTCTGGCTGTCTGCTCCTCCAGTTCCAAGACACAGCACAGTGTCTGGTCAGCATCAGCACACTGGGCCTCACCTTCAGAACACACTTAGCAGCATCACTATCCCTACAGAGAACTGCAGTGGATATCGAGGCAAGTCACTTGATTTGTAGCCACAGGCAGACTTGGTTTGCAGCAAACAGTCCGCATCCATAGACACACGTTACAGACCCACACTTATCACACATCATTTATCTTACAACACAGGCAAAGGCAAGATAATAACGACAGAGGTGCCAACTTTGACCGGCTGGCTGGTGTGAGATTTCTAATTCGAGATAAGTCTGCACATTCATTTGCACTCGTATGTAACAGTTTTATTACCTTGCAAATAGTCTGTAGGGTTTGCAAACTGTCCAACGCTTTTGATTTAGCTAATTTTAGGTTTATAATGGAATAATATAGATTTGCCGTAAGATTTCCTGCATGAGTGTGAGTCCGAAAGCCGGCTGCGTGACATTTGGTAACCCTGTAACTAAAAATAACACAATAAATACAGCTGAAATGCTATATAAAATAATGTTTTACTATAACTGAAAGTTATTCATTTATGCGATGGCTGCAGGAAGTTTATTTGTATCGTTTTGCTCTATATCTTGGGACTGTAGATCTCCAACCAAAGGGATGACGGTGAAACTCAGTTATCCCTTAAAACTGGTCTAGCTATTCGATTTAGCTGTCTAATGTACAGGGCCTCCAGATTAACTTGTGTCTCACCTATCAGCCTACCGGACCACTTAACTATTTGGTTAAGTGTATTTTTATCCTTTAGGGAAACGTTTCCAAACCATGACACCAAGGAAAATAATAAAACTACGTACGTACTAATTACACTGTAACGGACCACAGTACGCCAAGCACGATACATGAGCATATTCTGTGGCGAACATACTGTATGATGCAACTCAAATTCCACCACACCACAAAAATATATTCCAGAACATTACTGCACAGTGCTGTCAGTCCGGCCCGAAAGAAGCGGCTGAACCAGGTGTCTGTGAGTCAGCGTACGGTCCAGTTAAAGTGCAGGCATTAAAGGTCACTTTGCATTTAATGAGCCTTTCCTCCCAGCGAAGCGGGGTGCAGACAAGAGAAAGGCAGTGGTGCTGTGGGCCGCGGTGAGCCGTCATCAGCGGGCTTAGTCACCCATCTGTGTGAGAGCTCCAATCTCTGCTCCCGGCTTGGGCAAAAATGCATGCATAATGTCCTGTGGCGGAACTTATTCCAAAGGATATACAGGCACTTACTAGAAGGTGATAATGCTTAGAATTTGAAAAGGTATAGAAGAATTTCACAACTGAAATAATGATTTTATATTCAAAGATGTATTAACTATGCTATCTATTATTATTATTATTCTACTGCTTAATATTGGTTATTATTCTTACTGACATACCTAAAGCATCAAATTCATTACATTTACTCATTAAATGATTGTACAGATTTCACCTACCTAGAGCATGGTCCAGTGTATTGTGGTTCTGGATGTGACTGTCCAGGAGTCTGCACAGGTGGGAGTGCCAAGTACTTGCCACCTACATGCCCAAGCAACACAGAAACACAATAACTCCCACTGGACCACTGGAAGCTTTGAGTACTCTGAGCAAAGACTAAATGAAGTGGTTCTTATTTATTATAACATCCCACATCTCATACCTCAGTGCACAAGGATACTGCAATATCAAATTTCTCTTGCTTGAAAAATACATTTGCCATTAAGAAGTAGCCACCACATGTCACAGGGCTGTCCAAACCAAATTCTTCACTGGCATAGTAAACCTGTATGATAAAACAATAACATTTAAAATACGAATAAATTAACTGAATGTTTCATCAGCCTCGCAGGGTTTTTTGTGCAGATGAAGGGTATTTTTCCCTGTGTGTTCACCCACATCATTAGCGAGGTGAAACAGGGCCTCTTCGAGATTTCCGGTGGCAGCGTGCAGCCGGCCCAGGTTGCGGTGGAGCTGGTGACGGACCCCCAGACTGCACTCGGGTGCCTTCATCACGGTCCACTCCGCATGGGACAGGTACTCCTCTGCCTGTGAAAACCTACCAAGACCTGGTGCAGTGACAGCACACACTGACATTAATGCATCTACACTATACATACAAAAGTATTCAGACACCAGGCCATTGCACCTACATGACCTTTTATGACATCCCATTCTAAATCCATAGGCATCAATATAACAGCTGCCACTCTTCTGATAAGAAGTGTGTCTGTGTAAATTTTTGCCCATTCATCCAGAAGAGCATTTTTGAGGTCAGACACTGACGTTAGATGTGAAGGTCTGGCTCACTATCTCTGTTCTAGGTCATCCCAAAGGTGTTGGATAGGAAGGTCAGGACTTAGTGTGGGCCAGTCAAGTACTTCCAAACAAAACTCACCCAACCACGTCTCCATGGACCTTGCTTTGTGCACTGAGGCACAGTCATGCTGGAACAGAAAAGGGCCTTCCCCAGAATGTTCCCATAAAAGCATACAAAATGTCTTGGTATGCTGAAGCATTAAGTGTTCCCTTCACTGTATCTATGGAGCCAAGCCCAACCCCTGAAAATCAACCCCATACCCATTATCCCTCCTCCACCAAACTGTACAGATGGCACAATGCAGTCAGGCAGGTAACATTCTCCTGGCATCCACCAAATCCAGACTTGCCTATCAGCCTGCCAGACAGAGAAGCGTGATTTATCACTCCAGAGAACACGTTTCCACTGCTCCAGGGTCCAGTGGCAGCATGCTTTACACCACTCCATCCAACACTTGGCATTGCGCTTGATGATGTGAGGCTTGCAAGCAGATGCTCAGCCATGGAAGCCCATTCCATGAATCGTTCAGTGCAGAGTTTTTGTGCTGGGGTTAATGCCAGAGGAAGTGTGGAACCATGTATTTATTGAGTCAACAGAGCGTTTGAGACTATTACATACCATGCTCCTTAACACTCAGCAACCCTGTTTTGCTATTTTACGTGGTCTGCCACTACATGTCTGAGTTTCTGTTGTTCCTAAATGCTTCCACTTTCCAATACCACTTACAGCTGACCATGGAAAATCTAGCAGGGAAGAAATTTCACCAATTGACTTATTGCAAAGGTAGAATCCTATGACTGGACAGTGTGTCCAAACACTTTTGTCCGTATAGTGTATCCCTATCGAGCCTCAGTTTCTGTAGCTGCTCGCCACAGAAATCCCAGCAATTCCAATTCTTCAGCTTCTCTTCAATAAGGTGCAGAAATGAAATGGCAAACTGAATGTACCCACCAAGACTGGGGATCAGTCTATCACTTATCCCAGGTAAGGTACGGTAGGGTACAAAGGGCTTTCACGCTGTCACAACTCAAAGGCAATCCTGAATCACAGATCGTCCTCACCAGCATGTTTCTGCATGTGAGTAAGCCAATGTACCTGGATGAGAGTCATGCGGACACTGAACAACAAGCATACCGTGCACAGGCAGAATTTGGACTGGATTCAGGTAGCCACCAGCAGCGCCTACATGACAATCCAGTCTCCAGTCACTCTTACATGCAAAAGTGCCTGCTTCCCCTGTAGCAAAGAGCTTCCTTATTTTGCTTAGGCTGCTACTAAACCAGCTGCGTCAGTATGCCTTCATTATAAATCATTCTGGAAAAGTGAGTTACATAACCAACGAGTCTCTGTTCTTCGTCACTTTACAGCAGTCGTGTGCCAAAGTGAGCAGGACTCCGGGTATCAACATAGTGGGGGTCACGAGTTGAAGTCTAGGGCGGAGCTATTTTGCACTTAAAAGAAGCTTTGTGCCCAGGCAGCAGCAGTACTTAGAAAAGAGCTGCAGAGAAGGAGCTACTGCAGCATAAACGAGTTGTGTCCTAATCATGGGGAGGAGGAGAAGTGGATAAAATGAGATCCAAACAGATCGGTTTACCCTGAGTGTCCCAGAGCACTGGGGCATGGGTGTGACTGAGCATTAGAATTCTTATTATCTTCCCATTGGCTTGCTGACAGTTATATACAAATCATCTTATGATCAAATGCAATTGCAGCTGGGGCTTAGGAATGTCCTTGGTGTGTCTTCTTTCTGGAAGCATTAGTTTGGCTATGTAAGGTGCCACATGGAAAGTCATTCACTATCATTGCTTACAGGGCTTCCGGTCTCTGACTGACATGGTGCAGAAATTAAAATACTTTCTTTGGGAACCTGGGCTGGGACTTTGCATTGCACCAAACAGTGTATTTGGTGAAGGATCATTGAAACCTGAAGTATTATTGCACAAAGTACGTAACAGTACTGATCATGTCAAATATCTAGCTGCATAAACGGGTAGAAAGGAATAATAAGCAGCTAGATGGTTATATTCTCACAAATGGAGATTAAACAGCGTAACGATTAAAACACTGACATTTAAAAAAGCCTGCTACACCCAAAAATAAAAGCAGGTGGTTAGGATATTCAAAATGATCACTCTTAAGAACAATCCGAAAATATAATAACTTTTTAAATAAGTAAGTATGAAATATATAGACAATCTTCTGAATGGTACATTTCTTTTTCCATAGCTGTTCTTGATTATTTGACGATAGACTGAAACTTGTCATTTCTAAAATAAAGTGCTCTCCATGCAGTTTAGACCATTTCCTGTCAAAGTTTAGTTAGACAGGTAGGGTGAGTGGAAAGGCTAGCTAAATGGAGAGAGAGGCAGGTGGCTGGGGTTGTTTGTGTCAGTTTTTGCCGCCTGTCCCTCATTTATGACTAACTATGAGTAATATTTAATGCACATTATTCTTTCTTGGACACAGTAAACAGCCAGAGACATGCCAACTCTTGCCACAATATGTCTCAAATCTCTGAAACACATGCTGAAGTGAAGTAGATTCCTCTTTCTCGCAGAAATACCTTTCTGTTTTTTTGTGTTTCCTCTCTCTTTGTACTGCTCCCACCCCTGCATACCCCAAAAAGATAAACCCTCTATGCTGCATATACCTGATGTTCCAAAGTGAGATTTGGAAAAGGTGACATTTAATCAAACATATGAGTTTCTGGATAACAATAACTTTCCTGAGATGTTCTATTCCGGTTTAAGTGCATTTAGATTTAAATGCTGTCTTCCATACATATTATAACTCTGGAGTGCTTATGTACAGAAAACCTCAGAAATAAATCGTGTGTTCCATTATCCTCGAAACTCGGGATCCGAGTTTCGAGACCGGAAGTGACGACATGCGCGCTCCCGTTTCTGCAAAAATCCGGGAGAAATCTCGGGGCAGCCCAGAGTGCCCCGCGTTTCGGATTCAAGATGGCTGCCCAGTGCAAAGACTGTAGGTGGTGCTGTGATATTTTACATTTTTAAGCGCTTTAGTGCTGTTTGAGTCAACTTCGTAAGCTGTGTACACCGTACAGCGTTATTGTAGTCGATAGATGTGTTGCTACGGTGAACGGCATATGCTTGGAGCCGTTCGTACTCCGAAAGAGCTAGTGCAAGAGCCACTTTCTTGGAGGCTTCCATCTTGGATCCGAGTTCGGCAAGTGGAATGCATCCGACTCGTGACGTTATTCTGAGTTCCGAGCTCAGACCTCCGAGGATAATGGAACGCACGATTACTAGCAGCCTGTCCAGGAAACGGCAAGGTTGGCTTCAGGTTCTTCTCTGTGATACAGAATAACTGGCATTACATGTGATGTTCAACATGGATCTATTCTGGGACTGCTACTTTTTTTAATGTTGACCTTCACAGGAGTGCAGACTAGTCACAGTCATACACATCAGTCATACTAGGTCACTACCACTACCTAAACCATTTAACTGTTTGGCAAAATAAAAAAAATAGTCTGATAACATTTTCTGTGGATGTTGTGTCTATAAGAATCAATGAACACACTCCTAACATATTATAATGCATTCATAAAGTATTACAAACGTGGCTATGAATATTTATAAAGATACATGACATTATAGATATTTGACTGCCTATAATTTATTATGCACTACAAATGCTTTATGAAGCTATCATCTATAATGAACTATAAATACCTTCTTCTACCAACCATAATAATGCATTATGAAGGAATCTTTAGTGCAGTATAGATAAAAGCTTCATTGGAGCTTATTAAGTGTTGTAATCAACACCATAATGTCTTATGTCAGAAGAAGACGCTTCATTAATTCTTATAACAACCATTATAATGCATTATGAAGGTGTCTGTAATGCATTACAGATGACAGCTGTTGCCATGACTTTCCTAAAAGCATGCAGAGAGGTTTACACAAAGATTTATAGGTGTGCTAAACCGTAAGAAAGCTGTGGTTCATGCTTGATCCCACTCCGGTGACCAGGTGGTTAATTTGTGCCACCTGTCTCACATTCCCAGAAAATATAAGAAAAGCTGTATGAATTTTTCTGCTCCCAGTAACTCCAGTCTCAGTCAGGCCATACTTTTGCTACACCCAAGAAATTCCTTTTTGTTTTCTCACATTTCTTAGCTTTTTCATGTTTATTTATTTGTGTTTTATTAAAGAACCCCTATGTAAACCTGTAAGATCTGCAGATGCAGACAGCATCCCAGCATAAACTGTTACACTCTGCCTATTCCTTGTACCACGTACATTCATCATCTTGACCTTCATACAATAAGAAAAATAAATGTATTATCTACTTTCACAAACTACCAGTAAACCTTAGAAAACATTTTACCTCTTTGATTTTTAAATCAAAATGAATGGTGCAGCATCTGAGTATACATAATACATAATACTGAGTTCTCAAGTTATAAAAATAGTTGGCAGCCATTTATTTTATATACACTTGAGATTTGAGTACATCACCACAAATATGAGAGATGTCTGTTCTGCTCAGATTTTAAGAGCACAGTCTTTACCTTGCATTTACTTAATATTTATGGTCATATCTGTATATGACAGCTATTTCTTGCCATACTTCATTAATCTTGTTTCTTTCTAATCTTATACAATGCACTCATATTTAACATGAAGCACTCCGAGCTGCATTCAAATGTATTAAAGATGCTATTATCATTACGAAGAACTTCAGTCAATGACACAGGATCTTCCCCATTCTTAGCCACAAAGCTACCCCATCTATGCGTTCTAAGGGCGTGGACTGACCGATGGTAGCCTCCGCCAGTAGCAGGTAAGCAGGGACGAGCTGCACGGTGCCGGGGCCATAAGCGTCTGTGGCGGAGTGCAGGCACAACTGGGCGGCCGGTAAAGCCTCCCGGTGGTTCTTCTCGAAGAGCTTCCTCTGAGCCGTGGCCCGCGAGATCTCCATCAGCTGCTCCTGTCGCTCCCGCCGGGTCACACAGCCAGGCATCACATATACAGACCGCGGCATTCCACATAATCTACTCAAAGGGGACTCTAAGTATGCCTCGTGACATGCACCCCCAAACCCCGTATGCTCACTGCGCCTTATGCAAAACAACAGGAGGCGATACATGATGAACAAACACTTGAATTAAGCTTAATGACTGATATCTTAATGTTCGTGTTTCTGTCTTAGCAGAAACCAGATGAGATACTTTTTAAAAAAATACTTTTTGTCCATATGGGCTAGAGTTCTGTCACATGTGTGCACATGCAACGGCAGTGACTGTGCGTGTGTGTGCATCAGCCCAGGCTACCTGTCTCTGCAGCATCTGGGCACCGTGGTGCTCCCGCTCCGCCTTTAGGACATGGACCGCGACGGGGGTGCGCAGGGGGACCAGCAGCTGACACACTCGCTGGTGGATCCCAGTCCAATCAGCTTGCTGATGCTCCGTGTTGCTGTGGGGAGAGGACAGGTAGTCAGAGTCACATCCAGCTCAGTTTCCAAAGATAAGTAGCAAGTATCAAAGACAGGACTGAGGCTTCAAGATCCACAATGGGGCAGGAGGGATTACCACAAACTGCCACTTACTGCCAGGTTTTACCTACTGAAAGTGTCGAGACAAACAGTGACTGAAGTTTCATTTATGTCATGACTAGTTTCAGACTTTTTTTTATCATCAAGTGTTAACAAAAATACTTTAATTATGAAACAGATTTTTTAACATTAAAATACACACACCTATTTCTAAAGTACATATATTCATAAAATGTGTAGAAACATATTGAAAGAAGGTCCTTAAGAAAACATTAGGGAAACCATTCTGCAGACCACATAAAACACAGAGGAAATATGAATCATACCTACAGCTCGTTCTCTTATTACACTGAACCGAAAGGGATGAACAACTCTGTAGCAACTATAACACATGATACAAGTGACTCTTTGTCTCTTACGGCACTTCATTAGCTTGTATAAAGCAGTGACTAACCATATAACCAAACAATTGTTCAAGTATTTTAGTGATTTAACAGTAAATAATTAGTGGTGCGTAAACCACGTTGGAATTTCAGAAAGTTTCCAGCAATTATTCAGTTGTACAGATCCCACATCTCTGCTAAATACCTGCAGAAAACTGCAATTACTGCTGAATTAGAAAAGGCACCATCTCTCATCCTCTCAGGCTTTTTCTACCGATTTAAAAACTTTTTCTACCGATCTGAAATACCAGTATAAATGATACACAGCTGTGCCCCTATATTCGCTCGTCGGGCCCTCGTTTCCCCAGGCGCCGCAGCCCACAGAAGCGTGCGCACTTGCTTCTGCAGGATCTCTGCGCAGCGCCCTGGGCCCCTGCCAAAGGACAGCGGCCACGTCTTGAGCGAGCCTGGGCTGGGTCACGAGATCCGAGCGGCAGCGAGCCGGCGGAGCGCGGGTACGCGCACGCGGAGAGGCGGCGGGGGGGGGGGACGCGCGATGAGCCGGCGCAGCGCGGGGGCGCGCACGCAGCGACACTGGCTGCCCGCAGTCTCTGTTCAGCAAACGTGGACTGCGGTCTGCCAAGTCAGAGACGATGATTACAGCTTTCAGACATATTAAGTTATGCAGTATTTCATTTCAACGTAAAGTACATGGTTTGCAAGTTTTATTTTTATTGTTATGTTCAGCAGATTTTACGATTTTATTTGCCATAGTAGGGGTGTCTTGGTAAGACATGTTGAAAGAGTGTAACACCACGGAATTACCACTAGAGACTGGTTCTAGCCAGAACCCTTTGGCAAGGAAACCACCAAAACTGCGACATATTTCCTTGATTCCGTTTGGTCAACCTTAGTTGCCAATGTATTCATATTTCTCAATAATTCGATGCCTCAGAATAAGTTTAGGTTAATAACACCGCGTGTTTCTTACGAAAACAGTCCAACTCAAACTTTCCTTCCTGATAAATTGCTCTCCAGCTGTTTGAACTCAGCGAACCCTCCCTTCCAAAGTCACCCATTTTGGCTTCCTCTGTTTTCCGGGCCATCTGGATCACGTTGCCCTTTTAAATACCGCCATCTGCTGGCGTCTCACGAAACATCTAATTTCGCAAGAATCTTAAAATATGTTAATACCAACCACAAATTTCCCTTTCTATATGAAAAGGCAGTGGAACCAGTAATCACGTGTCCCTGGTGCATGGCACATGTCAGTCTTGAATTTTAAGCTGAACGTCGCCATACCTGCTGGCTTTAGTTTTGTTACTGGTTTTCAAATGATTTGACAATTCGATATTTCATTTCCATTTCATTTCAAAATAGATTTTTTTTACGTTTCTCATAACTCGAAAAAAATAACCGCAAACCAAATATAGAGGTGAAAACATATAGAGTAGAAATTCAGGCAACTAAAATACTGAACTGGCAGAGATGAGTCTACTCACCAGTAAAAGGTGACCCGGCACTGGGAGCACTGGACGTGCGCTGGTTTCTGACACAGCTCGCACACTCTCTTAGTTCCTTTTGGGTTAGCGAGGGGATTAATCACCGATGACATGTTTCCAAACAGTGAAACAGTGAAATGACCGGCGCGTAAGTAAAGACGATGTCTGAAATTGTTATTAATGTTTCGAATTATTGTTATTTCAGAACGATTTCGACTCCATAAACAATGCCAAGCCCCACTGCGGACTTTCCTATGCACCTTAAATGGCTTGCCAAAGCGTGGCCGCGTTCCCATGGAAACGACCGTCGCCGTTAAAAAGTCCGACAAACGACAACCTTTTAGCAATTTTAGAGAGATTGCTTTTCAGAAGGTATTTTGTTTGATTGTGTGTAAGATGGATGTTGATGAAATGACAGGCCAAACCCTCGACGAAGAGGATTCTACATAATTCTATTACCATAAACGCCACCACATGTCGGTGCCATCGTCAGCATATAGGCCTATATTAAATTAACCAAGCTGAAATAAGCAATCATACACGCCAGTGGGGGAAGTGATAAAAAGGAGAATAATCTGAGATTACGTGTTATAATGATCACAGACAGAAAGCTGCTTCTCTGATATCCGCAAATATGCCTGGATAATGGGTAGGGTATGTGCAACAATGTCCTCATCTTTATTTAGCACAATCCCTGCAGATCTAACACGAAACATTCTTCGTTTGCTTCGAAACATATTTCTTTAATTTACTTTCTGCTTAGCCCATACTATGGGGAGCCACCCATAATGGAAATAAGAGAATTACAGCAGACAGGTCACTACTGACTAACAATTTAATTAAACAGTTCAAGTAAAAGAAATGTTATTATTATTATTGTTGTTGTTGTTGTTGTTATTTTATTATGTGTGTATGATCATATCCAAATCACAAGACAACATAACAAGCAGATGTGTGTGCGACATAGTTTGATAAGCCCAGCACATGCTAGATAATAGAGATGAAAACAAGAACTATCTCAGAAATCAGAAGTGAAAAATCAAAACGTCCAAGTTTATTCTGGATGTGGTTAGCAGAGAACTTATGTCACCACTGGACCTTAAGCCCTACTGCTCCTTGGGGAAGAGGAGCTCTCTCTCCCCAAGGTTCTCTCACTTGGGTCTCGTTTTGGACAAAAAGCATCTATTAAATACCTTCCTATAAATATGTAGATTTACATTTTATGCAATGTCACATAAAGGTGTAGCAGATAAGGCCTACCTACATCATATGCATCTAGCTGTCAAGGAGCCACCTTAGCTATAATTAGTCTGACCTTCCAATGAATGAGAAGGACAAGTTACCAACAAAGCATGTGCTATACAGTATATTACAAAGCACTGTATGAATAAAAGAGACATTCAAATCAAAGCACTATGAGAACTAGGTTTGCACTAGTCAAGTGCAAGACCATACAATGTTTCTAAAAAACCGTAACCAAGCTAATGGAGATGGACCAGGTCAGTGGTCTGGTGAGTTAGTGTGATACATTCACCTACCATGTTAAAACTACTTTATATTTTATAGATTATTTTATGCTTAAAATGTGCACGGATAGTGTCAAAATATTTATCCAAAGTCACTTGGTATAGAATACCGCTGGTCCATTAACAATAAACACAAAATAAATCCGGTAGTTTTTCATATTATTTTACACACCACCACAATTATCCACAAAAAAATATTTATTTGGAAAATAGTACAGCAAAAACAAAAACATTTTGTATTTGCAAGGTTTTCCTTATAATATTCCAATATTAGAATAAGATTTGCTTATTAGTTTGTTTACTGCTGGTTTCTTAATCTAGCGAATGTCTTTGTAAAGCAGTTGTATGAAGAATAAAAGTCGCTTCATCTGTTTATAATTTACCATTATCATTTATAACTCTCTGGCATTAGATTTAATTTTTCAAAATAATTTGATGGATCTACCCTGTGCAAACAATAACATGTACAAGCTATTGATATACGCAAAAAATACAAACAGTAAAAGCTATAGACATACAAACATTTTAAAACATTTACATTGTAAAACATTTAATTATATTGTCACCCATCCTTTTGCAGTTTAAGTTTGTTTTAATATGGAGAATATTATAATGAAATGTAGTGGACATCCAAAATGCATAGCCGTAAAATACTTTTTGTTTTAAGCTGTAATGTAATGATGTGGGCTCAGCTAAGCTGAATACAAGATGGATGTGCGTGTTTTCGGTTACCTAAATATGTACTACATCAATTTAAAGCAGTGATTCCCAAATATTGACACCTTACTGATATCCCAGAACGCAACCTAGTTAATCTAAACGTCAAGCTCATAATTCACTGAGTTACACTCTCAGAAAAAAGGGGGTGCTAATATGTACCTTTTCTTGTCACGGGGGCTGTATCCTCAAGGGTCTGCCAGTTGTACCCTACCTGTAGGTAAATGTACCTTTGAATCTAATTTAAGGTACAGACTCTGCAGAACATCCCCAAGGTACAAACAACAATAATGTACTCCCAATGATACAAAAATATTCCTTATAGTCCATTTCTGTACCTTAAAAGGTACAATTACCGACAACTAAGGTACAATTGGCAGACCCTTGAGGGTCCAGCCCCAGTGACAAGCAAAGGTACAAACTGGTACCGTTTTCATGGCTGTGTGGTTATGCCAAAGGCAAGATATAACCACTATATGGAATGGCCGGGGATCTTCAAGGAGATGGCGGAGGACCTTTGATGTCATATATCAAATGTGAAATGTGCCATTATCTTGATATGTTGATAGAAAAATCTGATTATCATTCATCTCATCGTTGTTAGTCCTTAATTATATTTTGGATTTCAGTATAAAATGTGAAACTTTGTTTGAAATCAAAGCAAGATGTGTTTTCTGTTCACTCTGTTATACATTAGGATGCATATGATGTATGTGAATTTCCTTCGTTTTACCAGGGTAACCCAATTAAAGCTCAGGAATTAGAAGAACACAGCAGTGATGCAGATGTGGGATCTGGTGTCACTCTTTCTTGCGCAGATGGATGTAGATGATGCCACTGCACAGGAGCAGGGGGACACACAGCCAGCCCAAGATGAAGCAGTAGCCGTAGGAGCCTGAGCCTCGTTTAGTGGGATCCTGGAGGATTTCTTGGTGGTGCAACGTGTAGATCATCACAGCTGAAAAGTCTGTGAGACCTAAAAGGTGACACAAAGTGAAACCATTAAGGATTCTGAAAAGAACATGGACCTTTGGATGACCAACCCTGAGTTGCTGCATATATTTCTCCAGCAGTATGAATGTCTTAAAATGTAGCAATCTTTTTGTTTTTTTTAAATGTAAACAATGGGAAATTTTGTTTTAAATCCAGTAGCATGATAAATGGACTGGGGCGTATAATGGTTCAGCTTCATTATGCTAAATAAAAAAAAAAAGTGCAGTTTTTTTTGGTTTAGTGAAACTTAACAGTGCAACATAAAGGATGTATGTGTTCTCTAAGCAAAGGCATGCAGTACTGTACCTAGATTAAAAGATAATAAGGTGGTACAGTGTCTAACAGACAATTCTTTGTCTAATACCTGCAAAGACTTGGCACAGTCCAGTGATGTAAAAGAGACCTCCTTTGGACATCTTGAAGAGCTGGGCAAGAAAGATCAAGAAAGCAATGGAGGAGAAGGCGACGGAGAGGACCATGAGGGCCTGCACGGCGTGGAGCCACTCTGAGCCAGGAGAGATGACAGGAGACAGGATTCCATCAGGTAAGATGCCTTAGCTGCGCCTTGCCACCAAAAATGTGGGGCAGTACTTTCATGGCAGAAAGATCCAAGAGTCAGTGATGAATGAAGCTCTTACCACTCTCTTTAGAAGATTCGCACAGCCAGGCTCCTGTGTTGTTGTCAAGCATGCAGTGATGCCAGAGGTCAGAGCTTTCCTTTCCACTCCACGCCCACCAGGACTGATTGGAAGAGAGGTGGGGGTGAGCGGGTGCTGAGCAAGTACATTAACCCCTAACCCCAACCCTAACACAAACAGACTAGCACATCACAGGAGACTCTGAAGCCCCTACTGGCCCAGAAAGGCAAAACACAGTGATCACGCCGAAGCTGAAACTGCAAACTGAGAAAGTGTCTCACCGTCAGCTCGTTTGAGTAGTAGGTAGGTAAATGACGGTGTTCTCTTTAAAACCTAGCATAGCTGCACTACGATATTTTCTCACAAGATATAACAGAGAGCCCCTATATGGGTCATAACTCAGTTTGGTAACATATGTCGTTGGCCTCCTTCATGGCCAACTGCTGACGTATAGACTACACCTTTAGAATAATTAAGAATATTCAGAAATATTCAAAAAACAAACGTCGACTGCTGTTTCCATGAGTAAATGATGGTAATGGCTCACCTTTTCAGTGGTGGCAATAAATAATATGGTAAGTGTTACCAGGTGCAGGAGGGTCACAAACACGAGCAGAAAGCCCATTGTACTCGGGAGGTATGTCAGCAGCACCTGTGCACGAGACAACACGGCGGAGACGCCCTCGTAAACACGAGGACCTAGTGTGCTCACTGGACGCAGTTCTAATCTCCACAAAGAGCAGGTCTGTTCAGAATGATAACAATACAAATCTTAATACAGCTGACTTATAGCATATTACACTTACATAACTTAAATGATTTACTGCATGACCTACGGAGTTGTACAATGAGACATGTAAAAGTGCTGCTTACAGTGAACTGTTATTTTGTGAACACATGGTTCCAATTAGTTTTTGTTTTAAGAGGGAGTATTCATAACCTGGTATGGAAAAAACTTATCACGCGACTATGCATCAGTGACCAGAAACAGGAACTTCTAGGATGCTAAGTGGTCACAATATTTCACCACAGTCCCCGAAATGTTTCACCGCTAGAATATCATGGCACCGTACATCACACTAACACTGAGTTGTTGTGTTTCATTATCAATTTTTCTTAATAGTTAAAAAATAGACAACAAACAACAGAAATGCAGAGAAGTGATTCATAAATGGTGAACCATGCAACAGATTCTGTGCTGTGTAAAGAAGCTTTGTGGCATATCAAAGAACTCAAAGCGAATTTTGCACAAGGCTCACACAGACGGTGCAACAAAAAATCACAGCTCACCTCAGACTTCTGATCTCAACTCCAACAGCAGTAAATGTCAGAACGACACTCTCTGCCTCTTGCCTTACTTTGGTGGTCCTTTTTGCAGTCGAGACACTCCCCTCTTTCTCTTTCGACAGGGGGGCGGACCCCACCGAGCGGGCGGCAGGACCCCGGCAATGCGGGGGGAGGCGGGGCGTGGATGGGC
>JAODKM010000099.1:3357817-3371853 GCA_026780845.1 Petrocephalus sullivani | reverse complement strand
CTCAGGGCCGAGGCCAATTCTTCCAGGGGATTAATCGAGCCATCTTCGGGGGTGACCCCAGCAGAGAAGGCTCCCACGCGATTTCCATCTACCCCCCCCCCCCCCCCCCCCCCCCCCAAATGTCCAGCACAGAAAAAGAGGTACAGAGAGGGAGAGGAATGCAGAATATTTTTAGGAGAAACTCTTCCCGCCCATTTCCTCTTTATTCTCTTCCCTCTTTGCTTTCGTTCAGCCTAGATTCACTGCCTCAAAATGACTCCGTCTGGATCCGCCCAACAACTTAAAAACTCTACATGCGAAAAAAAAAAAGACTGCTTTTCAGGCAGGATCACGTTCACATCTCCAAGCCCCTTAGACGAAGCTCTAGCTCTTATCAAAGACAGCTGAAAATGATGTCTTTATGTGAACATGAATGTGCTTGTCCTTAAAATAAGTTTTTTTTATGTAGTAATACAGAAATGTTATTTTGTGACATGTTAAGCACGTATAGTTCTTTAATCTATTTATAACCCTCCCCTCACATTGCCATTGTGGCAAAATTGTTACTAATTCTTGGGAACACAGCCAATTGTAAGATGACGCACAATTTCCCGTTGGCTCATTCATCCAATTATCCAATTTCTATACCGCTTGTCAACCCAAAATATAGATGCCTCTTTACTAGGCAGCGGAGGTGGAAATTTCAGGTCCTGAAAGTAAAAATTCAGATCATGATTTTGTTTCAACCAACCAGTTGAGTATTCCTTGACTCTGTCTCTTCATACTCAATTGATTTGGATTTTTACTTTCTGGACCTGGAATTTCCACCTTTGCCAGGCAGTGGTATTTAAAGGATAATATATATCATACATCATACAATTTCAACCTCTTCAAGCTAAGAACTTTTTATCAAGGGGAAAGGAGCATGGTATTTCCTGGGACTTGACTAAAAAACCTCCAGCACACAAACCTTGCTGCTGCCTCTGCACTCACAAGGCTTACAGTTATTACTCACTGTTTTTTCATGTTACGAATACTATTTTAATCACCCTCTGGCCACAAGCATTGGCTCTTATTCAACCGACAAACTACAGCCCTTAAAACAGAAATATGGCATAAGTATGAATATGATGGTCAACAGTTAGCAACACAGGAAGAGATTAAGTACCTCAAATAGTATAACAATCACCATACTGTAAGTGCTCTAACTGAAAGCTTATTTGTTACGGTGTATAAACTTTACAGTGAAAAGGAAGCCAATTAGTTCAAAAGGCGTTCAAAAGTTTAATAAATCTTATAAATTAAATTGTGTGCTTGTATTAAAAATGTATGAACTGAAATATATACAATGTAAAAACATAAAAACTACCTAACAAACAATGTGGGAGTATAGACTTTGTTGTTCGGTCATTACTGTCGCTATCACATGTAATCTAGCAAATCTTTTAAATCGGTCCAATTTCTGCCCATTAGAGCCCAATTTCGATCCCCTTGCCTTTGTAAACCTTGACCACCCACAAATAAAAAGAGAGTTTGAGAATTGATATTTATGTATAGTTTTAAGTGACATTCAAAAAGAAAAGACTGAACATTTATTATAACACAAGGATCATGTTTGTACCTCCTCCCGGATACTACATGACATAAGACTGAGGTAAACCTGGGACAGAATGCCAGGAACATACTCAGAACAGCCGGCTAACTGTCTGCATCATAACAATTCAAGTGGTTTAATTTACTTCAGAATCAAATCTAATTTACTTTAGAATGTTTATAGGCTCATACAAATGTTTCATTTTTCACGTTTTGTGGAAGTAAATATTACAATTTAAAATTAATTCTTCCAGCTGATTGTCCTGTACCACCATGCTGCTATATAATACCATATGATAGTATTATTTTCATTATGTCGTTTTATATGCAAGTGCCACCAATATCTTTGAGTTATCTTTTTAAAGTAAAACTAAAAAAAACAGAAGCAGGATAAAAAAATTGCACTTTTATATGTTTCTTTGTTTCTGACGTCTTTATATATACTCATAGTCAACATTAAGAAACCCTAGAGCTTACTTTACATGGAAGCAATTATTTACTGTGTTCTGTAATTTTATGATTAAATACATTAAGCATTAACTCCAGCATGCCATATAAATGTAATATTTTTTAGTCATGGGACTCAACTGCCAATTTATATAGAAACAATTGTGACACACTGTGCTGTTCGGCTAAATGTGCATACCACGAATATGACGTATATACAATGAGAGATTTGCAGCCACCTAGTGGTCAGTTTGAGCTTCTGCAATGACCGGAAACTATCGCTATGGAAACTATGAAAACATAAACACAACGAACATGTAATACTTGTGACGTTGTTCCGCCCTGCCATCCTCTGTCCCTGTGATGTCTCTCCTTCCTGCTGCTGTACCACTGTTCATTCTGCCATCAAAGGCAGCACAAGCCCCTGCCTGCCATCATCTGCCTGCCCCCCCTGTATCGAGATTCATTTGACCTCATTTGCCAGGCCCGGGAGGACGGGCTCCCCCTTTGAGTCTGGATCCTCCCAAGGTCTCTTCCTTCTATGGAGTTTTTCCTTGCCTCTGTAGCCTCTGGCTTGCTCACTGGGGGGCTTTGGGCAGGGATAATATAAAGTGGTATGAGACAATGTAATGTGAAAATGTGTTATACAAATAATAATAATTGAATAATAATACTGTTGTTGCATCAAGTCATCATAATCTTCTTAGATAGCTTTCCTGGTGAGGGTTGTGGTGGCAACATTCTAAGAAGGTCAGATCAGAACTTCCTTACCTAAGGTTTGGGGGATTACATGAAAATCACAAACAGAAGGCCAGTACCCACTTTAAATGACCTTGATTATGTACCAAGGCTGCAGCAGCGACCCGTACTGCATTCATACAGGGACTAAACAGCACACAGTGCCAGCCCCAATACGCCATACTCCTACAGCCCCTCCCACAGAATGTGCTGGGCATATGGTCATACATATTCTCCAGACCCACAATGCACATGTAAGCTGTGTTAGCATACTGCCAAGAGCCATCACACAGCGGTGGGAGGGAGAAGAGATGTGCCACTGCTCCATGGCTAGGCTGCCATCGTTCGTCCTGAATCCTACGTTTCACCATCAGGTGGAGTCTCCCCGTCAGTCCCCAGGCGTGGGCTTTCACAGAGAGGCCGAGAAGTGTGATCCCCAAGGAAGGCACCAACAAAAGAAGAGTACCCTAACAGGAATAGGGTTACCTGGACACCTGGTGTTCTTGGGCGAGCACCCATTCCAAAATGGCTACATGCTTCCACCAGAAAAGTCATTGGCGGGGAGACATTTGGATTACAAGCAGGAACAGGAAGGACCAAGATGGATCAGACCTACCTGATGGATCCGTCCTACGGTATTAAAATTAAATGCTTTACACTTATAATGAAATAGTATTTATACTTGACATAATTTTCTGTGTGTGTGAGTGTGCCCAGCGATGGGCTGGCCCCCCATCCTGGGTTGTTCCCCGCCTTGTGCCCATGGCTTCCGGGATAGACTCCGGACCACCCGCGACCCTGTTAGGATAATGGATCCATTACTGGACAATGGATGGATGGATGGATAATTTTCTGTGGCCTAGATTTTATGTTTTTTTTTCAGATGTGCATATGTATGTGCCTTTTAATTTTATGTGAACCACATAGTCATAATTTAGGGTGACCAGATAACCCATGTCAGAGAAGACACTTTGAGCTAGGACAGGATTTGTAAACTACCATTTTAATTAAAAGGAACTGCATTTCACTTAAGCGCTGCATTCCTGCTGCGTGCTGATTGGTCAGTGTCTCATAATCATGCACGTATCACTAATGTTAATGTGAAACAGCTGGATGAGTCTTTCAATCAAGGAAACAAAAACTCTTTTATCAGTTCAGTTCTCCTTGCTCTTTGACTGGTTTAACACCTTAAGTAATTCAAAGTGTCCTCCCTGACATAGATCATATGGTAACCCTAAATAATTAGACATTACACTTGCATATACATTAACAAATTCAGCAGACACTTTTGTTTAGAGCAATGTACAAGTTAGGCAGATAGCACAGGCGTAAGTGCAGCCAGGCTGGCTTCCAGTGCATGCCTGGGTACATGTGTAGGGAGTATTGGAGCTACACAACCACTTCTAACTAAGCAAGAACTTAACAAGAATATTCAAGGAGCAAAAGTACCTTAATAGAGACATTGTTGAAAAAAGACTGCAAGGAAACTCATACTGACACTGAGAGAACTTGCATGCATGAATTATTTGTTCAAACATTCTTGATCTATGCTGGAAAATGTATGTGAACCTCAGGGATAATTCGTTCTAATGAGGCAACTGTTGAATTTTTGGGTAAACCCACAAAATTATTCATCCATCCATCCATCCATCATCCTTAGGGAGAATTAATGGAGCAACTCGATTAATCTGAATAAGAATGGAAACAGGACTAATAGTGCACGTCGTTTTAACATTAAAAATTTGGTGTCGTAATGTGTACGAGGGTCGGCCGGCGGCCCCCCTGTTGCCCCGCCCCCCTACTGGCTCCCCCCCCCCCCCCAGCGAGCGCACAAATGGTTCTTCCCGTTGCCAAGGTAGCCTACGGCTTCTGCGAGCCATTTTCCGGGGCTTGGCAGGACCGTGCCGCGGTGCGTCTGTGATTAATACCGAGACAGGCGCCGGCTTACCATACGGATAGTCACGCTTTCCTAAGACCTCGGCATTTGGGGCCGAATGTATAGTGCGCTTCGGCGGCAGAACAGCGGCGGTCTGGCCGGAGCCGCCGGAGGAACGCCGGCTTTATCGTTCCGGGCGTAATCCTCGCTTTAGCCTTTAGCTGCCCGATAACGGTTTCTGTTCGGGATTATTCCGCTGCGTTATAACGTCGCTGTCGGTCATATAGGCAAAGCGAGCCCCCCCCCCCGTGCGATATATGGCGGATCGCGCACCGGGGGGCTAAAGCGCCTTTTCTACAAGTTCACTTTAAACTTTAAAAGGCGAATGGCGCGGGGGGACCGCTTACTTTGTAACCGCTGCTGATTGCCCGGGCCGCGACTCTGTATCGCCTGCCTGTAAGCACAGCGTTACACTGACGCGTTACTTACAGAAACATCCACGCGGCGGGATCGGCGTGAGAAGTGCGCCGGAGTAACTAAGTAACTTCTGGGTCTCAGTACCGCGCTGGCAGCGTAATAAGAGCGCAGCTCCGCACCGGGGCGGCCGCCTGGGATCCCCACAGCCCCTGTGCAGGCTGCGGTACTACTTCTGGGTCGGACATTTTGCAGAAACCCGGGGTATTTTATTCGGAGCCGGACCTCGGTCTCCTGGGACGGGGAAGGGATTTGCGGCGCGGAGCAGCGTCCCGAAGGCGGCCTGCCTGCAGTTAGATCGCGGCTGGGCCGGCATGAGAGCGACTCCCCGGCCCCTTTCGGGCAGCTGCACCCCCGAGGCTCGCATCGCTTAGACCCCGATGCCGTGCATGCATCCCCCCGGGGCGCCGCCGTGCCCCTGACGCCGCTGCTCATACGGAGGGCGATGGCTCCCATCCATCGGCCAGGAGGCCGGTCCCGGACCGAGGCTGGAAGCAGCGGCTCTCTCTGCGCATTTGTCGGCGCGATTTTTAACGCCGCAAAGTGACATTCAGCGGCCGAGAAGAGCAGACTGCAGGTCGCCCTAAATGCTGCCCCCAGGCCGAGACAGGGGCATGGAGCCCCGGGAGGTAAACGGCCGCCCCCGCCGCAGCCGCTCTCACTCGGCGCTGTACATGTCTTAGTTATTAAGGCGGGATGAAGTTACAGCTCAAACCGAATAAAACCTCCTGAGATTATAGCGCATATATGAAAAGGTCATAGTCAGTGTTCTAAGGTACATCAGATCTGCAGGATCCAATGAACATATCCTTGGACCAGAGTAAAAACGTCCGTGAGACCCGTGGCGTGAAGGTGCGAGCCGGAGGCGTGTAGCTTCGGGGCTCCATCCAGCCGCAGTAGCTGGCGAGGTCTCCGCTCATGGCATATCAAGTGGCTGTTAGAGAGGGGGGTACGATTCGGAGCAGATGTCGGGCATGGCAGGTGGGCAGTGCATGGCGTGTCCTGTAGTTCCGCTGTGATGCTTTATTGTTTCTAAATTCCTGAGCTCAAGTTAGTTTTGACCTCTGGATGCTGCATCAGTTAAGCTGCTGGTAAAGTGAGACTCTCAGGGAATGTGGACATGCCTACACTGGAAACGGTGCCTCCCCATTCTGAGGGGCAAGGACACGCTGCCATGGAAACCCAATTGGGGGCTCAGACCTTCTGTTTCCCTTGGTAGATCAAACAAAATTTCCTCCAAAAGCCTTTTATTACCTCGCACCCTTTGGGCAGTGGAACATATGTTTCTGAATTTGTATCCAGAACATCCAGGGTCTTCATACATGTCGGTTTGTTCACATTAAGTGCAATTTCCCAACTGCAGGCTAGTTTCCCTTACACTTTCCATTACATTTTAACATTTGTTAACAACTAGTTAACTGACCAAATTGTGGTTTGTAAAACTGATGGTGTGATAGTGGCTAAGAAAAAGTGGCATAAATGCTGCAATTTCAGGCATATTTATATTTTTGTGCAAGATATGTCGCTAACAATCTGGGTGCTGATAAAGGGTATAGTTGAATTAGTTAACTTAGGAAATAGTTAGTTAAAGCAAGGGCTTAATTTTGTTTTTACAATGCCCCCTTTCCTAAGGAGTAACACTTAACATGGGTGTAAGAACAGCATAATGAGTGGATTTAGTAGTGGCTGTTGATGACCTGTTAGGGGTAATGGCGGAAGCCCTGGGTGGTGGTGACCGCGGGGGTGTGGTGGTGACCACGGGGGTGTCAGCGTAGCTGGTGGTCTCGCAGTCGCAGTGTGACGGGGGTGCTGGACTGGGATTCTCAGGGTGGCGAGGAGGGCAGGAGTGACGTGAGGAGGACCTGCCTGGGTTCCTGCTGTCTCATCATGTGGAAGATCTAGGGTCCCAGCAGCACAGGCTGAGTGTCTGTCATTTAAAGACCTGGGTAGTCGTCCTGCTTAATCATTACCGCTCCTTTCTTGTTATGCAAGTCTGCAGATAACGTCCCACTAAGCTATACTGTGTTTAAGATCATTCTGAAATTAAACCTATAATATTAGCTAGTTAATGCCATGTGCACCAGTGTTATCTGCTGGGGAAATTAATCTGAGGTACATTGTATTAATGGCGGTGCTTGACTTTCTGGCAGAATCAGTGTAACATCCTGAATTTCTTAAAAAAAAAAAAAAAAAAAGTATTAGGTGCCCTTCTTGGGATTAATGCTAAGCCTCCCACTCAGGAGGAGGTGCATTATGGCTGCTGTGTTACAGAGGTGCCAGTGGGACACTCGCAAGACACCGAGGAGAGTACAGCTAAGGTATGGAGGTGTGATCCCGGCCGCTGGAGGATGGGAGCCAAACTGGGCTGATCCCAGTCTGTATCCGGAGCCTTTTAGCCTCTTTCTATAGTGCTGATAAAATTTCTGCCTTCTGTCTGACTGTCTGTCTGACTGTCAGTCAGCCTAATGCTTTGCCTATTTATAGTTTTTTCTCTTTTTTTTTTTTACTCACTGTCGCCCCCGTGTGGAACTTTGACAGCAACTTTCTAGCGAGAAGTTTGCCAAGGGATTAGAATCTTGCAAAATTTTAGTCAGAGTTTCCGTTTGCTTAGGAGAAAACGGACATGGAGGAGATGGATCGGTGCCTGCTGGAGGATGGTCTGGCTGCTGAGGCGTCCGCGGAGGAGCGCCAGCGGCGCTTGTGGGGGCTCCTGCAGCGCAGCGAGGAGAACCGGGTGCTCGCTGTCAGGGAGCTACACAGCCTCCAGGCACAGCGGGCCGACGAGATGGAGGAGGTGCGGATCTGTGTGGCCCTTGTGAAAACTGAAGGGCGAGGTGCTATGAGAAGCTTTGAGGCTGGTTTAAGGGCAGCAATTAGAAGAGAATTTGCTACCTTTTGATGTTTTTGGGTCTTGGGCAGGAAAATATTTTTTTGTAGTTTTTTTTCCCCAGTATACAGAAATTTATGGCCTATTCTCTGATCCTGACGAAAAAGTAAAAGCACTGGGAACCGAAAGAGAGCCTGGAGTTTGCCGCATCTTCCCACAGGTGGAGAACTACGTGGAGCACATCCGGAACATGCTGGATGACCGGGAGTCACTGGCTGCCGTCTACGAACAGGAGAACGAGCAGCTCCGCGCCCATCTGCGGGAGGTTGTGCTCCAGCAGGGTGAGTGCCGCGGCTGGGGTGGGTCGCAGTGGGTTTGGTCCCCGTGGAGGTCGTGCCTCTCGCCTGGTCTGCTCACGGGTAATAAGTGACTATGCTCTGCATGCAGACATCCAGCTGAAGGAGCTGGCGGAGATGCTGGGGCAGGAGGGCCTGGCTGAGATCAGCCAGAGTAGCCCCAGCGAGCAGGTGGCCTACCTGCTGGTGGAAAGGGCCACCCTGCTGGAGAAGCTGGAGGTCGGCGAGAGGAAGGTGGATGCCCTGAGCCTCACTGACAGCCAGCAGGAGGTACAGGAGCAGCTTCCAGACACTCCTGGCTGCCAGGTGAGTTTGCTGGGCTTGCTTAAATAAGTAGCGGAACGTCGAGCAGTCAGTTACCAGCTCTGCTCTGTTAGGATAGCTGATGAAAACAAACCCTCTCTTTGTACTTCTACAATGACAAAGATTCTGATTCAATGGCACATGTCACATACAGCGCTCACAGAAAGTCTAGGCCAGGGGTTTCGGTTTGCAAGCTACTTTTAAAGTGATCAGGTCAAAATGATCTACATACACATTATACACACACACACTGAGTACACTTTAAATTTACAGTATATGCTGGCAAACCTTGCATAAGTGCATGAACCCTTACAGCACAATACAATTAAATACATTTATGGTGGTCGAATATTACATGGTTTAAAAAAAAATATTCCCTCTCCCATCCCACATGGAAAGGGTAAGTTTTTGGTCCCTTGCTTGGTCCCCCACTGCTTTTTTTTTTTTTATATCCATTTCTTAGTAGATTGGAATTGGAATTGGAAGGCTAGCTGGGTCACTTTGCTCGCTGGAGTTTTGCAAGATATGTTAGAAGAGTAGGGATCTAAGTAGATGTTATGGTAACCTGATGTAACAAAGTTTTAATTAAGCGACAGCAGACTGGCCGTCCTTTACGTCTATGAAGTGGCGCAGATGTCAAAGGGGGGGATGGGCAGGCCAACATCTAAAATATTTCTTTTGAATGTCGCACAATCTAACCTCGCGACCTACCGGTCAATCGCGATTGACGTATTGGGCACCCCCGGTCTAGGGACACTTGCTTAGTTCCGTAGTAGTGTTGCAAATTTACTGTTGTCAGTCTGTTGACAAGGTACATTAAATGTATCTCCACATGTCTTCCATGGAGACATTTTCTTTTCATTAAATGCCATAATTTGACTGCCTCATTCAGTTCTGTTCTTTCCAATTTGCTGTTAATTGCAGTTGTAGTCACTGACTTCCAAAGGGACACTAAACACAAATGTCTGGTGTCTTATGTTATTGTAAGGCATTGTAAAGGTGTTACTAATTAAAAGGCCCCCAATGAGACTGCTTGTCAACAACTCTTTTAGAACTATAATTTGGGTTTTTCTTTATCAGTACTTGAAATTAATTGGCTTTACTTTAGAAACAACTTTACGTTTTTGTGATTTTTTTTTTTTGTTTTTTTTGGTAAACGAATGAAGTAATGATTTTTGTTGTAAAAGCAATAAATTTGCAGTATTTCTACTGAATTTAGAAAACATGCCGAGACTTTCTGTGAGCACTGTATGTGGTGGGGAGAGCGATGTCCCCCCCCCCCCGAGAGCGGAGCGATGTCCCCCCCCTCAGAGTATGCTCAGTAAGGCCTGGCATCCTAATCTGGCTGTGTCTCTGTGTATTTCAGCTCTTGAAGAAGCGGCCAGAGCAGCTGGGGGACACCCAGGACACCAAGAACCGAGAGAATAAGGTGAGGAGATTCTGTGCCAGGCCTGTCCCGTCCTGGGGGGTGGTCTGCACTGATTGGGCTGGTTCCGATGCCACGCTGTTGAGCCCGGTGGTGTGATCCTATCCACATTGTTTTCCCTACAAGGAGAAGCTGCCCTCGGATCAGAGCCCCTGGAAGAAGCTCTTTGGAGTTCGCAAGACTTCCAAAGGCCCAAAATTACGTGCCTCCGTACGTCCCCCCCCCCGAGCTGTCCAACCAACTGATCGCATTTTCTCTATAACCCCCCCTGCATGGGTGTGTGGAAGACAACACGGCATGCTGGGATTTTTCTGAGCCTTCCACACTTAGAGTGATGGTACACATGGCATCTTTTTTGTGCGATGTTGCTGGCAGTTGCCATCTAGGTCAGACAGATCTGGATGGTCGTGAAAGGATGCTCGCTACCAGTCGAAGGTTTCCAAATAGAAGTTTGTTGTCCAATATTAATTGGAAAGTTCCCAAGCAACATTGGTCAGCAGTACTGGTCAGCAAATAGCCTGGCAACATTGCCCAAAAAGTTGCCCAGTGTATCATCACCCTAAAGCATGTGATCTGCTGCACTGATGTCGGTCTGCTGGTGCAGATAAGCGTTTCCCCTCAAGGCCAACATGCATGTTGCTCCTACCGCCTTGTGTTGAGGGCATTAAGCCTGAGGATGCAAGCTGGTCGCTCACAGAAGCAGCGCAATGACGCCAGTCACATCCTCCACTCTTACAGCGAGACAAACTCTTACAACCTGCTGTCTCCAGATGGACCTTTTGCCATTCTGGGCAAAACACAAAAAGGACTGACTGTTTCTGCCTTCTACAGATATTTTATCTGTTCCATCACCAAAGCAGCAGCAGTTTTGTCTTTAGTATTTTTATTTTTAACTGGAACGTAACAGCTGCACTGGTTTAGCAGTGGTAATGTGGTAAAGGAAACATTTGCCTGAAATTTAACAGACTATGTGAGGTTCGTCTCATGAAGATGAGCTGTCCTTTAACAACGAGGCACCATAAATCATGGGATTGTTCTCGTTTGGCGAGGATGCAGCCGATGTATGCTTGATGTTTGGGGAGGATGCAGCCGATGTATGCTTGATGTTTGGGGAGGGGCAAGAACGACGGCCGGGGATTTTTAGTCTCTGTGCTTATGTTCTTCGGTATTGGAGCTGGTGATGGAAGACGGCGTAAAAAGGGCGTGCCAGAACGCAGGTGCGGTCAAGTACGTCTACTGAGAAATGCTCAGCGTGTGGTGCCTCTGGATCCCGGCTGTTTGCACCCCCACCTTTCACGGGCATGCTGGGATTCCGGGGAATGGAGGTCACTCCCAAAGTATGCCAGCATATGTAGAGGAAGAGGAAGCTTGGGGCGCTGCTGTTCCGATACATGAGGGGACTATGGGTGGGAGTGTCCCCGCAGATCAGGGACGGCCCACTCCCCCCCCAGCTCCTTGGCGCTGCAGACTCATGCATGCTCCCCCCACACTGGCTCCCCGGGCCATGGCAGTCGCATTCCTTCAGCCGGCCTCTGCACCTGCTTCTCGCCTGCCCCCAGCCCGTCCGTCACCCACAGCTGCTTTCCCGCCCCGCCCCCTCTCTGCAGGCCGGGATGGAGGACCCGCAGAAAGGGGAGCATGCTGAGCTGCAGCGGCTGCGGAGGGACTTGGACGAGGCCTCGCGCAGGCTGGCCATGGCGCACCAGGAGATCCGGCAGCTCGCCGACGAGCTGGACTCTGCCAGGAAGGCGCAGGACCAGCAAGGTGAGCTCCGCCCCCGGGGTATCCTGTTCCTTATCTAAGCTGCTCTGCAGCCATTCCACCGTAAACTATCGCGTGGTTCCCCCGCTGGTGGAATGAGCTGCCAATTCACATCCATTCATCAGATTCCTTCTGTAATCTTCAAGAAACCTTGAGAAATTGAATTGTCTTATTAGGTACTAGTTTTTGTGGAAGATGCTCTTGAAATTGCACTTGAACCTGGGCATTCATTGGAAGTCCAGCCTAGCTGTGCTTATGCCCCGTTTCTGTGTTTGTAATGTGCAATTTGCCTCACTTCACTTGATACTTCTGTGCCTGGCGACTGCTAGCCTTGAGAGAAGAGAGCAGCCAACAAATGGCATTGCTGCACCTGTAAAACTCTTGCATTCTCCCCCCACCCAGAACCCGAGCTTCTGTGGGCCACCCGTGAAGCAGAGCAACTTCGGCTGGAGCTGGAGCAGCTGAGAGAGAGTAGTGAGTGATCGGCTGAACCCCCCCCCCCCCCAGAATGCTGCACGCTCTCAGCTCGGCACCGATGCCCTGCCCCTCTGCCATGTTCCCCCCAGGCGACATGGAGCTGGAGAAGGTCAAGGGGCGGAACGAGAGGCTGCAGCTGGAGAACAGCTCCCTGACCATGAGAATGCGCACTCTGGACTCCGAAAAAAACATTCTTTTCGATATGGTATGTAGTCAGGTCTAGGAGGTGACAGCCGGTGAGAGACCCTAGCCAGTCATTCATCCAGATACATAAATCTGGTAAAAAAAATTAATACATTCACAATAAATGATTATTACATCAATATAACTAACATAAGCCACATTTTCAAGTATAACTTTGCACTGTCATTTTATGATGTTCAAGTAGCGTTTTCATCGGCCCAGTAGAGGGTGCAATCGCACCCCCGGTAAAATCGCCTGTAGGTGTGTGTGTCTGGTAAAGGACTTAAAATATGTCATCTGCAGGATGGCCTGCTCTTCTTCGTCTGCTTACGCAGCCTGAATAGCTCATGAGATGAATTTGACAAGCATGGGTTTTTGGATTAAAAGCACGGCTTAAGCAACTAAATCCAAACCTGAAGCTAATGTAATTGTAGGTGTGTATCAATGGTACCTCTACATATCATGGATGTTTGCTGGATTGCTGGTTCTAATTGACCTTTGTTTGACTCTCAAACCAGACCTAGGCTACGTCTACAGTAATACATTTTCGTTTAGAAGCGCAAGAAATTTTTGCGCTTCTTTCTTTTTTCTCAGAAGCGGAGAAAATTTTCTCCGCTTCTATCTGACAATTGATCTTTCTGTCAGTGCATTAATGTGGACGCTCATAAATGTATTTATTTTTTTTTTACTTTACACTAGAGTACTGTGGTTTTTTTTTTTTGATAAAAAAAAATGTGTGCATTTACTTTAAACACATGGATGTGTGTGAGATTAATCAACAGCCACGCATTAAGAAAAACTGAACTTTATTACGGAGCAAAGTCATGCATTGCGTCCAGCCCCATTGATTGTCGCTTTTAGCACAGCTCTGCTTTTGTGTCGGCGGTGTGTTCTGTGAGCTAGGTGCTTCACCGGTGATGCTGTTGCTAGAACTTGCTGTGATCCACCCCCTGCAGGTTGAGAACATCATTGATGACCCGAAGAAATCAACGAGAGAAGAGTCGGCGGATGGCCTGTGTCAGGTGGGTCCGGGCTGCCTGTCAGAGGGGTGCCCCCTGCTGGTCGTGCCACAACTTGTTGTTGAATCTGTTACCCCCCTTTCCATCAGGGGGAGAGTGCTGTCGGCTCGCTCGGCCCGCTTGTCGTGCCTGGGGCGACCCCGTTGGTTGTGGATGAGAAGCTACTACATAAAAGGTAGCCTTTTTTGTGTTGCTCTAAAAACTCCAAACATTATTATTATTATTATTATTTATCTGCACCGATGTACATCCGGGACAGAGGCCTAGCAAATAGACAGGTTGACCTGCACTGCCCCACAAAGGAAAACGCAGAGACTCCTCTGGCACCAAAACAGAGAAAATTGGCTTCAAAGATTTATTTTTTTGACTGTTCACCCACATGTGTAGTGGGTAGTAATGGACACGACATTTCCTGAACCATTTGCTGCATTTTTTTTGACCCCAGTGAGTCAGGGGTGGGCAGTCTTACCCGCAAAGGGCCGGTGTGTATGCAGGTTTTTGGGATAGCCTTTAGGTCAGGGGTGGGCAGTCTTACCCGCAAAGGGCCGGTGTGTCTGCAGGTTTTCGGGATAGCCTT
>JAODKM010000099.1:3345662-3357109 GCA_026780845.1 Petrocephalus sullivani | reverse complement strand
TTTTCGGGATAGCCTTTAGGTCAGGGGTGGGCAGTCTTATCCGCAAAGGGCCGGTGTGTATGCAGGTTTTCGGGATAGCCTTTAGGTCAGGGGTGGGCAGTCTTATCCGCAAAGGGCCGGTGTGTATGCAGGTTTTCGGGATAGCCTTTAGGTCAGGGGTGGGCAGTCTTATCCGCAAAGGGCCGGTGTGTATGCAGGTTTTCGGGATAACCTTTAGATCAGCTGTTCAGAGCCAGGTATGAGGATTCTTTGGCCAATCGGTCCTCTAATTAGTAACTTAATTTGGTAGTTGCAGCGAAAACCTGCACACACAGCGGCCTTTTCTGCCCACCCCTGCACTAGATGGTGCTCTCTGTTTAACAAAAACTATAAATAAATAAACCAAAGTACACCAAGAACAGCACCTAGCAGGGTGAAAAATACCGGAAATTAACGAAGAATATTTTTTTTCTGATATAGTTAAGTGGGGGTGTTTTCTTCAAAACTGATGCCCAATTTCAATCTTTTGATAAAAGATGCAGTTAGTGTTCTGCCTTGGTATGGTGGTATTGGCCGGCAGCTCGGATGTCAGCAGGGCCTTGGCTGCGTTACCGTCAGGCAAGGCACTTCAGCTGGACTGCTTGTGTTAAAATATCGAGCTGTATTCATGGGTAAAATTCAAGTCACTTTGAATTGGAGTCGCAGGAGCTGGGTTACCCTTCAGCACCCAGATAGGTAACTTGGTTACTATTTAATTCCAGTTGTTTTCTTGTGGTGTTGGTTAACTGAAAGTTGTAAGATCTGTCTGCTGCAAGGCACAGGTGGTTTGACTTGACTGCTGGCTGCGTCTGTGCAGATGCCTTCAGGAGCTGGAGGACAAGAACTGCCAGCTGCGTGAGCTGCAGCGGCGTCTGCAGAAGCAGCGTGACGAGCAGGAGGAGCTGGTGGAGAGGAATGAGGAGCTGGAGGCGCTGCTGGGCGAGGCACAGAACCAGAGCAAGGCGGAGCGCGAGCAGCACGAGTGTGAGGCTGAGGGGCTCCATAAGAAGGTGGGTGGGGCCAATGCACCAACGTGCAAATCAGGATTCACTCACTTTGAACATTAAGTCCCCTGATTTGTGTAAAGCTCTGAGTTTCTGGCAAAACACTGGGGACAGCCAGGTGACATTCAGCCCAAGCCCCCGTGCGCAGATGCGGTCTGAGCTCTTAGTGAGCGTTTGTGTAGCACTTGTGTCCACATCCATTAAGAGAGACACCCTGCTCCCCCCAGATCAAAGGCCTGGAGCTCCAACTGGGTCAGGCTGCTTCCATAGGGTCTCCAGAGAAAAATGGGAATTCTGGCCAGGAATCAGAAGCTTACCTCTCACAAGTGAGTCACACGAGGCCTTCAGTGACCCAGAGAAGATTACCAAAGCAGTTCCCTAAGATTCTACTGATGACACCAGGCAGAGAAACCCCTGACTTGCTTATTTACCTTAATTACTGTATATTACTCATTTTCTGCAGTTTTTCTTAATCCTTTAAAGAAATCAAAGTATTTATCTTGACATAACGAGTTTTAGGAATTCAAGTACATCCACATACTTGTAATCGTAGGCAGCTTCTATTTCAGCGGTGCTACAGCGGAAGGGCTTCCGCTAATTGACCCACTTGGTCGATGTAAATTTTATATTATTAATGTGCACACATTAATAATTTAAATGCTATGCTTGTCCCACCCAGGAGAAAGTGGAGCTGCTGCAGAGCCGTCTGGTGGAGGAAAAGGAGTGGAGGAAACAGCTGGAGCTGGACCTGGCCAGGGCACAGGAAGCTCTGAAGAGGACCAAAGAGGTACCATGAGCAGGAGATGAGTGATCATCATGGGAATTAATGTCAACACCTGAGAATGACGCTGCGGCCGAAGGTTCACGCTCTATCTCGCCAACTCCACTGCCGGCTGTCTTCCTGTGTGTGTGCCTGCAGGAGCTCCAGAAAGATCAGGGCATCCTAAAGACATCGCGAGAGGAGGCCGAGCGTCTAAAAGCAAGCTTTATGCAAGTCAAGGCTGAGAAGGCCACTTCGGAGGAAAAGGTTATGCTTAAGTTCTCCGTGTACTGTGTAGAGCTGGGCGATATGGCCAAAATGTTATCACGAAAAAAATTTAATATTGGTCGATATCGGTAACCATCGAGATGAATGTCATTATTTCTTCCAGTTTAAAGGCTGATCTTTACTCCTGAGTTAAAACGCAAGAAAAAATATTAATCAAACAGAATAGTTATAAGCTATTCTTTATCGTCAGAACGTGACAAACGCATGCCAAGCAGTAAAGAGGACCAAGATGATGCTTCTGGAACCCTGTGCTCTATTTTCTGACCCCACTAGATGGAGTTCTCTGTTCAAAAAATGGCTTAAAGCATGGCGAAAGGGATTTACCCTTTCACCAATTTTTTTTATTTATTTTTTTTTTTTTTTTTGAGTGGGTCCCTATAGGAGTGTCACTGTCGCTACCCGATCCGTACAGCCCGGTCGCTACCCAATCCGTACAGCTTCGACACTGTTTTTTTTTCTTTCTACCGCTCTGCTACACGTAATGCAGCGTAAGCACACTGTGCAGCAGTAATAATCATCCGTGTGAAACACGGTGATCACTGAGCAGTACATAGTCGTGTGGATTAAACGAAGCATCGAAGCAAAGAATTTTGCATTGAGAATTTTTTGTAATCAAGTTATTCAAGTTACTCGAATCGTTGCAGCCCTACCTATTGCAATCTTTGTTCAATAAGTCCCCAGTTTTCTTGGCTATGTTTTGTGCTTTTGCTCCACTGCAAAGCCTGTAGCTGGCGACATTCTTGGTTTTAAATCATATTGAAAGCATATCGAATGTCAGGCATATTGACATTGATGGAAATTAAAACGATAATTATCGTTATATATCTCCCAGCCCTAGTGCAGTGTATATTTAAGCCTTTGTGAAGGTTGATCTTCACAATGTACATATTGAAATGGTATCATTACTTGAATTTCATTTGTGTACTGAAATACTACAGTTTCATTCGTCAAAAGGAATCAGTGCCGCTGTTTTTAGATGCGATATTGGTATTAATCACATGGCTATTTTTGTCTACTGTGCGGTGCCCCTGTTGACATTTGTTGCCCTGGAAACAGGCCTCTGAGCTAGAGCATGCCCAGAGTATGCTTCGGTGCAACCTTGACCCTGAGGTGTGCAGTCGGGCCCAGGAGGACCTGAGGAAGAGCAAGAGGCAGGCAGCAAAGCTGGGTGGCGACATGGCCCAGCTGCCGTCAGAGGTCTCCTGCATTCAGAAGAGGTGTGACTACTTGAGGTGAATACCGCCGATTTTCTTTATTTAATGGTGCACATATTAAATTCAAATTTTGTCACATACGCAATCATACATAGTACGACATGCGGTGAAATGTATTAGCAGAGGGGGAAAGGTCAGGTCCAGAAAGTACAAGACTAAAGTACAGACTGTCAAGAATCATAGTCACAGAGTCCTCAACTGGTTGGTTGAAACAAAACCTCGGTCTGGATTTTTACTTTCTAAACCTAAACCTTCCCACCTCTGCATATCAGGTTTTTGTTTTATGTGGTATAAAGTAAATTGTCATGTCGCGAATGCTCCTGGAAAGGCTATTCCAACACAGACCCACCCCCCCGTACCATTTGAGCAAATTGTATTGCTTGTTCCATCTTAGTCTCTTAAATAACCAAGAACAGTCTTCATTGCTATAATTGAAGCTTCACATACAGGGGTGAGCTGCCGAAGGAGCAGAGGTGTTTGGAGCAGCTGAGAGGTGAACTGAACAACACAGTTCAGGAGCAGCAGCTGGCTATAGGGGTGGAGTCAGAGGTGGAGCCCATGCTCAGCCACACCCCCCTTGCAGACAAACCCTTGGATGACAGTGGCAACCAAGTAGGCAACACCTTCTAATTTCTAATTCAAAATTATTATAGAATGAATTGCTGGACATAAATCAATGTGATTTGGAATTCTTTATCTGTTTGGGGTGAGTGTGTGTTCTGTATGCCCATAGCATTTTAAGAACTCGCTACCTTGTCTATTGGAGAATGGTTAGCATGCAAATAAAGCTCCACCTGCTGCCTCTTCCTTCAATCAGCTGGTATCTCTGAGGGTCCAGATCAGCCACCTGCAGTTCACCCTGGAGGAGGAGAGGCTACTGGCTGGGCAGCACCAGCTGGCCCTCCTGGCCCAGGTCGCCGAGTCACAGGCCATGGCTAAGGTAAGCAGCCACCTGCTTCCAGGGGTAAATGGACCAGCCACCTCCTTCAGCCTCCCATCCGTGACATTTCTTTTACCCCAGTCCCAGGACACCTTGCTTCAGCAGAAGACTGAGGAGATTCGGCAGCTGCGGCAGGACTTCCAGCGGGCTCAGAGCCTCTTCAGCTCTGCCGAGCGCGAGCTGCGCTATGAGAGGGAGAAGAACCTTGACCTCAAGAGGCACAATGCGCTCCTGGACCAGGAGAAGATCAAGGTGCTCAGGGCTCCTCATGTGTTAATGTGGACCTGCATGAAGCCAGGAGCTCCTCTGGTCTCCACAATCCATATTTCTGATTTAAGTGAAACTGTTGGTGCTCGGCTGTTCTGTGCACTTCATGCTTCTCATGTATGTTCACCTCTATTGGCTAAGCAGTTATGAAATATATGGATGGATGGATGGATGGAAAACCTAGCCTTGAGCATTCATTACAAAATTGTGGGCACCAGTGTGACCCTGCCCCCGGCCCTACCTGTGTTCCCCACAGCTGTGTGCTGAGCTGAAGCACACTCAAACCAAGGGGATTCAGATGGAGCAGAATGCGGCAGCCCAGGAAGCAGAGGTAGAGCGGCTTTGGCAGAGGGTCCGCGAGCTTGAGCTGGAGGTGATCCGGAACAGTGAGGCCCAGCAGAATCACGCCAGCCTGCAGGAGGAGCTGAACGCCGAGCGGGCGCGTCTCGACGCTGCTGACAGAAAGGTGGTGTTCTAGGTGTAGTCACAAACAGACAGGCTTACAAAGGTGGTGTTCTAGGTGTGGTCACAAAAAGACAGCCTTACAAAGGTGGTGTTCTAGGTGTGGTCACCAACAGACGAGCTTAAAAAGAAGCAAACCGACAAGCACAGACTAGGTTATGCACTTCCATGGCTCTCATGCCATTGGACCATAGTATTTGAGCTGAGCCCGGATGCAGATTGTCAAAGCAACTGATTAATTTTGAAGTTGTTTAATGCTGCCTTGTTTGCAGGTTTTGGAACTCCAGCAGCAGCTGAAGAGCGCCCTCCATCAGCTCAGGCTGGAGGAGGCCCGCTCAGCAGAGGCCGGCCGACTGGAGAAGCACAGCAGGGAGATGTCAGACACCCTGGCCCAGCTGAGGGCCAAACTGCAGGAGGAGCAGCTCCAGAGGTGTGGCAGAAATGGGACCACCATGTGCGTCTGATGCGGTGGAAATGTTTTAGGACAGGAGCATATCGTACAGTAGTCTCCACATTTCTATGGATGATGTGTTCCAAGACATACCTTGGATAGCTGATACTGTGGATATTGGTGAACCAACTGTGCTTCCTATATTTTCATGCAACTATATGGTAAAGTGTAATTGATACATTACACACCGTAATTCATAACCAGTAAAATCAATACCATTTAATACAGTAATAATACTTATAAGTACTTTGTACATTATACAGTACTGTACTCTCTCAAGAGAAAATGGAGTAATGGAAAATATGTCATGTATAGCAAGAGAAAATCATTAAGGACACAGCGATAATGTGGCAACAAATGCGATGGGAGAGAGTGCTGGAGGTGGGCAGGATGAGAGTCCTGCATGTGTATAGGTACGAAGGTAGATGAGCCTGGTGACAGGGCCGGCGGGTATGGGTACGAAGGGAGATGAGCCTGGTGACAGGGCCGGCGGGTACGGGTACGAAGGGAGATGAGCCTGGTGACTGGGTGGAGGACGTCACCATGTGACAGCCTGTACTCGCTCACTGTGCAGCTTGAAACATATGAACTGTTTCTCTGGAATTTCCTATTTGTAATTGTTCAGTCCGCAGACCGGATGGGAGGTCCCACTGCAGTACTTGCCAGATGGATGGTGGTCTGACAGCCAGTGCTTCCTTTGTTTGCTCCTTTGCTTCTGCCCTTCCCTCTGTTTATGTCCTCTTTCTGTTAAGTGCATCCTGAAGGTTCAGCTTTCCAGGCACATGACCACCTCTGTTGCTTGGACTTCCCGCACACCTGTCACACCCTCCTGTGCCAACAGGAAGGTGCTGGAGCAGAAGGGGGGTGAGCTGCAGGAACAGGTCTGCACGCTACGTGCCGCTGAGGCCGCCTTTAGCTACGCCAACGTGGAGCTGGGCTGCCGCCTGCAGCAGCTGGAGACCCGTCTGGGGGTTCTGGAGGGAGAGCACAGCACCACCTCCGAGGAGGTGAGCCCACAGGCCTGGTGCCAATCGTATCGCCTTCTAGTCCTGTTGACCTTCCAAGCCGAAGGGAGCCCAGTGAAGCAGAAACACTTTCCCTAGTGTAAGTCGTGTGTGACCACGAGAGAGCGCAAAAGTACAGGAGACCCAGTGCACATTTACATTACATTTACATTTAATTTTATCCAAAAACTGAGCAAGCAGCGTCAACCAGTGCCCCTGGAGGCACCAGTGATCAAGGGCCTTTCTGAAGGACCCTGGTTTCTGAACTGGTGACACTGTGCACACAAGAACTGCGCCCTGTCCCACGGAGCCACGCACCGCATGGAGCGTACTTTCTGAGTGCCAGTATGCTGCAGGCGCTGTATGCCTGAATTGCACAAAAGGTTACAGTTCTAATCACTTATATACAAAGTGCTGCACGCTGTACACAGGGAGCATTTGCGGAGCAGCACTTGTCTGTCTGGACATCGCACAAGTCTCCACTGCTCAGGAAGCTTATTTGCGGTACCATGGGAAACCAAAGACTAAGGTTATAACCATCCGTGCTTGAGTAGTCGCAACACAGTCGGCAGACAATGAACAAGTAACATATTGCAGACGTCAAGTAAAAATGCAGCTGAAATTTAGTTGCCCTTCAGTCCTACTGGCAAAGCCAAGCATGTAGCCAGATACTGAGACTGCAGGCTTGAGCCTCCCTTGAAGTCGCATTCAGCGCCCTCTTTAGCACAAACCCTCAGTTGGCGTGCAGCCCGTGTTACTGTCAGCAGGGTTGCCGGCCATGGAGCGGCTGGATGCTTTTTATGATGCCTTTTATCCACCAGTTTAACATCATCCTGCTCTGTAGCTGCGGCTCAGCCAGTCCGCCTGCCACAAGCTCCAGAACCAGGTGACCTCCAGCCAGCAGGAAACTGAGAGACTCAAGGAGGAGTTACAGCTGGTGCTTCAGCAGCTTGATGGCCAGATCAGGTAAGCCCAGGCCCCTTCTTCAGGCCCTCCTCCTCGCCCAGAGCCGCTGCCCACACACCATGCCGCCCCTCCCAGGAAGTACAGCGAGAAGCGGTCACAGGACAAAGCGAAGCTGCACCGAGCCAGGCAGGCCTTCCGGAAGGAGGCTGCGTTGCTGGAGGTCCGGATTCAGAGGCTGGAGGACGACCTGGCCCTGGCCCAGAGCCAGTCTGAAAAGGTGGGTGTGTGCTCGCTGGAGACGCCGGGACCGGCGAGCTGCTCTGCGGCCTCCGTGTCTGACCAGGGGGGGTGGGGCTCGGTGTGCTCTGGTGGACAGGAGCGGCACTGCGCGAAGAAGGTGATGGAGGAGAACGAGAACCTGCTGCTGGAGGTGAGGGACCTGCTGACGAGACTGAATCAGGCAGAAGAGATGAGCAGCAACAGCAGGCTTGCGGCCTGCACCGCCCTGCAGAGGTACCACTTCCCTACTCCCTCACCGCTTTGTGCTCTATTTGGCTAATGCTTTTGTCCAAAGTGACATACAAGTGATGTAGATAATGTATAACGGGCCCATGAGTGTCAGAACCCACTGTTTGAGGGAGGGGGGGTGCATTAGTAGTGCTATATACTAGTGGTGCAACGGATCACTGTTGATTCGTCATCCGAACCGATCCCTCTCCATGGTCCGGCACGCACACGATCCGAAAATTCGAAAAAAAAAAAAAAAAAAAAAGTTCCACAGCTCTATAAGAGCTCGGGGATGTGATGTCACACCGCAGTGCATTATGGGGCGGACGGGGAGGAATCGCCATATTGTGTGGCTACATTTGTGCAGCAGGTGTTACGGAAAAGCAAAGTGTCGATCGATATACTTCATATATACGAGGGACGTTCAAAAACTTTCCGCACTTTTTAAAAACTCTTTCAAAACAAATTACAGCAAAAAATGCATCACTTTTCTGTAGTCACCTTTTGCGATACAATTTTCCCAGCGTCGTACCAACAGTGTGGCCGTTCTCGGACATAGACCACCCTACGAGAGAATACCTTATCCCCCTACAGAGCACACATGCGGAGATTAATGTGTGCCTTCTGCCGACAAAAAAGCGTATGACAGAAAGCTGTTTCTCTTTGGTGCAAGTTTCGCAGCCATCCTCACCACAGGGTGACGACTCTTATGCCAACCTGCAAGGGCAGCCGGCCTGCCAGACGGGACATGACCCGATCGGACACGCTAGTTACTGCTCCTCCACCTTCACCGTTGCACCGTGTGGTATGGTGGCATATTAAAAATTCGCTAACATTTTACTTAAGAGTGCTCTATGACAGCTACATGGCACCAACATAAGCCCACCATGACAGCCCACATAACTTGTCAAAAGCATTTATAAATGTTTGTTCCAACTTTTGTGGCTGCCGTAAATGCTGACATGGGGAACTCCTGTGTCACGTTCCCTATAGCTGACAGTATAATAATAATAATATACCATAACTTAAATAGCATTTTAAGTTGTTTTTGATTATGTCCACGTTAAAGGAAATAATTATCATGCCCTATATTGCACCGTAATTTGTTCTTATATAATTGTGTGGAACGTGTCTTGAGTTGAATGTTTTTTAATGGGCAAAATACTTAAATAAATGGAAAATTTTAATTTGTCGTAATTTTTCTTTATTTGCGGATCCGAAAATTGATCCGATCCGTGACTTAAAACCGTGATCCGATCCGAACCGTGAGTTTTTTTTTGATCCGTTGCACCACTAATAAATACCGATAGGCTGGGTGTAAGTGCACCATTCAGAAAAGTGCAGGAACACCACCTCCCTTCACTGTGGTATTCCCCCAAAGCAGTTGGCCTGAAGCAGTTTCTTCGAAGCCCCTAGGTGTCCCTTTTGCGTTTCCTTTTCTGTGCTCTTTCATTGCTCTGCTCAAACCCATCTGGCTCAGCGCTTCTTTGCTGTCAGTCTAATGCAGTGCTTCCCAATCCAGTCCTCGGGAACCCACAGCTAGTCCATGTTTTTGCTCCCTCCCAGCTCCTACCGCGAGCTGTAATGGAAGAAGGTGGCCCCCTCAGTAACTGGGGGGGGGAGCTAAAATGTGGACAGTCTGGAGCTGGGGAGGAGTAGAAAAGTGGACCCACTGTGGGTCCCCGAGGAGTGGACAGGGAAACAATGGTCTGACTGGTTGAATGTAAGCATGCGTAATTTCATGAAGGCTGTGCAAAATGCTATTGTACTGGTCACTGCATATTTCTGCGGGCAGGATGGTGGCTTAGTGGGGAGGCCAGATCCCCAGATCTGTGCTTTTTCACCATGTGTCGGCACTTATTAGCTCCTCATACTCTGGCTTCTCCCACAGCCAGATAACTTGGTACATGCATCCATTTCCTGAAACTCCTGGTTCCATTCAGCATCGCGGAGCCTGTCCCAGAGGCAACGGGTGTAAGGCCAGGAACAACCCCAGATGGGGCACTAAACCCATCACAGGGCACACTCACACACCATTTAGGCACACAGGCTCACCTATGGGCAATTTGGTAACTCCAATTAGCCTCAGCATGTTTTTGGACTGTGGGGGGCACCATGCCGCCCCAAGTTATAAACTGCTGTCTCTAAATTTCCCATATTTATCCCAATTATTAAGTTAACAATATCACAAAAGATGGTGTTAATGGCGCCAAGTGGTGAGCCCCAGCTTGGTATTTGAGTGCACTGGTCCTTGGTCTTTGCTGTTTGCAGTCTCACTGATGCAGCAAGGCTCCCTGTGTCAGTTTGTGGGCATGCAGCTTCCATAACTGTTCTCCTGGATTGCCTCTACCTAACTGCAAACAATTTCCCCAGACTTAACCAACGTCCGTGCTGAGAGAACTGCATTGTTGGAATGTCGTGTCATCAATGCGATGTTGCTGAAGCAGTAAAAAACAAAGGAAAAAAGTGCTACATCCATGTGTGGCATTCTGCTGCATGAGTACTGTAGGTCAGGGTTTCCCAACCGAGTTCTTGGGGAACCCCAGACAGTCCACATTTTTGCTCCCTCCAATTTCCTGGCAGTAGGGAGCAAAAATATGGACTGTCTAGGGGTCCCTGAGGACCTGATTGAGAAACACTGGTGTAGTGGATTCTTTTTTTTTTTTTTTTTTTCCTGGTTAGAATGAATTTCATGGAAACTGAGAACAAGCAGCTTCAAGATAGAGTGCTTATGCTGTTCAGCCAAGTGGGGGCGCTGGAACGAGCCCTGATGAAAGTCCAGTCACCCTACACCACAGAGGTATGGAAATGTTAAATGTCTTTTTAAAATGTTTTGTGCTATATATATATATATATATATATATATATAATTACACACACACACACACACACTGAAAATGCACTTCTATGAAGATAATTAAACAGTACAGACGTTGGCGTATTTGCAACATTTTATTGTAAGAATGACAACTTACGACCTCACATTTAAAAACAATATAAAATGTGCCATAGAAAACCGTTCCACAGACTGGTAATTTGAGTCACCTGCTTTACATAGTTTAGCACCATCTGTGCAGAAGTCGGCAGACAAAGGTGTTGTACTAAAGAAAATATGGACAAATACACCCATCAGCCGTACCATCAAAACCACTGACAGCTGAAGTGAATAACACTGATTATCTTGTTAAAATGGCACATGTGAAGGGTGCCATTATTTATTGGTCAGTTCCTAAAGGTGGTGTGAAAATGGGCAAATTCTGAGCGACTTTTGTACCAAATTGTGATGGCTACAGTAGGCGTCTGGGTCAGAGCATCTCCCAGACGGCAGGTCCTGTGGGGCAGAGGTTCCCGGTATGCAGTGGTCACTAACTACCAAAAGGAAGGCCAACCAAGGAACCGGCGATGGGGTCCTGGGCGCCCAAGGCTAGCCTGTATGGGCCAATCCCAGAGGAGAGCTACTATAGCACAGATTGCTTTAAAAGCTGATGCTGGCTGTGATAGAAAGCTGCCAGAACCCACAGTGCAGTGCAGCTTACTGCGTTTGGGGCTGCAGACTGGTCAGAGTGCCCATGCTGACCCCTATCTAATGGTGAAAATGCCTACAATGGGCCCATGAGTGTCAGAAC
>JAODKM010000099.1:3325089-3338998 GCA_026780845.1 Petrocephalus sullivani | reverse complement strand
ATGTAATTGGGTAAAGGAATCTGCAGAAGGGATGGAACGGACAAATTGGGGAAGTAGATGAAATAACCGAATGTATACAAATAAGGTAATGAAACTGTAGGGGAGATCATGTGTAGTTGGTTGCATCAGAAATTGATAAGGGGGGGGGGCCATTTAGGAGAAGTAACTGTTAGCTGCAGATACCCAAACCCCTCCTTGAACTGTCTGTGAACTGGCGCATTTTTGACTATAAAAGATAAGTGCTGATGATTGTTCGGGGGGCAGTACCTGACCAGCATGCTTGCTGCGTGACTGTTCCCCCCAAAGCTTTGCGGTATCAATGGTAAATTGCAATTAAAGTTTGTCAAACTCTCAAACTCTTTTGACTCCTGAGAAATTTCTACCACAATACATCGTCTAGCTGCATACTACAGCCGTTGTTCGGATTCAGTACCAAATGCCCCGCCTCACATTGTCCTTTTATTCAGCGCCGGTACGAGTTTTTACGGTAGTGGAAAACCAACACAAAAGAAGTACCGAACTTTTGGTACTTTACTCCAAAGTAAAGTACCAAATCCATCCGAAGGCTGCGGTGGAAAACCCCCCTTAGAGCACAGGGGAGACCTGCATTCCAAGTTCTATGACTTTCAGATGCAGGGCCCAGGAAGATGGGCCTGATAATGGGCTGGGCCCAGCACGCTGGAGGAAGATAAGGGTGCGGGGGAGTCCCGCAGCTTCTCACACAAACCCCGCCCTCACAATCACCCACAATCTTTGAATCTGAACAAAGAGCCATTTTGAAGTTTCCCAGTATGTGCCACATACGTGTATCTGCATGTATGTTTGTTTTCAGTATTATTTGGCATCGATATTTAAACGTTTGGTGTGTATGTGTCTTTAGACAATCAGTGGTTATGTATTACTCTTATAAATGTCCCATAATATTTTCCTCACTTGGACAACTATATATATATGATTAAGTATACATGGATAGTTACCCATCCACATTCTCATGTCTCACTTAGAGAAATTGGGAGTGAATTGAAGGTAACTAAGTATTTTAGAGGTATTAGAGTTATTTTCTTTGTATATGAAGAAATGAAGCAGTGTACAGTATGTTAATCTTGTTTATCAAATCCCTGTAACAAGCCAAGTTTCAAGCCTCAAATTATATTTTGCCGGTTTAATCAATACTGTTCTTTTAATGGAGTAATAACTTTCACACCAACCCACAATTATAACATGCTATATAAAGTGGACTATAACTTCAGTAAAATACATCGAAAGGGGTCATTAACTTGTGATGTGCAACATAATCATGCATTATATGCGTTGATGGTAGTAATCAGTGTGCACAGGATAAATTTAAGTATAAATTAATTTAAACCTAGATTGGTAGGCAATGTTTGGTATCAAACTGATTGTAAAATACTTCTGACTGTGATGACAGATTGTTATACAATTGGATGTATTTGAAGTCAAATTCATTTAACCAAAATCAAAATAACTCTAAAGTTGGTCTGAGACATGCTGTAAATACATGGGGCCACTAGCACACAGGCTGTGACTGGTCCCTCAGACTGAGGTGCCAAACTATTGGCCCAAGTGTCGAATTCTGGGTCATCCATATTCATGGACCTTGGACCACCCAGAAAGTCCAAAGGACGAAGCCAGAAAAAAGCGGAGCCAAAAGAAGCCGGAGGACGCCAGGAGAGAAGTCTTTGGAAAAAGCCATGAAATCAGAAGAAGCTACGCGTGAAGCTGAGCCGTGAAGCCTGCCGCTTACCAGAGAACTCCACCACAAGCTTCACTCACAGACAGAAGAACTGCTCCCATATCAGCGCTTCCTCCCTCATCGCCTCTGCAACCACATACACCAACATCAATAACGTTACCCATTTCACTGGTTCTAAAATTTTGTAGTTTGGGTTGCCTGTTAAAATCCTAGGCTTGCTTTTGCAGAACAGTATTTTTCCTGGATGTTCCATCCAGTTTTATTTTGTGTTCGTTTATGTAATGTGTCTCCTGTATTAGAGGTAGTATTAGGAATAAACTCATGCTTTTTGACCTTTTAAATCTCCGTCTCAGTTAGGGCTCACAATAGGTCACTTAATTGGTGCAAAACCGCTACTAAGCTTTTTACGTTCCAATCTTGTCCTCAAGTATCGAGAGACTCTCTCTACGGCCGAGAGCAGAGTCACTAGGTTACAAAATGAAACGGTCTGCTGGACAAACAGTCCCTCTCAGATTAACTAGCGATACTGTAATGAGGGAATGCCATTCATATTCTGGACCTAAATCGTCCAGCAATTGACCAATTGAGACTTAGATATTGAAATATTTCATAATTGATTACTTGCCAGTTTTCACTAATTTCTGTGTTTCCTAGGTCATGGTGGATGGAACCTTGTGGAGTCAAACTGGTTTAAACCAGCAGAGAGAAAGTCTCAGATATCCCAATACTTTATTTAAGTCATTCTCCTGAAAGTTGGCTAGCTCGCCGCTGCTGCTTTTACATGTCAGCTACTCCAGGTGTAGCTCTAAGGCCCTGTTTGCCCATCCGCTTTATCAGAATTGCTGCTGTAGTCATTTCACATATTAGTGCCAATGCCAAGGATCACCAAGGTCAGTTATGGTACTGCAACCTCTATTCCTATTCAAACATGCTCTTAAAGTAAGGCAGATAAAACATTAAACCTGCATTTATTAAACAAGAAAAGATATAAATCATTCTACTTTTTTGTTTTACTAGTTTTTACACATATTACATCTCAGTATTGGCTGGGCCAACACTACTATTGAACCCACAATGCAAGACAAAAAAAAAAATACATATACCTATATGATTTAATATTGAAAACTGGTTAACAGTTGATATATAGATTTTTTACAGTATATTCCATGCTAAGAAATAAAAATGTATACAGTACTAGGTACAGAACAACAATGTTGGGGAAAAAGTAAATATGGTCATAGAGACAGTTAAGGCTTAAATGTGTAAAAAAATAACAAATTAATATTTAGACATGAGTAACAGGGTTATCAAAGAGGTCTTTTATACATAACTATACACATTTTACGAAGAAAAAAAAATGAAGTCTCTTAAAATTTTAATTATAAAAGGTCATAAGGTATATTTAAAGTATAAATGTAAATATGCTCATTCACACCATAAAAAAGTTAGAGCAGGGACCTGCTGTTGGCAGCTTGACTTCTAGGAGACATGGCCAAATGGATTGCACTTCTATATTTAACAAAATATAGATTGCACAAAAACGCAAAACCTTTGATTTATTCAAAATGTCACTGTGATACTGCCAGAAAATCACATTATGTTCAGACCTCATGCCCATCGCCCCCCACCTTACATAGTTTAATGTCACAAACTGCCAAATCATGTCTGTACAGTCATCAAAGACAGAAGTAGCTTGATCTCTGAGAGTCAGAGTTGCGAAGAGGGGCTGTGGGGACTCCGATAAAAAGCGAATGTTCATGTGGGAATGTTTACACCCTGACCTTTGCAGCAGGAAGCTCTGAATATGCAGTGCATTGCATGCATCCGGCACAGAAAGCTTCAAGAGCAAACCAGTTAACCTCTTAGAATTTATTAGAGTGTTTGACACATTGTTGACCATTGTGTGTTTCATCGCTTGGCAGGAGTTTCACACATGGACTGCATCATACTGTCCTGAAGTGCTCTGTGATACCAACTTTGGTTACTCAACAGCAACATGTACCTTCTGAAAACCGCAGTACTACCATGATATCTCTGTAATGAGTTAGTACAATTCTTATGTGTCCCAGGTTATCTCAGAGTTTCTATGCTGCTAGCATTCCAGCTTCTGAATGGTGTTTCAGAAAAGCACCACCTTGTAGCATCATAAAAAATTGCGCGAATGCCATTTTTCTTCCATTTGAACTTATCAATACTGATTATGACTGATAAAAACAGCCATAAAGTAAAATACATGTATTAACAGAAAAATACAATCAAATTACAGTAGCTTCAGGAAAAACGTGGACTGGGCACACTCACCCGGCTCTGATCCGTTCGTCACACAAGACTGAATAAAACCGAGTGCTAAATAAAAAGACGTGTAGTTGAAGCAGCTTTGACAATGCATGCCAGTCCGTTTTACTACGGTAACTTGAGTAGCTGCACTGTATTCAGTCTTAATGGCTAATTTTAATTATTCATTACTTATCTATATAAAACTCAGGGTTATTCTGTAATGCATCATGGCAGTGGAGAACTTAACAGCGACCAAGACATCCAAGGAAGGACCAACACTGCCACCTACTGTTTAACAGCAATATTCACCTCAGCTTAGATGCGCCAATGTACAAAGCCCCTAGCTTCCTTACTTTAACTTGATCAATCAGCTCCTCCATTGGTGAAATTTACTACAGTATGAAAAAATTTGAAACTCTTTAATTAAAAATTACCAATCTTCACTACGACCCCTTTTGCAAATTGTAAACATGAAAACCCCAAAGGAGAACAAAATGCTTTTAAAAACATTAAAAGCTTTGCAATATTTACCATGGTAATGATTATACGTCTTAAATAATGTCTATCCTTTGTGGGTCAAAAATATATTTTAATAATATAATAAGAGTGAAAGTGCTCTATAATCCTTTTTGGGCTTTCATCCAGACCCCTGAAATGGCACAGAAATAATTTTTTGTCTTGAAGTACTTAGAGTCTGGCACATTTTCTGGAATGATTACAGAAATGTTAAAAAAAGCAAAAAACAAAACAAAAAACACTAAAGATCCTTAGGTTCATGAAGATAAAACGATGACCTTCAGTCCTAATGGGGGCGGGATTTAGGGCAGCTGGTACCTCAGATGAGTGAGATACGAATGGGGATGTTGGGGGACTCCGTTCTCTGCGGGGATTGCTGGGTGACGAGATGTTCTACCACTGTATGTTTGGACATGTGCTTCATCAGGTAGGTCTCCTGCAACACAGAAGCACGAGAAACCTCAGCTGATCACGTGCGCGATAAAAATCACAGGCAGCTCATCACCACGTGTGATTTAGAAGGGCTGCATGTTGTTAAATCCATGCTTCTATTGATGCAAAACTGCCTTTTTAAGGTTCAATGTTTGCTTCTGCAGATCAGTGCCCACAAAAATCCCATGCATTAACCCCACTAAGCAAATAGGAATTTCTTAACTAAGCTAGTAGACCTCACTGGTTCCTTTGAAATCAAAAGATAAAATGGACCTGACTTGGAGCTGCGGTACATGTATTTGAGAACAGATCTGCTCATTTGCCAGTATTTTCCAACAGTTTATTTGTAGCTTGTGCTAAATTCACACCTAATGACAGTAAAATTGTCTAGAAAGACATAGGAAGGAAAAGATGGATGTCTTGCTCTGAAGAGAAATCAGCAAACACCAGCTAGTTAGCTGGAGGACTATAGTTTTATTCTATGATTAATGTTATGGTGTTTTATTCAGAGTAGTTTAGTACATGTATGTTTTAGCTATATTTTTGTCAATTTCGAAAGAAAGGCGGCTGGATAACTGCTTCTTATGGTTTTTGTGAAAGCTGTCTTTTATAATCTTAATTTTAAAAAATCACAGTCTGATAATGACACTTTATTGCTCCCTCCTCTTGCCCACCCGATCTTGCTGAAATACAGACACATATACAGCCCATGGAGCTGGGATTTAAAGGCCTTAAAGGCCCACAGACAGGACTAGACAGGCCACACCACAGCCCTTTAAGTAGTGAAGCTGCTAAAAAGGTAATGATGGGGGAAAAAACCCAGCCCTCGAGGACCCACAGCCCGGCACGTTTTTGCTCCCTCTGAGTTCCCTGCCCACATTTTTGCTCCTGTCCAGCTCCCGGGGGAGCAAAGACGTGGACTGTCTGGGGGTCCCTGAGGAAACGCTGAGCTGGAGGATCGCACGGAAGCAGCACAGCTTGGTCTTGGACATGCATGTACTCACAGAGGTGTACGCCCGGCCACACATGCTGCAGCAGTACGCCTTGGCATTCTTGATGGCGTGCGCAGACAGGTGGATCTGTAGCGAAGCCGAGTCGGAGTAGGCCCGGTAGCAATTGGGACACTTATACGGCTTGTCTTTATTGTGCTGTCTCTGGTGTGACTGAATGGGAAAGGAGGGGGGGGAATCAGATATCACTGCGGTTCAGTGGACTCCACGTCTGGCTGAAGGCAACAGGTGAGCTACACAGTGTTTGTGACGCAAGACATTCAGGCACTCATAAGGCATGACCAGAGCCCTTCACCCACCCAAGGCGGCACACAGGACCTAGACCATGATTAATACCGGACTCTCTTCTCTCCTGTAACTCCGGCATTCTGCATTTCCTGATGCTTCAGATACGGGTCATGTTTGGTGTAATACATTTTGGAAAACTATTACAAAGTAAAAATCCATTTACAGCTTGGAATACCATGCTACTCATCTTTCGAAAGAGACTACTTTTGAGTTGACTGTTCGGCAGGTAACTTGGGGTTTATAATTACATTTGGCAGAGATTTTAAATATGCTACATCATGTGCTTGAAATAAATATACATGAACATGTGGTGTAGATTATCCAGCAAGCTGGCTGAAGAGAACATCTATACTGACCCTAAAGAATATTATAGAACAGCTAGTACACTGAGAGTCCATGCAGTCCATGCCAGTCTGGGAAGAATGTGGATCACGGGGGATTTAAACATTAATCATTTGAAATTGACCTACACACATGGAGAAGAGGAGACAGACACGCACACAGTCAATACTAGCAGCCAAGGGCCACGTACGGGTCACCGTGGTACATGCTCACAGTGGGACACACAGGGAGAACAAGGCAGCCTCACTCTGGGACAGGGTAGGCTGGATTCAAACCTGACATTATATACCTATATCACCATGCATCCTCATAATTTATACTAAATCTACCAACAATAAAGTAGTACAGTAAAAACTGAAAAATAGGTACAGGTAGTTCAGCATTTTAATAGTACACTGGGGGACAATTTGTGATCCTGTGTTGTCCTTGGCTGACAGTTCTTCATAAAGACTAGTGCTTACCGTGTACATTCTGGGATAGGTAATCACTGCTATCCTGACTGTATAGGCAGGTAAGAGAAGGCCAGCTATGCCAGAAGCCATCTAGGCACTGACCTGGAGATTGGAGAGCTGTGTGAAGGCTTTCTCACAGCCTGGATGGGCACATTTGTACGGTCTGTCACCAGTATGAATTCTGCAAGATAAACATACCTATGTGAACAAGCATCTGGTAAAATGCAAATTAAAAACCTGCTGAAAAGTAAATATACATAAATTAACAAATTATTAGGCTGCAGTTATCCTTTACCTGTTGATGTACCACGATGCCTGTCCAGGAGGGAACCTTGCACACCCAGCCAATTTTACCAACAAATCAGTTTCAAACCAGCATCACCACTAATTCGTGGCACAGTGAATTAGGACTCTCTTTCTGTGTTTGGACAGTCACTGGTTCGGATCTCAGGGCCAGCAGACTGATGCTGCCATTGGGCAGATATACATACACACACACACACACACACACACACACACACAGACAGAGTATATATCATTATATATATATATAAAATGTCTGGACATCTCACAGAGAGCAAAAAAAGTGGTTGGCAAAAAGAGAATTTCCCCACAGGGATAAATGAAGCCTCACTACTCTATTCTTCAAGAAATATCTAAATATTCAAATACAGAAATCAACAAGGCATGGTGTCTACTGGCAAAACCAAAGCAACACAGCAAGGCTGCACAGGTACGTCACATGCAGAGCTGAATATAACACTCACATAAAAGACAGCATCTTGACAGCCAGAGAGTGACACCTAAAATGCATAGCTGGGTGAAGGTGCTGTGGCTGTAGCATTTCAAGGTGGCACAAAATCCGCTTTGGGCACCATATATATAAAAATGCTGACTTAAATACGCTTCACTTTTTGAATTGCTACTATGTATATGCAAATCGGGTTATTTTTCTTTAATGTGTACAATTACACAAAATCTTTTTTTTTCCTCAGTTTGGTAATTTGCCATCACGATACAGCGGCAGAGTGTTTAAAGGAAATCCACACAACGTAGACGAACCAGTTACATACACTATATAAGGACAAGTATTCAGACAACTGAAACTTTGAAGAAAAATGTATTTATTATTTTTTTTTTTAAATAAAAATACACTGTTGTATAATTGGGCTGTTGGTAACGGTATAGTATAGTGCAATCCATGTTGTGGTGCACAATCACACTGGTAATGACTATGTCACCGTTGTACCGGCCACAACTAATCCAAAATATTTTATGTGTTCAGGTGGACATTCAAAAAAAAAAAAAGCACTAATAACACAAATGTCAGCTTGAAAGCGGATCTCAGGGCAAAAGGAAACGTTTCATAAATTTCATACATTTCTTGACTGACTTTTGCTGCTCGGCAGAGCAAACCTGCCCGCTTTGCGTCTATTACTCCCCCCAGCCCCTGAGAAAACACGGCACAGCTTAGCTGTGAGTCAGAGTTTCTATTTTGACCAATCATGCTGGCAGAAGGGAGCGAGCGTACATACACATGCGAGAGCCCCATATTGGATGGGGTGCTGGCAGGATCCCAGCAACAGAGCAAGCGACTGCAAACCCCACCTCACATTCCTGACATTAACCAGCGTTTAACAGCGCTTCAGGACAATTTAAGGGAAGAAAAGCTTTAGGGCAGACATATTACTGTACACGTGGCCCTATGTATCTTTATCTGTATCTGTAGGAGGATTGACAGTGGTACAGACTACTCCGCAGACCCTTTTGAGGGCAGGGTTTTCCAAATCCCTCACAAGCATGGCAATCCTCCAGCTGTAATATAAACAAATGTGGAAAACTCCTCCACCCCCACTTAGCTCATACTTTCCCCATTTATATTTACAGATTTTTCTTTTACTGAAACAATTCTAGCAATGCTACACGTTTCTCAGTGTTCCGTGGCACTCTGCAGTGTTACCGGGTAACGCCCGTGGTCCAGGGCACTTTGCAGTGTTACTGGTAACGCCCGTGTTCCGCGGCACTCTGCAGTGTTACTGGGTAACGCCTGTGTTCCAGGGCACTTTGCAGTGTTACTGGTAACGCCCGTGTTCCGAGGAACTCTGCAGTATTACCGGGTAACGCCCGTGTTACAGGGCACTCTGCAGTGTTACCGGGTAACGCCCCAGTTTCCCAGCACTCTGCAGTGTTACCGGGTAACACCCGAGTTTCACGGTACTGTGCAAGGTAACGCCCAAGTTTCACGGCACTCTGCAGTGTTACCGGGTAACGCCCGAGTTTCACGGCACTCTGCAGTGTTACCGGGTAACGCCCCAGTTTCCCAGCACTCTGCAGTGTTACCGGGTAACGCCTGTGTTCCAGGGCACTCTGCAGTGTTACTGGGTAACGCCCGAGTTTCAGAGCACTCTGCACTGTTACCGGGTAATTCCTGTGTTTCACGGCACTCTGCAGTGTTACCAGGTAACGCCCGAATTTCACGGCACACTGCAGTGTCACTGGGTAACGCCTGTGCTCCGTGGCACTCTGCATTGTTACCAGGTAACGCTCGCGTTACACATTTCCTAATTGCACTGTTGGATATTTGGATTTTACTCCAAATGACAGGGGCATTGGAAACATGGGGCAGTCCCCCCTTCCCACAAAATTAACACAAACATGAATACTTATTTAGGGCTGAATGGGCTGAAGTAAGAAAAATCTAATTGCAATATTTGTGTTTTGCATTAACCGCTCCTTATGGCCCCTTTTTCCATTTAACATGTTTCTGTTATGATACATATGAAACAAATAAGACAAATTAAGAGCAGGTTCTTTATCTTCCACTATGAATTTACACATTACTGATGCCAACTTGCTGCTCTTTCAGAGTCAGGACAAAACATACCTAATGAAGATTATAGTCCTATATCAGTCAAAATGATTTTATCACATGGATGGGTAATTTCTGTTAGTTACATTTAGTTGTGAAACTGCACCCTAAAAAGTGTTAGTCTTATTTTAAATTATGAAATCTTTATTATTTTAAAATCTTTCTTACATCATATGTTACATCAAAGTTACTATTGCATGTGTGCCCATTGTGATGTCATGATATACATCCCCCCCCCCAAGCTACAGGGGCAAACTCAGTCTCTACTGATAAATTATATATTTATCCCTAGCAGCACTTATATGTAAGTTGCCTATCTGAGAGCTACAACCTTGTTTTATGTATTACCTGGCTCACTGGTACATAACTAAACAAACATGTAAAACAAAGAAATATATCTCAAAATAAGTCCCCTTGGTTATAACCAGCAATGGGACTTTACATGGATGTGCTGGGGGGGGGGGGGTCTCACCTTGTGTGCTGCTGCAGGTGGGACAGCTGCCGGAAGGAGTTCTCACAGTAGGAGCAGTGATAGGGCTTGACGCCCAGGTGGATGCGCAGGTGTTGGGCCAGGTAGGACGCGTTGGCGAAGGAGCGCGTGCAGTGCGGACACTTGTGCGGCTTGGCCTCGGTGTGTGACTTGGAGTGGATCTGCATGTCCGACTTTGTGAAGAAGGTCAGTGGGCAGACCTTACACCTGCAAGAGGCCACAAGCGGTGAGAAAGGCACCCGTACTGCTGCAAGTTAATCACCAGGTGCAAACCCCATTGCTCCATTGCAAAGACTGATTAAGAATCCCCATTCTGGGATCTTAGTGCCTCCTAGATATTACCATCCAGTATATCCCACCAGTGCTACCTGGCTTAGTAAAGGCAGATCAGGGGATGGCCCAGGCCTTCCAGAACGCTCTTTTCTAACAATCATTTTCCAACACTCATGCACAACGATAGATGGACCTGCCAATGCACATCAGAACTGAGTGTTCGCCTTCCCTTTGTTCACAAAGAATGGGAGGCACTCCAGAAAGCCAATCAAGCAAGTACCTCATGATACATCGGTCTTTTGAAAATGAAGGACTGTACTTCTGCCCCCAAGACAATATAGCAGTCTAAACAATGTAGTAGTGTCATGGAAAACAGGCAAGTCTAATGCACTCCTAATATACCATTTATTTTTGTTGGCATTTATGGTATATGAGAGGTCATCCTGGCAGGACCCAACGCATCCTAACCTGTAGGTTTTTCCTTCCTTAGCCGCAATGGTGACTGTCGATTGGTCAGTGCCGGAGGCAAGGATGGGGTAGGGCACCACCAGTAGGGGGCCAGTAGGGTTCTCCGCTTTGATCTTCTTGCGCCCACGTTCCATTTTGGGTGGTGGCCCCAGTAAACCTGCGAGGCCACCATTCTTGATTGGTTCCATGCCCGGACCACTGGCCAATCCAGAAATTATATTTGGAGTTGGAGCCCCGCCCATCCTGCTCTGGCTGCTGGAGGTGGGCGTGGTGGGGCTGATTGGCTCTGCGGCACTATGGCTGCCAGCACGAGAGGATGGAGCCACACCTGTCCGACACCAAGAGAAAGCATATTTACATCAGCATACTGGCTGCAGTAGCATAAGGGCTTGAACAATTATGGGTCTGAATACCTAAACCATTCTTTCCTAACCTGGTCCACGGGGACCCACAAATGGGCCATGTCTTAGCTCCCTCCAAGCTCCCTGCCAGACAGTCCACATTTTTTTGCTCCTAGGGTCCCATGTGGGGAAACACTGATATAAACTGTTATTATACATCCATCTGAAACGGGCACGAGGCAGGGAATAACCCAGGACAGGAGGCCAGCCCATAAAAGGGAACACTCACACAATCACACCTATGGGCAATTTGGTAACTCCAATTAGCCTCAGCATGTTTTTGGACTGTGGGGGGAAACCGGAGCACTCAGAGATAACCCCACAAGGACAGGGAGAACATGCAAACTCCACACACATGGAACCCCTGGCGGAGACTTGAACCCCAGTCCCAGAGGTGTAAGGCAACAATGCTAACCACTGTACCACCATGCCACCTAAACTGCTAGCAACAAAAGAAAAAACCTTAAAATGAAGATGAACTTCAAAAATGTAAATTATATAATCAATAATTCATGTCAGCAAACAAAAGCATTTCCAGGTTTGCTGAACTCTCTGCCATGGAGGGTATTCCACAAAACAGCATTTTCAAGTTATCTAGATAAATTACACCAAACGGGATAAGGGAATAGGAAGAGAGGTAAGTGACGTTCCTAATGGACAATCCTTACATTTGGCTTAAGTTATCCAGCTAATGAAGAAAATCCTGCTTTGTGGAATACACCCCATGTTGCACTGGATGAAAAAAGCCAAGGCTGCTTGCATGAGTGGTACTCCAGCAGCAAGAGATAATCTCCTGATTACAGCCAACCTACAGCCTGGCAACAGGGTTCCAGCAGCTCTGTTCCATGGTTCCTGTTCTTACCACCCTTCCAGAGGATAGTCTGTTTTGGGAAAGGCTTAAAAACCAACTGCTCCTTCAGCATAACCAACAACCCAAAATTAAACATGGCACTGTACTGTGTGTGTGCAGAATACCTTTTTAAAAAGGTAACCGAAAGAAATACTGGATATTAAGAATTACCGTTATGAACCATACTGTAGCAAGCAAATCACTATTGTATCACTTTATCCACAATGGCAGAGCAGAAGAATGTCACAAAAATGTCTAAAACCTTATTGCAAAAATATTTCTCATCTTCAGATATGATTCAGGCTCTTCTTTTTTTGGCCTGAATGGTTTACTAAGGATGTAGATCACGTACCAGCCCTTACCTAAATTAGCCCATAATAGACAATATAACCGTCCGTTTTATATATGGTTATTCTTATAGTTCCGCTGTCACCATACACTGTCTAAATATCAAAGAATCGCAGTCTTAACAGCAAATGTGTTACCTTAAAATCTAAACTGGTGGCTGATGGTCTACACTTCAAGCTTCCCACTTCAAAGTAATGCTTCACAAATGAACAATTCTACTCGAGTCTGCAGCCTCTTCATCTTTTATTTACGTCGCCTCACTCTTGATGTCAGTGAACCGCATTGTATGAAAGGCCGCACTTGAACTCAATTCCAGCAAAAAAAAATTAAAAAATGAAAATGCTATGTAGGACACGACTTACTATTTCAGGCAAGGTAATTAACATGTCTGTGTTTACCAAATTCTTAATCAGTTGGTAATTAATTAGTTACAAAATAGCTCAAGGCATGCTATAGTAGTGACAGCTCAGTGCCATGGTGAGTCTGAGCCCTACCCGAAAAGCACAGGACAGTAGCCAGAGGGCACCTTAGACAGGATACTAGTTTAAACCCTGAAAGTACCTTCTTCATGTGGATATTTTCTAGAAATGCCAATATACCTAATAATCCTTGAGGACTAAACATCACCAGTGAACTATTTACCGGTATAAATATGACAAAACTGTAAGCTGTCCTTCAGTGAATTAAAGCAAATAACCTTACAGCAATCAAAATCCTCAAATTGTTCGACACGTCACAAGCCCCCAAGTCCCGAATGAATCCGCACGAGACCCGAAAGGTTTGCTTAGCTCGGATGTTTTAACAACCAGGCTCTCCGTCAGAGAACCCCATACGTCATAGTCCTAGTCCAGTCCAGAGAATTCAATATGATGGCCCTTGGACAGATTAAGAGTCTGAGCTAAGCCCCGGATGTCATACGATCCTAGCAACACACCTGTGTTACAGCAATACTTTATATAGTTGGTTTTCTTATAACACCCAGTCAATCCATTAGGTGACCTAAGACGCCTGTACAGGTTAGCAACACCCCCCCACCCTGCCGGCGATGACACTGACCTAGAGCTCCACAAGGGCTGTGACCGGCTCCAAACATTGGCCAAAAAAGTAGAGCCCGACCGATTTATCGGCAGGTCGATATTATCGGCCGATATTAGGCATTTTCCAAACTATCGGTATCGG
>JAODKM010000099.1:3311037-3324989 GCA_026780845.1 Petrocephalus sullivani | reverse complement strand
AACTCATAAATAACTACAAATAACTAATGTTAGGGAAATCTGTTAATGTTTTGTTGCGCGTTTCTGAAATAAAAAAACATATATATAATCGGACGATATATCGGAATATCGGATTTTAAACCCAACAAATATTTGTATCGGTGTCGGCCTTCAAAATCCTTTATCGGTCGGGCTCTACAAAAAACAAATCTCTCTGAAGCCGACTGAGATGTTGTTACTAAATTCAAGGCTGCAGAACACGGCTCTTCTTCTTCCAAATGTGATGCAATGACGCCACCAGTTAATCACATGCACCTTGAGTCATGTTCATAGTGCACATCAAAAAAATGTATGCAATTCCAACCTATCGGACGACAGTCTTAGCAGACAACCTATGCTCAGAGACGTTTTGATAATGTCATGGAAAAAATAAGCGCTCTCAGAAGAAACTTCGCGTCAGAGACGGAAGCGGCAGGCTCCACAGCCACAACGGGAGATAAACAAGACAAAAAGATGCTGGGGGTGTGGCAGTACTCTCTGCAGTTTGAAGTCCGACATGCAACACACTGGTGCTGTACACGGTCCTGCTACAAGGCGACGAATGCGTTCCTGAAAAACCCGACATTCACTAAAATTGCGTACTGAAATACATGTATCCGACGTGGAAAAACAGGGTTAAGGGAATGCGACTCCAAAACGTAGTAACTTGTGGCAAACAAAATGAATTAAGTAATAAAAACAGTGATACCAGTGGCCACATTATATGCATTTTTTTAAATGCATATAATTACAATAATAATACATTAATAGATTATATCAAACATCTCATATAGGTCTTATGAGTCTCAATATACAAATACAACAGATTATGGTTTGTGGAAAGGCACTGAAGGTAACACGATTACAGTTCCGTTTACGAAAAGTAAATTAACCCTGCCTTACATAGTATATTGTTTTTGCTTTACAGCCCAGTGTACCATATACGACCCAAAAACAAAAGTAAAATCCTTACTTTGATGAGTATGTTGAATGTAAGGCAGAAATAAAAGGTGTCCCCCAGGGATAAATAAAAAAAGGGTTTCTACGTGTTTTTATATAATGTTAATACAGTTTTATATAATATTAATATTTTGCAAATTTTACTTATACTTCTGATTTTAAGAATATAAAACCTTAACTTGTGTTACGCGTGGATGCACAAAAAGTTAGATTCTTATAGATTTGAAAACTGGTTTGACAGATTCACTAATAAGAACCGGTTCAAAAAAGCGATTAGTTCACAAATCAGAAATCACTATCGTTCACTCTGAGAGGTGATTTTGCGCGTAGTGTTTCTCACTAAGGCGTTATCGCGTTGTAGTTTGCGAAGTGCTTATATCTCCGACTTCAAAAATTGAGTGAATATAAATGCGATTCCACATTGTACTGGACTTGGGTATTAATATCATCCTGTTAGAACAGATTCGTGGTGTGATATCCTGCACTGTAGCAAGACTAACTGTACTGTAAACTCTGCCAAAACTAAATGGGAAATACTGCAAATGAATTTTACCACCTGAAGCCTTGCCCTCCAGTAGAACATGCAGGATGAAAGTGCTTACAGTCACGAACAACAGCCACCAGGGTTTCCACTTTCATTCTGAAAAAATACGGGACAAACTGCATCCCATATTTGTTCAAAATGGAACATGGCATCTTACTTTTCACTATGGGCTGGGTGATAACTCTACCAGCAATGTCGAACCCGTCCCCTGGAATGATCAGCGAGACACAAAAAAATACCCAGCAGCAGCCCGTACTGTTAGTGTTTTATAGTGTTATGCCCCATGATAAAAAAGTATTTTTGTAAGATTTATCACATTTCAATTCAATTAGGTTGCAGTCTGCAGTCTATTCAATTTGCACATTTTAAGCAAAACTGGAGTAAAGAAATAACGACATGAATTATACGATGAAAGTCATAGATATTGACTGATGTGGAAAAAAATGATCGTGATAAAACAATCTGCAATATCCCCTGGCCCTACGAGGGGGCCGATCAACGAAACCCCCCCCCAGACACTGACATGAAACGAACAGCTGGACAGTATGGTTAGAAAGGTTGAAAAACCCTGGTTCACTGCATTGCACAGTATCTTCCAGCTCAATTACCTCTCTGACTGCTATGAACCACTTAAAAAAAGAAACATCCCAGTTCAGGAAGAATTATGGTTACTAGCATGGTTACTACTGTTCCGTGTGCATCTCAGAAAGACATTTACTTCACAGTTGGGTGCATAAATCCTTGGGATTAAGCTGAAATACAATATGGCCCCAGCAACAACCCGAGGGGCTCAGCAAACAGTGATGAGGGCTCATGTGCTGGCTGAATAAAGAATAGTGGCATTTTCAGCATTATTTTAAGTAAGAATCCAGAGGTTACCTGACAGATGATTGATTCTAGAGGGTTGGTCTACAATCTGACGCAGATGCCAATCCTCCCTCAGACCTTTGGCTTTCACAATTGACTTGTCATCCAGGTTCAAGTTTATGTCACCGAGAATGAGGCCTATGGCAGAAATGTGGGAAATTAACTTGGAACACACACTTGGAACAGCTGATAAAAGCACATGGTCCAAGATATCACTGCAGACTGAGAGGTTCAGCAGTCAGGTCTTTGTAAGTTACCCTTACAATGCAAAATATTCGGAGACGTTAACAGCACAAGTAAATCCTGAAAGGTAAGGTCAAAGTAATATGACTCCGTCTCATACCTGTTACAGTGCTGGAGGCAGGGCGGGCGTGCAAGGCAATGTCGGGCTGCGACGGGCTGTGCGAATGCAGCAACGAGCCCTGCTGTAGCTTTGGAGCGGACATCACGTGCTGGCCACCCTCCGAGGGCGAGCCTGGGACCAGTAAGGGTTCCTGGGAAGGGACCGACGTGGGCGGCAAGTGTGGAGGCCTAATTTTCTCAGCCATGAGCTGCTCTTTTATCTTATTGATCAGCACAATGTTATCCAGCTGCGGGTAAACAAACAGCAGAAACAGTGTAGCTAAATAATTATAACGCCACTGAAAACAGCTTTATGTGCAATGCATTTTTGACACATAAGCGAATAACTGTTCACTGTGTTTTAGGTCGCTCTTCCACTGCACCAGGTACCATACTTTGGTACTTTAAGAAAGTATGAAAGGAAAGTGCTGTTCTTCACTGTTTTGGTTTTCCATTCGCGCAAAAACTGCTACTGCCACTGAATGACATCACAACGCAAGGTAGGGTATTTTGTAGGCTAATGGCTGCAGTATATTATAGGGTACAACGTGCAATGTTTGTGTTAATATCGCACCTAGTAAGGACAGCGATAATCAGCCAAGTTGAGAACAGGTTTTTTCATACCTTCGCTATAGCATATTAAACTTTTCTTTACACGCGCTGCAATTTTAATGACGTTTTCCTGGTTTTGCATGAGCACTGCATGAGTTGTGCTGTTTAAATTACGGTTAGATGGGCTAGCGAGAAATTTACACTGAACTCCTTTTTGCTTTATAAATACCCGAATATTTATTATAACAAAATCACATTACTATATCTGAAAATGTTTCAATGCCATGCTACCCTAATGTATTATACAAAATGCTACCTCCAATTTCTTGTCATGCCATCCTGATCTTGGTGTATCCGTTCTTCCAACCAGGTTACAATTCAAGCTTAGGTCTCCATTTGTCCATACATTACTATCACTTTTTTTAAACTTCTTTTATTGGAACTGTTTTTGAAGACTGTGGTTGTATTGTATTTCAGAGGCAGGCTATTTGCATAACCAATTGACAAAAAGTGCTTGCAAGTACCGAAGTATCAAAAACATACCGCGGCTGGTACTTTGGGGTCTGGAACTCCTGGTACCGGTACTCTACCAGAGGTCAAAGGAAAAGGGTGACGTACCGAAAGTACCGTACCATAAACTACGGCACCTGGTGCGATGGAAAAGCACCCTTAGCTATTCTCATAGACAGTCATTACAAAATGCTATAAATACAGGAAACATTTGGCCCATAAATAACGACATCACACACTGGCTCATCATTCACTTCACAAAATCAAGGTAGCATTTCATGACAAATACAATGTGACAGATGATGTGTATGCCAGCACTGCATCATCCCTGAAAAACAGAAGTGGCGATTACATGGTGATCCCAAATGAGGCAAGCGTGATGCAGCTAGACCTGGGCACAAATCATAAATGCACATAGATGGAGAATAGCATAACCAGAATCTTTTGGTTCCCTTTCCTAATGTTTTTTTAAAAACATGTACTGTGTATTAAAAATGCATGCAAAATGCATACATACCCCTGCTTGGGGTTTAATGTGACGATTTATCATTTAACTGACAGACCAACTATAAATCCTTAATTTTGAAAAAAGAATGAGTGCCCATTATCAATATGTCAACATAATCCCACAGCAGTCAAATGAAAATGAAAACCACAGTATGGCTAAGGTGGCTTTTATTAATATTTAAAATTAAAAACATTTTAAATAAAAAAAAAATATCCAGTATTTCCCATTACTGATTAGCTAAATGCAACTTCTTTCAATCAAGAAATAAAGGCTTTTTTTTTTTGGTGTGTGGATCTTAAGAAAAATGATTCAACTTTTCATGCATTTCACCAATAACATCCTTATTGTAATTAGTGCCACATCTAAATGCACTTCATCATTTTGACTTGGTGACACACATCAGTCCTTGTGCACCTTCCCTATCCTCTGCAACACATGGTGTCACATTAATCAAAACAAAACCAACGTCTGGGATTCGGTGCCCCAAAGCCCTGCTCTGCCTATCAAGTGTATGAGCACTGCTTAGTGCTGTTGAGGCCGATTCCTTGGGGCTCAAACATGGTTTCAAAAACAAAGAGTCGACAGACCACCTCCACAATATCTGCAATAATAAGAAAGCTTTTAAAAATTTCCCAGAGTGCAGCAGGCGACGGAAATTCTCACCTGGCCAGGCATAGAGGGAGGTGGGGGCCAGAAGTAGGGGTTATTAAATCGAGGCTCCGCCATCCTGGGACATAGGAGACAAGAATTTTTCAAACAAGGAGCAAAGCGAATGCATGTGTGCTTAGCAAGGCAGCCATACCTGAACATTCCCGCATTGATTCTTCCTCAAAAAAATTATAACTATTCAGTAGTTATAGACACAAGTTTTATTCCCCCAACCTTTCCTTTACATTAAAAAATAAAAAAAAACATAGTTCCTTCTCATCACATAGACCAGTGTTTCCCAAGCCAGCCCTCAGGAACCCCCAGACAGTCCACATTTTTGCTTCCTCCACAGCTCCAGGTAAAAATGTGGACTGTCTGGGGGTTCCTGAGGACTGGGTCGGGGAACACTGACATAGATTAAAGATTGATTTATACTTCTGAATAGAATCTACACCACAGGTAGCTGCGTACCCTACACCATAGCTTACGCAGGCTACACAGCTAGACAGTTACCTATGGTACAGATTCTAAACAGAAACACAGAATCAGCCTTAAAAGTGCTCTAATTAGATGCAGTCACACTCTTGCTGGATATTCAAGTTAGTGAGGAGCACACGCATGTGGGACAGCCCCAGGGACCCACGCGTCAAGGCAGAATGAAAGGAGCTCCCAGAGTCCCGCTCGCTCAACTACCAATCTTTCAAAGACAGAACTTGAGAGCAGCGAGGTCTCCAGAGGCCGTGATTATGCTCCTTCACGCTCACGCTTATTTCAGAGACGCTCAGAAACGTACCCGTCCACAGCCATTTCACAATAAATAAATAAAATAAATACATGCATAAACAGACCCCCCCCCTCACACACACACACAATTGGAGCTTCGACTTCATAAGAATCCTGATTCCGTAGATGAAAACACACTGAAACACTTTGCCTCACAGAACATTGTCTCCCCTCATTTATTCTCAGACAGCAGTAAGCCAAAAATGACCATTAAATAACTGGTGGTCTCTTTAAAATAGCAAAGCGTTCCATTTTTCCTTCCCATAAATGTGAATAACATTTTTGAAAAGCAAAAATGGAGGGGGGGGGGGGGACTGCATAATTACTCGAAGGACGGTTTTGCACACGTTTTTTTTTCCCCCTTCTTCATATATGGCCAGTTAAAACAATTGGGAACCTGGCTGAACTGGACCAAAAATATTTACATAAGTGGAAGGGTGTGTTATACTAGAAGCACAAGCAGAGCACTGGGGCAGATGTTGGACAATGCAGGTCCGACTTTGCTGTAGGCATCTGCTAACAGCAGGCCTTGGAGGAGAGACTCCAGTGGAGGCCGCTCTTTGTTTTTCTTTCCAAATTCTCTCCAGCAGGGGTAAGAGATGGGGAGAGGGGGCTGCAGTGCCAGTCGGAGGGGGAGCAGGCCGCAGGAAAGCCCAATCACGCTCAAAGAGCGGCTAGGCAGCTCGCTTTCTAAGGCAAACAGAGAGGATTCACTGGCTGACTCCACAACAACTGCATGATGGGCGTGGCGTTGTCTGCTGAGGCCCATGCGCTACCTAGCTAAGGCAGAAAAGCTGCGTGCTTGAGCTGGCTGGGGCCAAATACTGCCCACCTCCTCAGCTCTCCGCCACAAAAAAGGGGGTGCCAATTTGTACCTTTGCTTGTCACGGGGGCTGTACCCTCAAGGGTCTGCCAGTTGTACCCTAGCTGTAGGTAAATGTACCTTTGAACTAATTTAAGGTACAGACAAGGACTCTGATGAACATCCCCAAGGTACAAACAACAATATTGTACCCCTAATGATAGAAAAATGTTCCTCATAGTCCATTTCTGTGTCTTAAAAGGTACAATTACCTACAGCTATGGGAACAACTAGTAGATCCTTGAAGGTCCAGCAAAGGTACAAATTGGTACTCTTTTTCTGATAGTGTAGTGAAATACAGTGGTTGGGAACCCCAGGTCACGAAGGGCTAGGAGTGCTGGTTTCTGTCCACCCAAGTCCTTAATCCCTTTAGAGAAGGTATTCTTATTCTTATTCTTATTATATACATATACACATTAGCACTTTAGGTGTAAATGGCTGCTAACTTAAAGGCGACCCTAAAACACTATGGTGCTCCACCGAAATGGGTTCCCCATCCCATCCCAACTCACTCAATGGGCCTTCAGATGTATGCCACAGCCAACTTTTGAAAACGCTATACGTTCCAGTTAGGAACGTGTTCTCCACTCAATCTGCTAATAAGCAGCATCTGAGAGTTGACATTTTACTGCATTTCGTCCATAAAACACAGCAGAATAGAGCAGACATGAGACACTGATTAAAACCATTACAACCTTTTTAAATAATTAGCAACAATGTTGCGAGTCAACAAGGAGATCGAAAAAAAAACTCTTAATTTGGACATATACATAACCACTGTGGAAATGTAAACCGACACCCCAGTCTGGTATCATATCATGTCCCGTCACGTCACTTCATTTGAAGGGCAGTGTGCAGCACTGCAGGTTCAGGTGCTGTGCCCGAGATCGGTAGGTTGCAAGTTAAAATCCAAATGTTTGCAAAGTGATGTTACTGTTAGGCCCCTGAACAAGGCTCTAAACCCCAGGTAGCAAGGTATATCTGTCCTACTCAGGATCAAAAAATAAAATCAAGCACAGTAATAAACGCCCACCAATAAAATGCAAGGTTATAACAGTCCTCTCTGGAGGAAAACACAGACCAATTACAGCAGTCACTGAATGAAAATGATTTAATTAACCAATTAATTTACTTCAAGTCCCAATAAATAATGCAGGAGGCATACCTTGAAGAAAATCTCTGAGATATTACAAATGATTTAAATCTAAAAATATACTTACAATAATTGAGAGGAAAAACGAAAGTGGCAAGACTAAGGGCTGAGACCAGGCTCATGAGCAGGTTCAACTGCTTGAAAGAACTTAATTTAGAGGTGAAAATATGTGATTAGTGAAGCGGATTCACTTAAACTTGTGCTAAAACAATGGTGCCACAACTAAACACCCTTATGCAACAATAATTTTAGAAATAACAGAAAGGGGTCTTTCCTACATTTCACCGACACCTGCATTGCTAAGGGTGAGAGAAAAGACACTTGGAATTAAAACTAAGCACTGGAATTTTTAATAATAAATTTGATATTGCATACATTAACGTTACATTGCCTTGCTAAATAAAATCAACAAATAATACACTAAGATAAACATGAACAGTAGTCAATATGAACAGTAGTTATTCTGAACGGATACTAAAGAAGGTACAGAATAAATAAACGTAGTATCCCTCTTAATATGCCACAAAATAGTTTTAATTTTAATAATACATAAGTTGAGGAACGTTTCAACATTATTTCATTAGTCTTTTTTGGCTGCTTAAAATTCTTTTTTTGTGTCCCAATACGGTTGTACATAGCAGCCCATTAGAGAAACTATGTCAATAAAAGAGAAAAGGCTACAGATTCAACGTCTTAAAATGATCTTAAAGATGGCACTTAACCATAAATGTTATTTTCTCACTTTCTTTAGTGAAAACTAATTTGAGGCAGCCTCGTATAATTTATAGTCTATACATTTAATACATATCAGGCATCGTTCTCATTTTTTAAAGATTTAGACCATATTCATTACGGAATTAAGTACAAGGTATCGTTATAGTAAAAAAAAAAATAAAAAGCCAGGGCAATTAATCATCTTTAACAGACAACGCTGAAAACGCTTTGTCAATATTTCAGAAATATGAAACTATTTAACTAAAGCCGACGTTATATTAACTAGCTCTATGTTTCGTAAATCGATTGCAACAATATACGATAAGGTACTTGACGCTTAATATTTGTAAATAATTTTAAATAAAAGATTGCGCTGGATTTGTCTAACGGTTAAATAATATAAGGCATAGACACTATAACTACAATAAAAGTTATCAAACTTTTATTTTACCTAGCTAGGCTAACTATAAGTTCTCTTGTTTTACATTAAAACACTATTTGTATAAAGCGTAAATGTGCAACGATAGCCGTGACAAAGCAAACTGGAATCGCCTCCAGCACCTATACCGCATTCTCAGACAGTTTTATTAAAATTTTCAGACAAAAGAAAAACAAAAATGGCACCCGTCTTATTTTATAGGGATAGGACGCCATATTCTGCAGATCAAAAAATTACAAAATTGCCTTTATAAAACGACACTAGTCATGCTAAATATAAGCATGTCTACGCGCCGCCGGGATATTTGCATTAAGTGCATCAATGATTGTTTACGGAGAAATACGGGTTTGAATAGCCCGGTTTAAAAAAAAAAAAAAAAAAAAAAAAAGGACACTTCCTACAACAATCATGCCTTGCAAAAAATAAACTGCATTCAGAAGGAGATCGGCTATATGCGCTTTGATTCCATAAGTAGGCCATCGCCGAACCTTTTATGTTTGCATTATAAACAGCACACGTTGTCATTATTCTTACAAATGCACACCAACGGTGCCTTTTGCAAACATGCGCTTGCATGTGTAATTTTTGCAATTTCCAACTTTTTGGCGACTAAAAGGACCGTAAGAACTTGCCTGGAAATGCAACACAATCCCCTATCCGCGCAGAACTTGCCATACAGAGAGTAAATAACATATCTGCATACCGACCTGGCAACTCGGCTGCAGATTTCTCCTCTTGGAAATGAATATTATAAAAGGTTGAGATGTTCCTTCTGCCTGCCTTCAGCCGGAGTTCAGACCTTCCGGGTCGCCTGCTGTTCACTTCTGGGTGCTGCAAGCTCCGAGACGCGTTAAGTGCCGTATTGTTGACAGTAAGTCGACAGAAAAATTAAATGCTCCAGACAACATTAACCTACTGCTTAATAGCTGGGCTGTTTTAGATAGACGCACCAGTAATGGGGGGAAAAAGATGTTATATTTCAGCAACTGGCCCATGTTATAAGTTAAGAGCTGCGAATGGACGTAATCATGTTTCTGATAATGTGTCAGTGGCTAGACGGCGTCAAACCAGCCTCACATATTTAAAATGTATTTATAATCTTGATGTCATATTCTCACTTTCTCGTCCTTGTACAAGGGTTGGCCGGTCGTGCGGGGATTAATACTCACCAGAAAACCGCACAGGCATCTTTATTTTAAATTAAGACTCCTTTGAAGTAAAAGCAAAGATAAAAGAATGAAGTAGCCTTAATTGTTAATAACCAAATTCTTCCATAAATGCCTATTTATTTTTTAGCAGAGTATTATTAACCTGCAGTTAAACGCTGTGATTTGCAAACCATTCATGTAGACGATGATGTAACTACCAGCATGTTAAGAAACACACCAGTCGATCGATTGATCAAGAATATGATCAGTCTGTTTCGAAGAACACATTTGCGGGGTGTATACTTTCTTATATATGTATTCACACATTTCAACCTGTTGTTATTAGATTCTATTAAGCAAAGTGGGAGTGACAGATTTATTAAGACAGTTTGGCATAAATGACAAATCTCAGTAGATAGGTAATAGGGCGGATTAACTGACGTCAACGTGGTACCGTTATGATGAGCATGTTATCGTATATTATACCGAAATCTGCTTACAGACCAGCGTGTTTCAGTTATACATTCGAATTATAACAACGATATTATATTATAACCTACCCATATACCCTCAGACCGCAATGCACTGAGAAAGACTCCGTAACAGAGGCGATCACTGACCATTTGATACGGCTCAAATTGCAGAAGTGTGTTAGGGACGTCGGCGCTACATTTTTCTCCGGAAAACGTTACGAGCTCGCCATGTTCATAAGGTAGAAAATAATACGTAACTGGACGTGGTAACGTGATAGTCGTCGACAGGCAGAGTTGCAGTGCCTGGAGTACCACGTGACGATACTCAGAACGCGCGCAATTGTTTTACTGGGAAAAGTACATCCTTTCTTCTTTAAAAAAGAAAATCTTACAGTGAAAAGTGTCACGTTTGCTACTTGCATAAAACTTGAATTCTTGAAAGTTGTTCGATTCCTCAAATAATATGATTGCCTCAAATAATAAAAGCACCCACCAGGTTTTAGATTTCATTTACCAAAAATACATACTGACTGGAATCCAATCCATGTTGAACTCCAGCAATGAGCTCTATGCTGCTTGGGATAGGCTCCAAGCCACCCTGAGACCCTGACCAGGAGGAATGGTTAGATAATTATTTGATGGACAACATATATTGGCTGTATGTATGTGTGTGTGTGTGTGTGTATTACAGTTGCTGTATTAGTTCATAACAGATATGAGAATGGATTTTGCTATTGTTATCTACTAATTCACGTTTGGACTGCCTGTTTGGTTTGCATTTTCCAAGAGATGATTTCCTATCAAATGAACACACACAAAGACAAATTTGAAAGACAAGTTTATAGGGGATAATAACCTGAGGGTAATTAGCTGTAATTTGCTGCCTAATTTACTAAATAAGTTATTTTGTCTTGTGTTTTCAATCACAAATAATGACAACACAAAAATTCATCTGGGTACTTAGATGATGTCCTTAATACAACTGATGGTTGAAGTGGAATTTTTAACTGAGGATTTTGCATGATGTATAATTTTTAAGGGAGAACCAGTAACCTTTAGATGATATTTCTGCTTAAAATTGAAATATATATTTAGGCGATAGATAAAATGATGGAAACACCTAACAATAAATTAATACGAAGGTCCAAATAAGGAACAGGGTCAACTTTTACTGTCAGAACTGCCTGATGGACTCATGTTAACATCCTCTGTTTGCCAGGAACCTAAACTTTTATTATTTTACTGTGGCTATGTGCCTGTTGACAGCAGGACAATATCTGTCAAAAGTATGGACACACCAGGCTGCCTACAACTGGCCACCTGTCCTAAACGCAGTTTTTGGAGGAGTTTGGCCAGAAAGTGAAGGATAAGTGGCCAATGTGTGCGCAGCATATGTGTGGGACCTTCTTCAGGGCAGCTGAAGAAACATCCCAGGAGGCTACCTCATGGAACTGGACATAGAGGAGACAGTAGGTTGTGATTGTGGTGTTTGTGTTTGCGCCGTAGGGTTATATGGCTGTTATAAGACCACACAATGCAATCACAGGACTCCCACAAGATGGCAGGCCAAGCTATTTTGCCACTGTGAGCTTAAGGCATCCTTTGGCTTTCACCACATGTAAACTTCAGTTCAGTTTCAGTTCAGTTTAGTAACTTAAAGTTCACAACAGTCGCCCAAAGGCACTTGAACAGGGGTGTGTTTCCCAAAAACTCCTGTTAGCAACTAACGTAGCTGGACTCATTCAGTTGCATGGTTCTAACTAGCAACTACTGTATGCTTTTGGGAAACGTATCCCAGGTTGTGTGGCAAACCATTTTTACATCATGTACAGGACAGTGCATGGAAGGAAAACTAGAAGATAACGGTGGAGAGAAACCAGACACTCCCCGCTATGGAGAAAAAGGTTTGACTGGCTAAGGTTGACTTGTCTAAGGTTGACTGGCTGCCCACGCTCCCCTGGCATGCTAACATTATGGAAAGCAGAGAAACTGGGCCTGCTTTAATGTGGTCATGGCTTAAGGCCATCAATGAGTCAACTCTCCGAGCAGGCGTAAGTAATTCGGTAGATCATGGCCGTACCCACAATGTCAGTTTGTAAGCTGCATCCACAATGTCCCCCTATCATCTGAACCAGCACTGCAGCTCAGATGGGCACATGGGGAGGAAAGCAGAGGGCATGGGTTATCAGAACATGTAGAGACACACTGATGGACAAACACAGGAGATAAATAGGGCACGTGGAGCAGAACCAGCAGCCATAGCTACAATGTGTTATACGTTAAAGTGTGGGTACAAGACTAAAGTAATAGGTCTTCAGTTGATATTAAAAAACTGAGTTTGATTCAACATGTCAAACATGAGTCTGCAGACCGTCCCACAATACAGGGTCCCTGTAGTGGAAGGCTGTAGCGTCAACTGTTACTTTATTTATATTTGGAATGACAGGACAACCTGCGTTATACAATCTGAGTGCTCAATGTGACTTGTAAACATGGATCAGTTCTGTTACCTAGGCTGATACTTGACCTTATATGAACCTAACAGGAAGCCACGGCAGAGAACTAAGAGCAGGGGTTATGTGATCAAACTTCCTGCTCCTGGTGACAAATTTAGCTGCTGCGCTTTGAATGCGCTGTAAGGTAGGACTGCAGGATTAATTCTTTTTAAAATCACAATTCATTGCCCTATGTGACTTCATTCTTACATTCCACACTGGCATTATCAGGGAGATCTGCATCAATCCAAGTGCTTGATTTTTCTCCCTAAGCTCTATCAACAAATGTCAGGACTGCACTACAACACATGACAAGAAGAGGGGGCAGAAAGTGAATTAACAAATAATGACGAGCAAATGTTTACATTTAGCATGTCTTGCATTGGGAAATGAATTGCTGAATAGGACAAGAAGTTATAGATGATGCATGGGGAGGAAAGCAAAGGGCATCCGTGGACTGATGAGTCAAAAGTGGACCTATGGATATGGATCCTGCTGCATCTGGTGTACAGCTAACACAGCTTTCCACACAAAGTCGGTTCCTTTTTAGGGTTCGGCTCCCTCACTAAGTCACTCACTAAACTGATCCAGGTGCGCGGTTCAGAACCGGATCTGGCGGATTCACTCATGGCTGTGTACGATCCGGGTGCGCGGTTCAGAACCGGGATCCAGCGGATTCACCCATGGCTGTGTGCGATCCGGGTTCGCGGCTCCGAACTGGGTCTATGATTATGAGGCGCCAAACCGGACAAAAGTCGGGTGAAAATGCGCGAGAGCGATTGAGAGACCGAGTCAGTAGCGAACGTGTTAGCGCGCGCGAGCGGTTGAATTTAGGTTTAGTACGTGAGTTTATCTCACAATTTATCTAATTATCTTATGTTACTGTTTATTATCCCACTGTTTATTTTATTCCTTAAGTTTCTTATTTTACTGGTT
>JAODKM010000099.1:3293956-3310937 GCA_026780845.1 Petrocephalus sullivani | reverse complement strand
TTGATAGAGGCATATCAGAATCGACAATAGTGGGTAAAATAGGTTGGAAGGGGGACAGTAAAAGTGAATACAGGCCTATAAAGATTTAAAGTTTGTTTTTCAGTTTTAGGAGCAAACTTTTAAAAAGTATTCAGTTATGTTACCGTTTTGGTAAATCATGGAAGCGATAAGCACTGAAGCCGCGATGAAGAAAGGTGCAGCTGAGCAGCCAAAGCATCTTTTAAAAGAGGAGATTGTGGATAAACAAGGTAAAATACGTTGGTGTTGTGGCAGAACTTTTTTTACACATAAGCATATGCCAAATTATTGGGGAAGCAATTAAAAAGGCAAATAGGATGTTGAGTTACATCTCTAGGTGTGTTGAGTTTAAGTCAAGGGAGGCAATGCTGAGATTACACAATTCCTTCGTAAGAACACACCTTGAATATTGTGTGCAGGTTTGGTCTCCTTATCTTAAAAAGGATATTGTTAGCTTAGAAAAGGTGCAGTGTAGGGCTACAAGAATAATTCCTGGTCTTAGGGGAATGTCATATGAGGAAAGGTTAGATGAGCTAAATCTGTTCAGCCTTGAGCAAAGGAGACTGAGGGGGGACATGATCCAGGTCTATAAGGTTCTAACAGGACTGGATGCTGTTCAACCAAATAGTTACTTCAGCATTAGTTCAAATACAAGAACTCGTGGCCATAGGTGGAAATTAGCAGGAGAACATTTTAAGCTGGATTTGAGGAAGCACTTCTTTACACAGCGAGTTGTTGGAGTATGGAATAGTCTTCCTGTTAGTGTAGTGCAGGCTAAAACCTTGGGTTCCTTTAAATCAGAACTAGATAAGATTTTAACAAATCTGAGCTATTAGTTAAGTTCTCCCTAAATGAGCTCGATGGGCTGAGTGGCCTCCTCTCGTTTGTATAGTTCTTATGTTCGAATGTTTCGACCGTCATCTAAAGCCCTGATGATTATTGTGCATGCGCCATAGAATCACAAGTACTTCGCGATGCAATATCGTGCAGCCCTAATTCAGAATCACTACAGACAAACAGAAGAGACTCGAAACATGGAGTACAGAACAACTACAAGCAGGAGGTAAAACAAGGAACCAACAGATCGAAACCAACGGTTTACAACGGTTTTTACAACTTTTTCAAAAAACAAAATGTTAAACTAAGTAATTGAGGCTGGCCTCTAGCCCCAGATGGTAGGAATGCCTCTCATAGCCAAACACTCATTCCACTGAGCCACACGGTAGCCCAGGAAACAAGAGCACACACAAGGAACTAAAATAAACCTGGGAAATGGAAGATGGGATGACACCTGCTGGCCAAACAGGGAAATGACACATGGACCAGGGCAGGGACCAATTCTGACACAGTAGTATGTCATATACCCTAATGTTATAAACATGCTGTTCCTAAACTAAATAAAAAAAAAACAAAGTGGAATTAAACCTATGCATCTTCCCCATTCCAAAGCTGGCACTGATGTGCTGTGCTTCACATAATACCACTATTAATGTGGCTGCCTCAAACAGCTGCCAAATGTGTGATATTAAGCCTTCAGCCATCACAAACTACTGATTGTTAGGAACTGTGTCACATTCCAGAACGAACAGCAGCAGGCATAAGAGCAAACCAAATGAAGAATTTATTTTAAGGAAACAGTACCAGGCAAACAAAAAGACCAAATGAGACCAAAATAAAAAGGCACAACTAGCAAACAGAGCATACAGCAGAGCACACAATAGGATGAAGTCAATGACTGGACTGGAGAGCACTCTTATACATTGCCACACTGGGGAGAGCACCCATCCTCCCAAGCCTTGGAAGACCCTGGGGAATAAATGGTACTACAGGACCCAGAGAGTCAGGAGGTGCCAAAGACTTTGGTGGGCCAGGACCTATGCAGGAGGGCATTGCTGGAATTGCCAGGCACGGGGACAACTAGGAGTGCAGGAATGGAACTGGGGGCGTTGCAGGGCTGGGACCATGAATTAGGTGCTAATCTAGGAGGGCAAAAGTCCTCAGCCTGCAGGCAGGCTGACCATTCTGGGGCTGGGAGCTGGGGGACTCAACCCCCATGGTGAAGAGAGCCCTGGAAGTCAGAGCAAACCCCAGAACAGCCAATTCTTTTGTGGCGTCCAGTCATTGTCATGTTTCAAAACACAAAGGAAACAGGAGGATGCATAAGAGCAAAATGAGGGGATTAGTTAAAGGAAACAGGCAAATAGAAAGACCACATGGTGTCAAAATAAAAGGGACACCTAGCAAGCAGGGCATACAGCCACACACAAACTAGGATGACATCCATGACCAGATTGGGGAGCACAGGACTGGGAGGCACTCTTATATAAGGCTGATGAGGGGGCAAACACGCGGCGGCTGAAACAAGAGGCAAGACAAAGCAAGGAACAGGTGTGGCTCATTAGCCACACTGGGGAGCGAGCAGGACGGGCAGGGCAGGGCAGGGCATGACAAAGTGGGACAAAGATAACACAGAGTCTAATAAAAAGGTTAGGCAGCATAAGTGACAACATCAACTGCAGTAATAACAAGAATAATAACTATCATTGTCATTGTTAAACCACAGCTGGTATTCTTCAACAATATTGCCTTTTTTTAACTGTGCATTGGGAACACTGGGGAACCAGTGATTTAAAATGCATATCGAAAAGCTGCAGGGAAAAATCGCCATATAAATCTCAGTAGAGGGCGCCACAAGATTGTAGGACTCACTGAGGTGGTAGGCTTACCCAAATTATTAGTTCGGTTTAGAATCAGTCATTAATATTTGGTCTTGTTCTGGGTTTCTTTTATTCAAATTATTTCAAGTTCAACTTAAAAACTATTTCAAGTGTTCTTACTCTTTGTATTAATTTACCGTGACACTGTACTAATCAGTTAACTAATCAACATAATCACCTTTCTGGCCGTTAATTTATTCCCATCCCTGCAGCTTGCAGCAGTTTTACTCAAAACTTTTTTTTCACTTTTTTCCAAAGTCAGACTTTAATTAAGTCATTTGTTCCCACTATTTTCCTACAACTATCCCACTATCTTCCCACTACTTTAACGCCTTACTTTAAGTGGTATTATTTTAAAATGACATATTTCTGTTCGAAATGCATTGGCATTTACAAGTGACGTGATATCAAACAGTGCTGCCCTACAGATAAATAGGTTAAACTATCGCAGAAATCTGTAGCCACATCATAAGCTCATCTCAGCCGTCGGAGATGAAAGCTTCAGGCTTTCCAAATATGTACTTCCTCTTAATCTCTCGTATATGTAGTGCTTCTAAGATACCTCCTGTAGACAGTTACACTGGCACTCGTGTACATAATAAGTGAATCGGCACGGATAACGTTGGCTATTTATTAAATGCTTGCTTTTGTTTTCACCGTCGACCCTAAACATGAAATACTGTAACTGACTTTATGAGAAGCTGATCTGAATGTTACAGGAACAAGACATGAAGCTCACAATTTTGTTCTTTTTGTGGGTAAGTATACCATTATTTGTGTCGTGGATATTATATATAGCATTACATGTATTACCGAAAGATGCAGTGCTCGTGCGTATTGCTCTTCTGTACCTTGCATTACCAAGAGAAATTCCATTTTTTTTGTGCGACATGCTTGTCTGAAGCTTATGATATGAAAATATTTAGTTTCCTTAAATACGAATAGTAGGCCCTACGTATCGGCAATCAACATTAACTAGTCTTTGGCTAGTTGTCGGGTAGTTTGGACGACAGTAATAATACAGTAGTATACTAATACTATTATAATAAAGTGTATGCTACTACTGCTGCTGCTACTACTAATGTTAATAACAGCAATGATAATGAGTAACTACATACGGTACCGTAAGTTCCTGCACCGCGCGCCGAGGAACCCCTTGTTGTCGCGAGCGTCACAGAGTAGCGCGTGCGGTCGTTATTACCAGCCGTTGCATTTAACGCGAATATTTAATGTATTAGGCTTTATGGCACTCCGTTCGTTACGTTATTAACAGGTGTTCCAAGATTATTCCTGTATTCAAAGATGTCATGAGTAGCGTCAGACCCACAGACGCAATAATTCGTTGTAAATGACTACAGTATAAGTAAATTTAAAAACAGCCCGCTATATGTATAATATAGTTTGGTTATATTGAATTTGATCTTGTTAGCTGTTATATTTAAATTGTGAAATAGGTGAAAATTCTGAAAAGGTAATAAATTCAATGAAAAAGTCATAAATGCTTAGTGCAGTGACAAGCATTTGAAACTATCTATATAATATGCTTGTCCATAGACTTACTCAGTGTTGTGACATTGTTTCCCTATCCAATATATGTGTGTAACAAATCATTTCCTTTATCATAACTTAGTCAATAACTACAGTGCTGCAAAAATTTACACCCAATTCAAATTTCGTCATATTCAACATACAGTTCGACATCAAGGTGCTGAAGGTAGCATTAAGCGCACCCATACCTTAATTATTGTACCAAATCCCTAAATGTTTATAAGTAGGTACAAATGATTAAAACATCATTCGAGAGTAAGTTAAAGGATTGTGCCTTACATTAAATTGGACTGGATCAGGCTTAGTCATTGAGGTTTAAGGTAAAATGCCAAGCTCAAGAGATATCACAGAGTCCCTCGATGATGGTTGATGCATGTTCGTGTGGGATGACTTCAAAGCCATGTTCTACGGAATTTCACATCAGTCATTATACTGTCCAAAAGATCACTTTCAAAAGGGGAACATCATGGGCATGAGTCCTAACTGGCCCAAACTGCTCCATATCGCCGCTCGATGAAGGGAATTTACAGGCAACCCTTGCCACAGTTAATGTCAGTGTGTATATGTCAGTTCTCAGAAAGAGACTAAACAGGCTGGTCAGCCATTACTTTCAGAACATCACAACAGTTTGCAGACAACACCTAGGCTAGGAATATGAGTATTGCGACAATGTGCACTGGATGACTGAGTCAAGTAAGGCTGTTCGGCCAGAATGCCAGACATTACATTTGGTGAGAACTAAAAACTGCTATTGAAGACCTTGATGCAAGTTGTGTAGCTTTATGGTTTGGAGCTAATTTGCCTCAGGACCTGGCCAGCTTACTATCAAGCAGTTGTCCACAGATTCCATGTTGTAACCATGTCAGGACCATGTCCAGGCATAGGCAAACTAAACTGTTGCCTACGGCCCAGTCGACCCAAGGATGTAATTTAAAAATTACATTCTTCTGTTTTCTGTAACCACTCTATAGGTACAAGACAAAAAACAACCCAGGATGGGCCACCAGCCCATCACAGGGCACACTCACACACCATTCATGCCTACGGACAGGGCACAGTCACACACCATTCATGCTTACGGACAGGGCACACTCACACACCATTCATGCCTACGGACAGGGCACACTCACACACCATTCATGCCTACAGACAGGGCACACTTACACACCATTCATGCCAACAGACAGGGCACACTCACACACCATTCATGCTTACGGACAGGGCACACTATCACACACCATTCATGCCTACGGACAGGGCACACTCACACACCATTCATGCCTACAGACAGGGTACACTCACACACCATTCATGCCTACAGACAGGGTACACTCACACACCATTCATGCCTACGGACAGGGCACAGTCACACACCATTCATGCCTACGGACAGGGCACACTCACAAACCATTCATGCCTACAGACAGGGCACACTCACACACCATTCATGCTTACGGACAGGGCACACTCACACACCATTCATGCTTACGGACAGGGCACACTCACACACCATTCATGCTTACGGACAGGGTACACTCACACACCATTCATGCCTATGGACAATTTTCTAGTTCCAATTAACAGTACCACGTTTTTGGACTGTGTGGTGGGGAACCAGAGTAAGGAAACCCCATGACGACATGGGGAGAACATGCAGATCCCACACATATGAAGCCATGGAGGAAACTCAAACCCAGGTCTCAGTGGTGTGAGGCAGCAGTGCTAGCTCTAAAATATATCAAATTAAAATGTATATGTACTGGCAAAAAAAAGAAACGACACATCCTACACACTGATCTGGATCTATATTGTAGATATTTTCCACCTAACTATGCTTAATATGAATAAGCAGTATGTTAAGTATGCCGATGGGGGCCCTAAAAATATTGCCTGCCTAGTGTTCTGTGATGACTTACTCTGGCCTCGACTGGAATATTTTGAGAACATATGGCTATCTCTCAGGAAACTGAAGTCAAGCCATAAGTGAATCTTGCTACCTTAAACCTGATACACAGAACTCCTTCCCTTAGACATGGCTGAAAAGGAGTTATGGGGTGGCCAAGTCAAAGCCTACAGTACGCCTTAATCTTGTAGAAGTTCTGTGGGGCAGGGGTGCAGGAACCAGAGGGGACCCCCCCATCCCCCGCTTGTGGGCTGTACATGCAAGCAAGCCCTCAAATAATTCTGTAATTAAGAGTGAGAACCACTATCTACCGACTTATGTAAGACACTGATACAGTTTTAACAATAAATGGCCCCAAAGTGTCATTTCTGCCAAAGGGGGGCAGATAGTAACGTTAGTGATGTTTCATGGAGTATACATACTTTTTATAGCACCTTACATGGCATCTTACATGGTTATAGATCTTCATATTATTTGAGTTTTATGTATTAGTTATATATTGGTTACAACAATGACCAAAAACAGAAAAAAACACTTTACGTTCCACCACATACTGCAGTAGCGGAAAATATTACACTTTGAGGACAGCTTCCATTCACAAGCAAGTATATTTGCAGTTTTAGCCAGATTACTCCATAATAAACATTTATCCATTTAAAACAAACAGGCTGAAATTCCTGCAAAAAAACAGAATTTTGAGATGGGTAATTTAAATTTTTTGAAGAAGTTTAAGAGCTCTCTTTTCATCCAATTGAGTCGTGCTTTGGATCAAGTTTAACTTTAATTTATTAATTAACTTACGTGAAGTTAATCATAAGCAAAATCAGCTTCATTTATGTGGTACGTGTATAATCGTTTCATAAATCATCTAGTAATATTTATACGGCATACATCTTCTTAAATAATGTTCTCAGTACTAACAGTTGTTTTGTTGTGATTCTATGTCCTGTGAGGCAGTTGATGTGCATCATTCGGTAGCGCTTATATTTTTGGAGGATGGGGTGATTTGTATGTGCGCTGAGAAGCTTATGTCGTTCGGATGGCACATGGTGCCCCAGATTTTGCTGCCTGTTAATGTGAACACCACACTGCATCCCATGCCACTGTTCCTTCAGAGTTCTCTCCCATACGGTGAGCATAACGTTGAGTTAGTTGAGTTACGTTGAGTTAGTAAGTTGAGTTACGGTAGACATGTGAGAGTCCTAAGTTTGGTCTCAGGGACTATTAAACAAATACCCTTAACCTGCAAGATTTCCTAGAAGAGGATGTGATTCATTTATCCATCTGTAGATGTAAGGAAATGACTCAACTTTAGAATTTTGAAAGAATCTTCTTACTGCTGCATGTGATCCGCATGGAGTTATAGGCTTCGCAGTACGTGGGGGCAGGAAGTCATAGGTGGAAGGTTCCGGATTCAAGACATCCAACTAATAATATAGCTGCACAAGTATTTCCCGTCGTGACTGAGATCACCTGAAAAGATGGTGCTGATGGCTATGCGGGATATAGAATTTTGAGGAGTAGTATGCTCTCATAAGTTTTCAAAAGCATGGTGGATCAAAAGCAACATGGGTTCCTATCATTGCTACATCCTCCTGTGCTCAGCATCCTTCGAGATTTATCAGGATGTTTCACTTTCACTGCTTTCCAACTGATATAGAACTAAAAAATAAATGGCCCATAAACCACTGTCCAATGTACACGGAATACCAGTCGCTAGTATCATGCTCGTCACCGGCTTGGGGTTCCCCCCGACTCTTAGACAGCTAGAATGCTGTTAGTCTCAGTTAAGTTAGCTTGATTAATGTCCTTGCCTTCGTAGTTTAATATATCTGATGATGTATAGAATTTGAAGCATTTTTCCGGCTTGTTGGATGGTTTTCAAGAAAGTTTTATTGCCATATGTCAAAGTACAATGAAATTCTTACTTGAATGCCTTCTCCACAAGCTACAGACAGTTAACAGGACAGTGTAGCATCACAATACAAAAAATGATGATGTACTATGAGATGTCTAACAACATATAATTCAGCATGAGGTAGTACAGCGACATGTGGCAGGGCAAATGGGCAGTATGAGGGGGCAGTGAGTGGAATATAGAGAATGCTGAGCATTAATCTAGAATTAGCAATAAAAACTATTTAAATGATGCTTTGCTCATCTGAAAATACGATAAATGTCATTGATGTCTATCTGTGGTGTGGAGGCTGCGGGTGCAAACCATCTCAGGCCATAATCAAAGAAGTAAGACTGGAAAAAAAGAAGCCGCCCGAAGGCGTTTGTGCAGATAGTCCATTGAAATACTGGAGTAGTGTACGTTCAATGGATTTTTTATTCCCTATAACAGGGTACTTTTTTCACTGAGAGTTTTCCTGCAAATTTTCACCATGTATGCAGCTGACTATATTTTTAAGAAACATCTTAATCTTCCAGCTCATGGTGCATCAGTGGGGTCCTGGTCCTGCTTGAGAGCTACTGTTCCCTGCTGCTTCAGGCACGGGGGCTGTGTCTTACTCTTCTTCCTTTCTGGCAGGCTGCACCCCTGTCTCTGTCCTCCGTGGCTCCTAAGGGCAGAATCCCTACAAGCATGAAGTATCACCCCTTGGACAGGCCGTGCAGACTCACTGTGCATGAAAAGGCTGGAGGGACAGAGCTGAAGAGGGACAAGTGGAGCGAGACTGCATGTGTTGGTAAAAACTTGTGTCCTCCAGGTGAGCTAAGCCTCCCTTCACTTCAACTTAAAAAAAGATTCTGAGTATGGATGCCATAGCACCCCTTAAAAGCTATTTTGAGCTCCCACCATTGACCAATCATTGGCAAAAAGAAATGTTATTTGTTATGGATTTATTGGCCTGTCATGATTATTACATAATCCTCTGATTTCAATTATTTGAGCTGACTGCAATTATTATAATTATTTATCGCATAAACCGCTATTGTCTCCATTCATTTGTAGAAAAATAGCTGGGTGAGACAGAACTGTCATATTTCTATCACTATCTCCACGTCATTTGCTACCGCGTAATGTTTGACTAGAGCTTGTTTACTGAGATCATCTCGTTGCACTTATGAACCGATCCATGCCACCTGCCCAATTTGTACCTCCACATCTGTGCATGCTCATATACAGCGCTACACTTCACAGCGAATTTTACAACGGTGCCCGATCAGACACCACTTGTTTCTGAGTGCATGGGTCTTGTTAAGCTCTCCAGTCATGGTGGGGTTACTGAATGTTCTGCATAGCACCTGCACTTGTGTCTGAGTGCATGGGTCTCGTTAGGCACCCCAGTCATGGTGGGGTTACTGAATGTTCTGCTTAGCACCTGCACTTGTGTCTGAGTGCATGGGTCTCGTTAGGCACCCCAGTCATGGTGGGGTTACTGAATGTTCTGCATAGCACCTGCACTTGTGTCTGAGTGCATGGGTCTCGTTAGGCACCCCAGTCATGGTGGGGTTACTGAATGTTCTGCTTAGCACCTGCACTTGTGTCTGAGTGCATGGGTCTCGTTAGGCACCCCAGTCATGGTGGGGTTACTGTGCCCAAGACAGCTTCCACTATTATGCTGCTGTTATAAGCCCCAATCTAGGCGGGTTGGGGAATAACAGAAAGGAGTTGGTGTGTGAGGTACAGAAGGGCACGGTACATCAAACAAGCTTACAGTAGATTAACAAAGAGTGTGTATTTACAATAGTAACAAGTGTTCACCACAGCGTGTATGCAAACGTCAGGAGTGACCCAGGCCAATACAGCAAACAAAACAGTCTAACGAAAAAAACCAAAACTAACTTCCCTAATAAAAAAACAAAAGAAACAAAAGACAATCATTTACCTAGCTTCCTAACCAAACATACAAAAAGACACAGAGCAAAGAAAATGTCAGTTACTCTGTACTATATACATGCTAAACCAAACACACAAAAGAAAAAAAAAACACACTCGATATGCCAAAGCCGGGACCAGACTTAATCGTGGCCGGTAAACGGGCGAAAGGATTGGTACATGGTACAAGTTATACAAAGAATCAGTGCGACAGTCAAGAGATTATACAGCTTAAACTGTAACCTGGCATCAAAATAACTGAGCAACCAAATCCGCATTCAAGGAGCAATTGTTTCTGGGTCAGTCATGCTTTTTTTTCTTTTTTCTATGCCACTCCGGGCTCTAGTCAAAATTCTTCGGCTTCCGTGTTGCTCATATGCGCTGGCTATAACCATACCGAAATACCATGTCCCTGGATAGCAGCGATTTCTACTGATAGAAATATAAACTGGCATTTCACATATAGGATCCCTTACGGAAATTCATTATGGTTTTTATTTATTTGTATCAATATTCAATATGTAATTCTTCATGATGTGTATGTATTATTAAAATATGATTTACCTAATTCTAGACTGATAGTGTTATAAAATGAACATACAAATAACTACGATAAATGATTTTTTTATGACGACTAAGCATCAGCTACAATTTCATGATCATGACAGCCCAACAGATTTAATATTGCAGTCGGTACACAAGTACAGTTTTCTGAAACCCTGTGGCAAAGACTGAAGGTTCTCTTAACAAAAATGGTATAATGATGTTTTTATAGCATTACAAAGGACCATTTTGAATTTTGAATAGAAACTGGTGATGACGACTTGGAATGTCAGCAGTGTGATGCAGTTCCTGTTTTCTCTCTCCTTTGTAGGTACTTACCGGTGGAACTGTACTTGTTTCCCTTGCGAAAAGGACACCTACACTGATATTTGTAACGGATTGTCAAGATGTCTACTGTGCCATCCATGTGATGAGACAGGTAAACACATTGTGGGTAACTGTGGTCACATACTGATAACTGGACATGGTTACCATGAACGGAGTGGATAATTGCTGGTACCAAACTAGCCACTGGTAGAGTAGTGAGTAGGGGTAGGTGATGTGTGGCTCTGTGGTTTGGACTGTTTGCCCGTAATCAGAAGGTGACCAGTTAAATTCTTTTGAGTGGCAGAATGTCACTGTTTGGCCCTTGAGCAAGACCCTTAATCCCAGTTGCACCAGGGATTGGCTGGCCTTTCTCCCTAATATGTATGTCACTTTAGATAAAAACACTAGCTAATAAATGGATGGTTGTGTCTCCAAGACTGTCCGTCAGTCTGAACCTGTTGTGGACACGGGACATGGTGCAGGCAGGAATTGGAGCGTGACAATCCACTTACAACAAGGGTGTACAATGAGACAGCAAGGGTTTATTTAATACAACTAAATACACGCTGGGGAAAATATATCAGAATAAAAGGACCACAAGGGGTCAGAAAACAAACAGGGAAAAATAAGGAATTAACTAAATAAAAAAAAGAAACTACACACAACTAAGGAACAAGACCAGGGCGGTTGAGCTCAAGGGCCCAACAGTGACATTCTGCCAGTCAAAGGATTTTAACTGGTCACTTTCTGATTATGGGCAAACAGTCCAAATGCTTTGGACAAAGCAGGCACCTAAATACACAGAACACAACGACTAACAAGGGCAGGTGTGCCTAACAGAACTAGGGGCAATGAGGAGCAGGTGAGGGTAATCCAATTAATCTAGTCACAGGACAATTAGTGGAATAAATTACAAATGCTGGAAATAAGGAACACTGACAAACCCCGAGGCCTAACCAGCAACACAAACACAAGCAGATCAGAACCAAACCAGACACAAGCAGTATAAACCAAAACAGGGAAGCAAAGATAACTAATAAACACTAGGAAAAACAGAGAACCAATGAAGAAATGAAGACAGGGGAGGCAGGCCTAAAACCCATGACGAGGGGTATCTGAGCCACACACTCAGCCCACTGAGCTATGCAGAAATTCACAGAAGAAGGGAAACACACTAGGGGCGACAGGGGCAAGCGACAGGAAGGCCAGGATGGCCAGCGCCACCTGCTGGCCAAACGGGGAAGAAACAAAGGGCAGGATCTGTCAGTACAGACGCTGAAAGAACCAGGAATCGGTGGGAGCACGTTAAGGGATGTTTTTAGGAAGCAGTTAGAAGGGAAAGAATGACTGCTTGAAGGGTATTCTGTTTCCTATCCTCAGCGTCACAAGTCGTGAAGAGCAACTGCACCAGCAAGTCGAACACCGAATGCGACTGCAGAAAAGGATACAAGCGAATTAACCACTCCAAAGACGTGTTTCAATGTAAGAGGAGGGTGTGACTAGCAGGAGTCATGATTGCTGTTCTTGAAAAATGTACATGTATTGTTTAAATCTTTACAGAACAAATAAGCATATTTTCCAGTGACAGCCATGTTAGTCTACCCCATGTGCTAATTATGGCTATGAACCTTAATTAGGCTTTTTTTGCTTAATTTTTCTCAGCAAAATGTGAGTTTTCATCAGCTTGGTTTGAGGTTTTGAGGCTAACCCTATTTTATCTTTTTTTCCTTTTTGCTCAGGTGAACCCATGCCCAAGTAAGAGAACTAAATACCTATGCAGACCTGCATATATTTTGTCATTCATTAATATGCTGTCCAAGACTAGACTGTACCTCACTGTGGAGCAGTCCATAAGAAACTCTCTGTACTCCTGTACCATTTAGAGGTGATTCAAAAGAAATAATCTGAAATTATTCACTAACCTTTCAGCGTCATCATTTTAAAAAGACTATCTTGAATCACTTTGCACGAAGCCAAGAAAATAAATAGCAATAAACCTGGAATGTTTGCAGAGACAGAGATCAGTGAATCATTTAACATTTAGCACCCGCCCACTTGTACCTCAGAAAGCCAGCTGTTGCATGGCAAGCTCCTCTCTCTCTGCGCTGTCAACCTGTAAGTAACCCTGCCTGTCTCGTTTACTTCCCTCTCAAGACCAATACCTACTGATACTACTACCATGACTACTAAAGATGCAGGTCTCAATTTCAAGACGACAGGTATTTATATCGTCAATAGTACATCTGAAACCAGACATGTAGATTAATTAGACCTGGAAAAAATCTAACCTTATTTAAAGAATAACGTTTGTGTTTGGGGGTGGCACAGTGGTTAGCGCTGTTGCCTCACACCACTGGGACAAAGGTTCCGTGTGTGGAGTCTGCATGTTCTCCCCGTGTCACTGTGGGGTTTCCCCCCACAGTCCAAAAACAAGCTGAGGTTAATAGGAGTTCCCGAATTGCCCACAGGTGTGCCTGTGTGAGTGTGCCCTGTGATGGGTTGGTGCCCCATCCTGGGTTGTTCTCAGCTTTGTGCCTGTAGTCTCCAGGACTAGGAATGTTTTGTGCCAGCGTCAGTATGACTTTAAGCACCGTCTAACTGCCCTGTGCTTCATGTCTCTTTTGAAAAACATCAGCAGTTTCTACTGGAGATAGCTCAGGCCAGCCGCACGCCTACCTCCTGCTCATCATGGCCGCAGCATTCGTGCTACTGGGGGCCGCAGTGGCCCTGGCCCTGTGCTGCTGTGCCCAGCTGGGGAGGCAGCCCTGCCAGCGGCACTTCCTGAAGTCGAAACTCTTAATCACGACCGTGCAACTACCTCAAGAGACGCCAAATTCTGCCTTTCCAAGTAGGTGTCTGTGGGAAAACAAACTTCTCTACAGTCAAAATGGCCACCATGACACAAATTAAACAATGAACTCTCAGCTGTTCAATTACCCAAATTAATAATGCAGGGTAAATCAGTGAAATAGATTTTGAAATACATCTCAGGGCAATGCCATCTAGTAGGAATGCTGTATGGCTCTATAGGTTAAAGCTTTCTGCTTTTGAGCGGGAGGTTGTTGGTTCAAATCCTGTGGCTGCTGCATTGGTTTCCCCATTGCATCCTTGAGTGAGGCTGATCCAGGGACTGTCTGACCCTTTCTTAACTGTACATCGTTTTGGATGAAAGCATCATCCATATATGTCTTGAGCTTGGTAAGGATGCCATTACATGAATATGTGATTGTGTTTTTGTTTGAACAGGTCAGCTGTGTGACAGACGTGAAGTACAGATCCCTTTGGTATGGCTGTGTAATTCTGGTTATGGTGCCATGTTTTCACATTAGATCAGGCTAAACAACATGTTTACCCAGAATTCACCAGTGCACTCATCAACCCTGCTGAACGAGCAAACATTGCAAAGCTGTTTATACTGAAATATGATGAAATCTTTAACTGACTTTTGGTTTGTGATGAAGTTGCTGGTATTATCACGGATGTCATCATGTGTTGCATATGTGCCTATCTCTTCAAGATCAGATTCTCATGGCCAGTGGCAACAGAATTTATTAGCAAGTACTTGGCAAATAAATTTTTGTATTTTGCTAATGTCCCTTCCCAGCCATTTTAAATGTAAACAATAATATGAGTAATATCTTGCTTACAGAAGTATTTAGCAGTGAAACACTCATTTAAATTTCAAATATATACATTGATAAGAAATTCTTTTGGACAGATAAATAACTCAATTTCATGCCCACTTTGGGAGAGCTTGATAAGTAGCCTTTTGTTTTAGACATTACCACCAGTGTGTATAATGCGCATTCAGCGGAATAGCTGAAACAGCCCTTTACCAAGGAAATGCCACTTCCTTATCAGTACTGACATCAAAAAAGCCTCAGAAATGCTACTGTTTTAGCAGAAGTGCACTGTTAGTGTACCTCTTAGCGCCTTCTAGGACAAAACACTGAAGAATGACCTTGTGTTTCATCGCAGGTGCCTGGCAACGCTGCCGTCCACCAGGTGAACATGCTCCGTAATTTCATTGCGGACGTCGATCCAGCCGGACCTCTCGACCGACGTGAACTTCAAGGTGCCCCGCTGAGGAGTAAACACTTTTCTTTCCCCTGGCTGACTAGCCTTTGCTACACAGTATGATTGGATTGTAGTTACAGGACTATTTCAGAATGCTTGTGCTCTTTAATGCGGTGTTCATGTCAGAATCACTGTGGTATTGGCATGGGGCCGTGCAAGCTTAAATACAAGAAGCAGGCACGGTACGTATCATGACAGCAGACATGTTAAAGCACTGCTTCCTAACCCAGTCTTCGGGGACCTCCATCTTTCTCTCTACATCTTTCTACTAGTTTAACGAGTCTTGCCTACCTGTGACTGTGATGGTAATAACTATTACACCACATGGATGATGAGGCAGTATATGGTTAAGGGAAGGGGTTTCTCCTTTTCTGTTATCTAAAGTGGTTAAATACTAAGCTGTTTTGGTTGGTGTGAATGACAGCAGCCTCCCAGAGTGTACCCCTCCTGCCATTTCGCACTGCCTGCTCCTGTGAACTTACCCTTCCGGAACCATCTTTTGCGGAATCTTTCTGATAAGGGCCGAGTTGTTAGGCTTGTTTGCTTAGCTGACTTCAGAGCTTGTCGCCACCTAACAGAGGAAAACATGATAAGAATCACAAGATATGTGAACGTTGCACAAAACAGCCCGAAAATTAAGTATTTCAACAGATCAAATTTTTGTGTTTGTGTTGTGTTTTTGTCTTTTGGCTCTCCGCCTGTCAATTAGTTATGCAAGGAGAACGTGTATGGTATTTTTATTTTTTAAGTTTTATACATACAGAGTGTCGGTATTTACAGGTTAGGTCCATGTTATCATTATTCTTTAAATTAAATCTCATTCTTTCCACGGTGGATGAAGAACAGAATATATAATAATCACTAATCAAATGGGAGATCCTGACTCTGGTTTAATTCATTATTTCTTGCAGCCAGGTGTAGGTATAGCCTGAGACGATCAAAATGATCGCAACTGCTAATAATACCACACTTTCTAACAGCTTGAAACTGACTAATTAAATGTGACTTGACAAACAAGCAAACAAGTTTGTTATCTTTTCCCTACAGTTCTAAGGGAGGTGTCCATGAGGAATGACTGGCCAGCAACGGTGCTGTACGCCATCATAGAAAAGGTGCCCGTTCGCCGTTGGAAGGAGTTCCTGCGTCTGCTGCGAGTTCCAGATGGCCAGATGGAGCGTGCAGAGCTGGAAGCCGGGCCGTCTTACCTGGAGCAGCAGTACCAGATGCTGCGGCTGTGGAGCTGCAGGGCTGGGGCACAGCTGGAGGACGTTTATGCTGCGCTGCAGAACATGGACCTGTCTGGCTGCGCGCAGGACCTACAGGACCAGGTGGAGCAGCTGAAGCAGCAGGAGCTGGAGATACACATGAGACCCCATGCCCACCCGACCAGCTCATAGGAGGGGGAGCGCGCAGGAGGAGCTGGAGATACACACGACACCCCACGCCTATCCAACCAGCTCATAGGAGGGGGAGCCCACAGGGAATGGAACGGAAAGTGTGAAACGGAAAAGACCACAAAGTTTGACTATTTTACGGCCAGTGACCAAAACCACTGGGCCAAGTTTCTTCTTTTGGTTTCTGTCAGACGAACTACAATGTATCCATGAGACTGAGGAAGTGTCTATGGCAAGAGCTGGGCAAATAATTCATATGACAATTCATACTTTTTTTTCCTGGTTAAGTGAATCAGTGCTAAAAGAGAGTGTTTTATTTGAAGGATTTTCTCGGGATGTCTACTGGGAAAAGTTAAATCCTAGTTCAACCGTGCAATACGCACACGGCAAGAAAGAAGCTTACGTATGCTAAGGTTAGATAAACAGTAAGTATATTTTGTACTGTAGGAATGTTCTTAGTTGAAGAACAGTAAAGCACTCCCACTATTCCTCGTGGCATCTGGTACGCACGCGGAGAAGCATAATCGTGAAAAGTAGGGGAAGCTCTGCAGCCTCACTGCAAACCAGAAACGATCTGGCTGTGTCACTGCAAACCAGAAACAATCTGGCTGTGTCACTGCAAACCAGAAAC
>JAODKM010000099.1:3277928-3293856 GCA_026780845.1 Petrocephalus sullivani | reverse complement strand
ATCTGGCTGTGTCACTGCAAACCAGAAACGATCTGGCTGTGTCCCTGCAAACCAGAAACGATCTGGCTGCGTTACAGCCCAGGATGAGACTGGTGTGTGGCTGGGACCTGCGACCGATACTGCCAGAGCTGTGCAGGCATTTTATAGTCTGTTGTGTTCTCAAAGGCGAACACAGCCCCTGGGATACAGCAATACCAGCTAAAACCAAGATTACTGCTCAAGTGTTATTAGCAATGAGACAAAATAAGTCATGTTTATTTATTGTATTTTATACAATGAGGCTTCCTACACCCTACCGTATACACTAAGCAAATGACAATGCAGCCACTGACGATGCACCCTTCACAATTTTTGTCAGCTGTTTAATCATTTTCCTCTGCTTAATATGTTCTCCAAGGATTGCTGGTGCTCAGTACTCAAAACTTGAAGTTTCACATTGTTTATTCCTCTCCAGTAATGATTGTAGCCTGTTTTTGAATTTTTTTATACATATATATATATATATATATATATTAGATATATAAAATGATTAAAATGTATAATAAAAAGGAAAATGGTACAGAAATGGAACAAAAAAAAACAAACAAATCAACTGCAGACTGAATCCTTGAGGGCTGTGGTTCAGCGTTTTATGAGCTATGGTTTTGGAATTAGTCGTAAGTATGTGCAGTATCTGTTAGGATGTAGGATGGAGGATTAAGAACCAGGAAGCCAGGGCAGATATAGCCACCAGCCAGCTAGCCAGCCAAGAGCATAACTTCATAGCAGTCAGTGCTTCACTAGGGCTTTAAGATAAAAAACCCTGACTTTAACAACGGGAAATAAAGATAGCATCCAAACTCTTATTTCTGCTAGACCGAATTCTTATCTTTATGTGTGAGGTGGTTACTTAGTTGAGGTATATAGCTACATGTTTTCTTTCTCATGCCACTGAGCTGTATGTTAGCGATGCTAGCATGTGTGAGAGAAAGAACTCGAGATGAAGAACTGGTGGAGCACAAAATGAAATGGATTGTTGTTATTTATGGTATCCATATTGCAAAATGTTTACTGTAAAAAAACAGTACTTCTCTAATGTATCTGAAAAAATATCTGAATAAATTAAAAAAAAATCTTAGCTGGATCACACCTATTCGTTGTGCTGATGTAACAATGTAACAACCAAACAAGGTGAAGAGAGCCAGCACTCTCAGTGTGCCAAACTGTAACTGACTGCTATGGGAAATGCAGGCTTGTGCCGTGGAATGTGACGCGTGTATGATGTAATGAAACTTAGCGGAAAATGGCAATCCATTCCAACTCCACCGGTGAAAAAAAACTCACTTTCATTTTATTTATTATTATTATTGGTCTCCCTGTGTCATCAGGGGATTTCCGCAGAGCTTCCCAGTTTCCCCTCACGGTCCACAAACATGATAAGGTGAGTGGGAGGAGCCAAATTGTTAGTAGGTGTTAAAGTGTGCCAGTGTCCTCTTGCAGTCTAATTACATGCACTTAGGTAAATCTCTAAATTGTGCATAGTGTATTTGTGTGCCCTGTGAAGGACTGGCTTCCCACCCAGGGTGTACTGCTGCCTTGTGCTCCAGCCCCTCCCTTTGGACCCTGGAAGTGTTACAGTTGGACATGATGAAGGACAAGCGAACCCAGTTGTGGCCCATAAAATGGCACTTTGTCAAAGCTTGAAAGGACCACAAGGGATCAAAAACAAAGTATATAACTAAGGTAGGGAGCAACACTGGGCAACAGCTACAGACACACAACGACCAGCCGAGGAGCAACAGCAAGGCCAGGCACATGTATACACAGATAACCAGGGTAAGACAGGGACAGGTGCGGGCCACTTACGATCAACCAAACACAACAACAAGACACATGTGAGGGTCATATTCACAAAGGACTCAAACATTAAGAAAGCGGTGACCTGTAATACCTGCTGGCCAGGCAGGGACTGATCCTGACAGGAAGGCAAGTGGATAAATATCATGTTCTTTTATTTGTTGGTGCTTTGTGCGTTGAGAAAGCGTTTATTCAGTTATAAAACATAGAAATACGTTTTCTCGCATTGGTTGCGCAGGGGAAGATAAAAGCAAGATAGATGCCCAGTACAAACAGGACTGTATTCAAGGGTTTCCTGGGTTTTTTTTTTTTATTTATAAGAACCTGAACAGTGACCAGTGGGGCAGGCCTACGCATGACCATTATCAGCAGCACTTATTGATCTCGATCTTAACCTCCGCAGAGGAGCGCGGGTGACAGACACGGCAGCACACGCACATCCGAAACGTGCCATCTTTCTCCTGCGTGTGAAGATAGACGGGTACAACTTCAAAGACTAACATCAAAGCCTTTGAGAAAAGAAGTACGAAGGAAGAATAAACTAAAAAAAAACATTATCACTTGACTTAAAGACCTGTGTTTGTACATATGTACATGGCGCCTGTAGCTGGGGGCCAGTTTGCACCCTGCATGCCCTTGGCATTTTAGACCCTAACCTTTTTTTTATTTTTATTAACCTCATGTCTACCACAAAAACATAAAGCGTAGTATAGGGCTGCACGAGTCAGGATTTAACATGAATCTCAGTTTTTTTCACTCAAGATCACAATTTTCTCTCACGATTTTTGAGCAATATATTTCACTTTATTTATTATATTTATATTATGCTTGTATATTACATATTCTCTTTATGAATATGGAACAAACAATAGTCTAAGTGGGACGCTCATTATATCGATTAACATACTGGAATTGCTGACTGACATTTAAACTTTATTAATTAGCAGCACCAGAGCTATAGACAAAACTACCAGCATAGTGGATATGATTGCACTGGATTGCATTGAGATGGATGTCTGGAGGAGGAAACCCACAAAACACGGGGACAACATTACACAAAAATTGCACAAAAACACACACCCAGCTGCGATGGGATTCAAGGCCCCGATCCTAGAAATTCTGGGGGCTCTTACAAAAACTGACCTTGAGCTCCTGCTAGGGCTGTCACTTTCAATCTGATAAAACGGCTACCCCACAGTCGATAGAAATAGCAGAGGATTTATAAAATTTTAATTATGAATGATAATTTTTGTGTGTTCAGGGCCTCCTAGAAAACGCTGTCCCCCCTGAATCTGTCAGGTTACTCCCAGCCTTCCGACACCCCCTGGGTGTGAGGCAAATACAATTGTAACTGGCTATATAAAATAATTGGTTTTCTATAGGTGTCGAGGAAAGGGCGTTTTGAAAATAAGCGCAATCTGAGCAGAAGGTACTTGGCTGCTTGGAATTTTTCAGGTATTTTACGAGTGTGAACTATTTCAGTAAATCTATGATGGCTTGGATAGGGATTTTTAAATGCTGAAAAGTGAAAACATTTGAAATCATTTAAAGATAGAATGTTTTTTTTAAAGTGCAGTTCCAGCAAATGTTGCTTAATGGCGATAGCCATGGACTTGAGAAACATAATAAATAAGAACAGGGTTTGTATAGAAAGAAAGAAAAAACGACTGCTGAGAAAGGATGTTTCCATGCTGCTGGTAAGTAAGCTTTCCGTATATGGCGTGTAATAAACCACAGCAAAATTCCTGACCTTCTGCCCTGACATACAGAATAGGCCATAGGGCTTGGTGATCGAAATTCCCCAATCTTCCGGAGTTCAATACCTGCGCAGTTCAAGCAGTTCAAGTCACATACTCCCACTTGAAACAAGAAACGCTCAAGTTTTTCTTTTTTATGGGGTTTTAATCTCTACCCAGTCTGAGCTCTCTGTTCAGGAAACCACACGCAGAAGCGACCTCAGGAAGCTGAAGCGGCCCCAGTGGGCGCAGTTTGTAGAAACGGGGTGTTCTCTCACATTAATACAAAGAAGGGAACAGCTAGGTTCCGGAGAAAGTAACATCATGTTGCTGCTTGCGTTTTCTCACCAACAGTCCGTTTATTTAATGACCAGAAATGCAATGTGAATTTTGTAACACTTTACAAAATTCAGAATTCAGAAATTCAGACAGAAATCAGAATCAGGTGTACTGGACAAGTAATTCGTTTCCGGCAGTCGGTGTCTCTCCGATACATACAGAGAAGAACAAGAACAGTACAGGTTAAATACGGTATAAATACGAATAATGTAGTCTTATGCTATTACTTATGTGTTAATTAACCACAAATTAAGTTTTCATCATAAATGAATTGACACATTTTATCTCAAACAAATTCTATATTTTTACTTTATCTGTTAATTCTGTAAACCTTTGTGCACTACTGAAGGAACCACTGTAGCAACAAATAATGAATAATGCACATAAAATACTGATCTCATGTTTGTTCCTCGTTAGTTAATGACAAATATTTCATTTTAAGTAGCGACTATATTTGTTCATGATTTGTACTTCAAGTATTTTTAGTGTTACCGTGAATTTTAAGGTACACGTTGCTCACAGATAATCCATGTGGTTGTTATATAAAATATCTCTCAAAAAAAAAATATATATATAAAATATCTCTCACCTTCATCTGACCATAATAACAATTGTCTGTATACGACTCGTTCGTTTTAGAACGCTATCTTCATTGCAGTAGCTTATGAGTAATTTGTGGTTTTTACTCGTGAATTCCATCTAATAATTTTCTGTAACCTATTCAGAGTCGGGGAGGGGGGGGGGCAGAGCCTATCTCGGAGGCTATGGGTCTCACACACACACACACACACACCTACGGGCAATTCGGTACACCAGTTAACCTCAGTAGAACCCAGAGGAAACCCCACTCCGGCATGGGGAGCTTCACACACCCTGCCGCCCCTCGCGAATTATGCTGTAATGTAACGTATCGTTTTTATTGCAACTGTGTAACAACTTCGGAACCCACGTGCTTTCCAAAATGCATTCTTCGATATCTAGCGAACGCATTCGGGCGGCGATTAGGAACGACACCTGTTTTTGCCCAAAAGACTAAAATACCTTTTATTAAGCAACTAAACATCCCCTAAAATCTATCAGCGTCCAAACGCAGGGAGGTCGGACGCTGGACAGTAAAGGCACACATACGGTGGGTAATTTATGCAATGGCTAAAGGCACGCGAGGATCGGACAGGGGACACAACCATCAGGAACACAACAAAAATTTACAACAACACAAACAGGGGGCTACTTCCACATTTTCCCGGCATGCACCGGACTCCGCTATACGGAGCCATCTTGTCGGCGCTACCATACATATGCAAGATATCAGATCTAAACATGCACATTATTCCCTTCCTATCTTAGTCAGAAATATATTAAAGTTTGCTTTAATGTATAAAAATATTGTTCTATAAAATGACTCATATAAAAATAAAAAAATAACTGTGTAATACCGGACTTATTTTGTTTGAAATGAATATAAACTTGAGTAATGTAATAATAAAATGCATATATATATATATATATATATATATATATATAATAACATGATAGGAAAATATGGCTTTTTAATAACTACATTGGGTAAAACGACAAAAAAAGAAATAAAAAACATTGTTACGGTCACCACTAGATGGAGCCATGACTCCTGTTTAACAATTTAACACGCACAGATAAGGGTAAAAAAACATGACATGACAGAATCTGACTGCTCACAAGCAATTCACAATATTTATAAAACCTATACATAAATTGCATAATGAATCATTTAATGACTACTCAATGAGCACTATCAAATACTGATTACAAAGAAACCGGACTTCAGACTGACTTTCCTGAACGAAACTGATAATTCAAACAAGTGTTGATGGACAGTTATTAGTCATATGCATATAAAATTAATTTCCACAGATACACAGCCAGCAACATAGTCAAATTAACTTTGTTTTATACAGAGCACCCATATATTACAGTATATAAATACTCCAATGTTTCCCAGAAGAAGAAGTAATCTTGTTCATGTGTCCAGGCTCGTCATTCAGCTCTTTTTCCAGAATGACATTTGCAATATTTGCCATGTGTGATATCTGCCATGAGTAAATGGCTACGCTGAAGCAGTTGACTGGCGAGACACCACCAGACTGTGACCTCCCCCACAGGAATTCGGAAACTGGGATACAGATGAGGAAGTGAGAGATTTTTCACCCACGGTGCTGCACTGAGGTCCCAGCAAGGCTTGGCCCGAAGCGTGTGAAGGGCTGGAACTGGGCTGGGCATGTCCCAGCAGGTGGCACTTGAGAATGCTGCTTGGACCACCTTTCTGTTGGCTCAGCCCCTTGTATTCGCAGAAAGTTGGCTGATGGGAAAGAAATCATAACAGACTGAGAAGAGGAAGATAACATCAGTACTGAGGAAGTCAGAGGTTCAGTCTCAAGTCCAGCGAAACCTGCTCAGTCTGTCCACTCTGTCTTTCTATTTGTGTTAAACAAATCAGCCAATATTTACTAGGCAAAAAAAAATAATTTTTAAACTCAATAGATAAAACTCACCATTCCATCCCTGCCTGTGCCCACTGTAACAAAAGAAAAACCCCAAGTTACATAAGAATACTCTGCAAAACCAAATGCCAAATGAAAACAGAGCGATAGGAGCACCAATCAGAGAGAGACATCAAGTCATGTGACCCAGCACCACAGCACTATTGCTGCAGGCAGGTGCTGAACACCAGGGGGCTCTGTGTGGCTGAACATTACCTCTCTTCTTGCAGAGCATCCAGGCGATGAAGATTAACACTGCCACTGCGCCAGGTACAGTAACTGCAAGTACTATGGAAACGGGAACTGTTGAAGGAAGAGGAAAAGGAAAAGGGATTTAGCTTTAGGGATTTACCTCACAATTAAGGAGAAGGCCATTGTGCAGAAGTCAATTCATATAAATATGGGGAAAATTATATACATATATATACACATACACATGCACATGCAGGCCACTTAATTAGCTACACCTTGTTAGTACCAGGCTGGACCCCGTTTGACTTCAGAACTGCCTTAATTCTTCGTGGAACAGATTGAACAAAGAACATAGTATGGCAGTGGTTTTGCAGGGATAGTCCATTGTTGGCCAACAAGTACATGCTGATGCCTGAGGTCTCTGATTGCACGTCTGATTACTTCCCTGCTGGACACTGCACGATGGGACACCACCGGACAGACATCTACACTATATAGATAAAAGTATTGGGACACACCTCTTAATCACTGAATTCAGGTGTTTCATTCAGACCAATTAACACTGGTGTATAAAATCAAGCACCTAGCCATGCAATCAAGTGCACAGATATCTGTGAAAGAACGGGTTGTTCTGAGAGCTCAGTGGATTCAGGCGTCACGGGATGCCGCCTTTACAATACGTCAGTGTGTTACATTTCTTCCTTGCTAGACATTCCGCGGTCAGCTGTTAGTTGTATTATTGCAAAGTGGAAGCATTTAGGAATAAGTGGCAGACCACATAACGTAACTGAGTAGAGTTGCACAGCGCTGAGGCGGTTGGTGCATAAAAGTCACCAAATTGACTGAATAACAGATAAATATCAGATAAAAGTGTGTGTGAAAATCCCAGCAGAGCAATTTCTGAAATACTCATCCAGCCCGTCTGGTGCCAACAACCATGTCCTCTCTTCCCCATTTTAGGGCTTGATATGAACATTAACTGAAGCTCCTGACCTGCATCTGCATGGTTTTATACATTGTGCTGTTAACGTAAGATTGGCTGATTAGATATCTGCTTCAATGAATGGTTGAACAAGTGTGCCTAATAAAGTGGCCAATGAGTGTATTTACACACAGTATGAAACTTGACCTATAAGTATATGCGAAGTGAGCAATGGGATTATTCATCAATATTTTTTAATCGCTTATTTATTGTTGTTCTGAATATGCTTGTTGGCACTTGCCTAAAACAAGCACACAAGTAAGAAATGAATTGTACTATATATATGACAATACAAGTTTGATAACTTATTTGATTGATTTCGCAAGTATGTCCACCTGTGCATATACATTTCGGGTTCCTTACCTACAAGCCCTCTGATGCTCTGGGGGTTTGTGATGTGCGACCTGGACATCGTTTCGTCGGCATTAGTGGTAGTTGATTCAGCATAGTGGGTAACAGACGATGTTTGGGTGACAGCGATGGAGGAGTATGTGGGGCCAGGATCACGGGTCGGAGGGGGCCTCACAACGGGTCCGCATCTGGTGTCCGACTGGGCATTGCCGAGCTGCACAACATCCCGCCCCTGGGAGCTGCATCTGGGGGTGGAGGGTTAGTATGAGGGAGCCGGGGGGGGGGGGGTGCAGCAGCCATCACTGCATCATGCTTGTAAGCTGATTGGCAGCAAATTCAGAACCCAGGAGCACAAATGATTCTGGAAGCTTGAGGGGAGGTTGTGGTATTTAAAGAGAGGAAATGCAATGTTCACTAATCCATAAGGCCTCTTTAGTATGTTAAAGAAATATTACATATAGGCAGGTCGATTTCCCAGATGATGATGCTTGTTGAAATTCCCCTGCCGAAGGCAGCATAGTCAACAGTCCACCTGGGACTAAATCAGGCTTGCCCGCGTTCTTAGAGAGCTGCAGACTTTGGTGTTAATGGCATTACTAAGGCAGCCACTGACAGACCACCCCTGTCTTACAATTTATAGAAGCTGGTAACAGCACTCACTCTGTATGCCGCTGACATATCTGAGTGTAGGATGTCATGTCGGAGAACGTGCCCACAGGACAGCGCATGCACCGGACGTCTGAGTCAGCTGTCCCTGTCACACAAAGTCTGAGATAAGCATCACTGCCATACTCCTAGTGACACCCGACAAAAACATGCTGCATACTTTCCAGTCACCCCCCCCCCCCATCACCTCCAGACATTCAAATGCTACATCAACAGTTCTTTTTAACAACTAATGCACACAAAGGCGTTTTCAGCTACGAAATGATTCATCCTCACCACAAACATCCGTACCACTCTGGCTATACATTTTGTGACACGAATCTGGTCAGTGAGTAATTTGCTCAAACTCCGTCAAGCTGATCATGTTGTTGCACTAGGCGGACGTCCGCATTACCTGCCTGGGCGACCCCATGTCCCGGCGCGCAGTGCGTGTAATGCCTGCACTCTTTGCACTGGTGATCGTGGCCTGGTAATGTGCAGAACATGCCCTCTTTGCACACGCACACTGCTGGGGAGGATGCAGTGCACTCCTGGGCGTACTGCAGGCCTCGGTCTGCACGGGCACACACCACATACTATGTCAAAGCGCTCTAAGGCAGTGTTCCCCAATCCAGTCCTCGGGGACCCACAGACTGGTGAGGGGGTAGGGAGCAAAAACATGGTCCGTCTGAAGGTCCCCGAGGACCAGGTTGGGAAATACTGTTCTAAGGGGTCAACAATTTCTCATCACCTCATAATCAACTCAGAACACCCACCTTCTCTGCACCGTGGACACCTAAAGCAGTTGGGGTAGTAATTCATCTTCTCGCTGTAGAAGCCTGGCTGGCAGGGTTCGCAGACTGGGTCTGTCTCATGGCTACACATTATCTTTAAGCGTGTCCCTGTAATGACAGCAACACATGGGTCTACATGACTGATGCTAGAGAGTCTCCAATGCATTCAATCCCAAAGCAAGGACCTGTTCTGAAATCACTGTTAAGATGTTGAGATGTTTGAGTGTTTTAAAAGCCTAAGGACAAAGACATAATGCCTGAGGACCCCCGAACATGACTGTGCGGACACATTCAGCAGAGGTAGCAGCCACACTGTGGTTCATGGTTAAAAGCTTCCTGTGAACAACCAGCTCAGGTCGGAAGGGTGACAAGCGTCGGTGACGGCCCACCGGATGCACGTTGCCGACTGTGACATCAGCGGCGGCCCAGCGCGTCGCTCACTTCCCGTCAGGGTGCAGTCACTTTACAGAAAGCGCAGCTGTGGCGGTGCAGGAGGGGCCCGGCCTCGGCGAGGTGAGGAACGCGGATGCAAGCGCGCCGATGCCAGCATACCCGGCATGTCTGTCTATCGAGGAAAGCCGCTTTCTCATTGCGGATGTGGCTTTTCTGTGGGACTGATTTTGGAAATGTGCACCGTGTGCATCGGAATTCAAATGAAAGAAAGAAGAGGCCAGGGTTACTGGAGCACTGAAGCTTTCCAGAACTGCTTATCCAGTACACTGAGTACAGGATTGTGGTTAGCCTGGAGTCTGACCCAGCAGTAGTGGATGTGAGGCTGGGGACACCCTGGATTAGATGCCAGTCCAGTCTACCATAAGGCACGTGCCCACACAGTCACACATGAAGGACAAATCAGAGGTTCACTGAACCACATGCTATGGGCTCAGGAGGAAGCCGGGGCACCCAGATTAAATCTACAGGGACACAGGAAGGACATGCACATGCACAGAACCAAAGCCCTAACCCTCACCACCTGACTACCCACTGAGCATGCAGCACAGAGCGGCTCTGACGTCAGGTGAATCCGCACGTAGGCAGAAATCATCCAACGGCCAGGCGCCCAATCACACATTTCTCAGTGGGACGTATGTAAGCACGACAATCAGGCAACATATTACTCAGAATTGGGCTGGGTTTAAATAGATAAACAATAAAAAATTATTTAAAGTAAAAGTTTTCTGGTAGGATGAAAATAGTGAAAGGCATTTCCACAGGCTGACATCTTTAATCTCTTCAAACTAAAATTCTGAATGTCACAGCAACTTCCCGCACACAAAGTGTAAAAGCTAATAACAATGTTTGTCTGCTGCCCAGATTAAATCTGCAATAAAACAGAAAGTGTTCGGCAGTTCTAACAAAGACTAGCATCATAGCTTCAAAATAAAATTCTGCATGTCCCTGCAACTCAGCCCGAGCCACTAACAGACTCCATTAGCGAGTAACTTCTGAATTTTTTGTCTAACGTAGCCTAACATTCCCTTTCGTTAATGTTGCTGCTGTTTGTTCCCTTCAGTTATTATTGCTGCTGCCCGCGGAATTTGAATAGGCGACAGAGCCCCCAAATTGCCCCAAAACCAGGGATGACCCCTGCCCCTGCACCACAAGGTTCCCTTACATACTAATATTATGTCACATATGACAAACCCAACACTTGACTCACCACAGTTAACTATTCCACTAAATCACTAGCACCTTTTTGCCCTCCCTTTCTTTGCTCTTACTTCTCCTTATTTGTTTTTTTCTCTCGGATATTTTTTGCCTCAGCTTAAGACAATGAGAATATAGATTACTAATTCATACCTGCCATAATGTGACGCTTACATATGCTCACATTTTAGAGAATATTTTTCTTATTTATGCCCATCCTCTACTAAACAGAATGTTAATTTTTATGACTCTACCCGCCTGATCCACGGATTAACTGTGGTGCCCATGGATATGGATGGATATGGGTGGATATAACATCACTAGTGAACAGCTCAGGTAGCCTCTCAGTCAAGCTCAAAGTCTAACAAAAATATAGTGATATTTCATTAATAGTCCTTGGGTTATAGCATCTGCTCAGCCAATGTGCAGTACACTTGGAGCATGGTGCTAAGGGCTTTGTTGGAGGGCCCACTGACATGTGATGGAGGCCAGGGCTTCAACTGGCAGCCTTCATGCTCAAAGATAGAGGGTTAGCCTGCTACATCACACATCGCCCCCCACGTTTTAGCTTAAAAATATTGGGATAAACAATAATACCATGTTCCTATTATCACAACAACCCCCACACACAACAACAAAAGCATAGCACAGACAAAAGTCCTTTTAGATCAAAGGTCACAGCTCTGCATGAATTTTGGCTTTTGACGCAAACAGAGTGTGTGGAAATGTTATGGGTCGTGACGTCAGTTCGCCCACGATAAAAGCTGCACTTGAATGGCTGACAGTTTACCTGCTGACTGGAAGACAGACGTTGGTGATGTGACCGTGCCTAAGTTCCCAACTTACAAGTGAAATGGCGACCATACTATTACTTCAATGGGTGTTGCTTGTGAAACGAGGTGCTATGATTGCCATACTCTTTTTTGTAAGAAACAGGCTGGAAGGCCGAAACTGAAAGTCAAATCATAAATCCTTCTGTAATCTTGCTTTGTGTGCAGCCTAAGCCTACTTCCACTACTAATGTGATAGTCGCCAGTGAGACACAAGTTAATTGTCTGATATTGTTGATTGCCGATAATATAGTGAAATTGCCAGTCCTACACACATCAGTACAATAATCAAACACCATTCATGTGCAAAGATTATTCTTCTACACTCATTACCAGGGCTGGACCAATCAGCAAAACTTGCCTGGGAGGGTCCCAGTCCAGCCGTGTTATGTACTGTGATGTGTACATTTTTGCTTACAGTGGCTAACAATAGTGTACATTATTTTGACGAAACTGTTCCTAGTTGTATGGTTACGGGTGACTTCTACATTGCTTGGTATTGGACTTAATGAAGGATCTTTGGCACAGCATAATATAATTAACAATAGTATCCACATCATAACGTTGCACACACGTTAAACACAGAAGTTTTTATAGGCATACCTGTGAACGTAAACTTTCGGGATGGAATAATCAGAGGTGGGTAATCCAGGTCCAAAGAGTAAAAATCCAGTTGCGTATTAAGAGTCTCAGTCACACAGTGCTCAACTAGTTGGTTGAAACAAAATCCTCGTCTTGATTTTTACTCTTTGGATCTGGATTACCCACCTCTGGGAATAATGAGGCCCATTCTTACCCGGTGCACACATTTTGCAGCAGATATTCAAGTCTACATCCAAGTATTGGTCGGCTCCGGCACAAGTCTGGCTGCTATTGGACAACAGGGGCATCGCAGACACCTATAAGGCAAGGATGGGTGGTCACACTGTTATTCAACCAGACATCATCAAGTACCCAGGTCTTTGCCCAGACCAGAGGTGGATAGTTCAGGTCCACAATGTAAACATCCAGACCAAGATTTTGTTCCAGCCAGCCAGTTCAGTGTGGTCGACTGGTTGGTTTAAACAAAATCTTAGTATGAATGTTAACTTTCTGGACCTTAACTATCCACCTCTGGGCTCAACTAACTTGACTGACCATTTAAACACGTCAGTAAATCATGCGAGCCTCAGGCACCGATTATAAAAATCTGGACTGGTTCAGACTTTTTACATCAGATGTTTTGTCACCTTAAATGCATATTTGAAGTCTGAAAATCACTTTGTTCTGTAAGTGCAAATATTAATTTTTAAACGCCAAAGCTAACGGATCTGCCAAGTCATAGTTGATGCACTACGATGTAATACTTTTTTAATTTGTAATTTATAAGAAAACAATCTGAGAATACATCTATACTCGCTTTTCTAGTTTCTGTGGTCTGTGCACCATTTACTGGTGTTAGGCTCACAGTGTACAAATTATTTCTCTTACAGGTGAATGCTGTTTTGTAACAAAAGTGAACTGTATAATATGCAATACATCAAACACATCAGATAGCCAGTGATTAAAAAAGTCACGAGTCAATGTAATCACGTGACTACCATGCTGCTATAATTATTTTAAGGAACTGGGATTTTCTCCGGCGTAGACTGGAAGAAATAGCGTGTTTTGCCCTTTAGCAATTGCAGCATGATAACTGCATGCATTGCTTTTTATTAGGGATGCAAAAAAGTGCTAACTATATGCGCTTATAATATTCCATTAGTTTGTAGCGCGCATACATGTTCTCACAAATGAATTTGACGAAGAAAAATGAACAGTGCTAAAGACATTTCAGGAACGAGTACGAATTCAGTCTCGCTTGCTATGGGTTTAAAACCCATCAGTTTTACGCATACTGCAGCGACATGCTCTTAACATTTACTTTAGCCCCAGATGTGGAAGTGTGGCAAAACTCCAATTAGTTATGAAATCCAAATACATTTCGTTCTAAAAAAGCGCCTTCAGTATGTCGCGACTGTACATGTAAGTATCGAGGCACATTCGATCATTCGGCTTATATTTCCAAGAAGCCATGCTTGGCGTCCCGAAGGCATGAGGAAGTTTTTTTTCCAGATCTCTTGCACTGTGTCCGCTGTAGTTACTCTTTCAGTATCAGGTTAACTACAAACTACTGAAAACCTTTGAATCCTGCGCTGACGTTGCTGTCAAAGTATAGAAACAAGGTCAATGCAGCAGACTAAAGCACATATAAAACAAGTACCGTAGCATATAATGAATGGTTCTATGACGGTGCCTCTCTGCCCAGTATAAGCAGATCGGCTGACCTGATCTGCAGATCACTACAAGGGTATACCAGATCAGCAAGCTTATATAATAAAATCCCTAGTGGCACTTCGTCCCGTATCGCCCCCCAAAATGCTGCCTAGTCGACATGAATCAGGACGAACGCCTTTTTAGAACCAGCCATTTAGTCTGACACACGATAAGGAAATAAAAAGTCGAACCAAATGCCTGACTACAACATCGAAACCTGGTTTTCCTATAAAGTCAATCAAAAGTTACGAACCTCGTTTTCCACGTGGTGCGCCACTATCCCAAAGAGCAGGTAGAGAATTTTCCCACACATGTTTAGAGTTCATGCATTTCACTCGTGTCACACTTATGATATGTTTTGCATTCTTCTCCTTGGATATTGGCATGTTACCATTTGATCGTTTAACGCGAAATTTCACATGGTGGGTGTTGCTTGCTTGATTCACGCCCACTGCTTAAGTTCGTCATACTCTTGTGCAACAACTGGTTTTCTGCCAGCGCGAGTTTCGTACAACACAACGACATCCCATTAATATCAATATCTTTATAATACTTTGTTTTATGGTTTGTTTGTTTGTCTTACGTTCTGGAAATAAACAGACCCTTAATTTACAACAAACTGACAGCATCACGTGTGTGTAGATTATTATAGTCGACACAGAAACTCCAGGAAACGTTTTTTTTTATCTGGATTCTGTACCACAGCCAGGAGAAGGAAGGAACTCTAACTTGCAGTCATGAAGTTCCGACTGTGTGCATTTATTTAAATCAGAGAAATATTTCAAGGAAAAGTGAGGACATTCATACATCTGAAGCGCGATATTTTAAGCGCCCTAGCTGTGCACCTCGCAAATTGCCTTGCAGTTACCCCGTGTCTGGGTACCGTTGGGACAGTGTCTGTGTTGGCTACAGACACCAGCTAACCGCATAATATTGTTCATTTATAAGTGTGCGTGGCATTACCAGTCCCTTAATTTATTCTTACAATTGCGCTATCGATCTCCTCTTGGGCATGAACGAGTCATTTCTCCTGTAGATTATAGATAAGAACTGAACGTCACAGTCCCACATTCACATTCCAGCAGCTAGTGATACGGTCTGCAATGCTCAGATATACGTGTCTCGGTCTGCACAGTACTTATACTCTGCACTACATATACTGAACTGTGCCAATCTCCATCAGTTAGCCAGATTAAGGGACAAATTTACTACAACTCCCATTTGTAGTGCTTAGAACGAATTATACTCGCTAACTTAAATGAGTCAGTCATTGCCAAGCTCACTGATATGCTGCAAAATCCAACGCGATTATTATAATACGTAGCATTTGTATCATTGCAATGACCATCACAATGTGAGCGCCCCCACTGAACTGAAGTGTTATTGCAGTTCAGAACGATTCGCTGAACTAAAGACTCGTTGATTCACCACGTCTTCTTGTTCACCGGGTCATTGCAGTCACTCTTTCGTTCAGCGATTCTTTGGTTCACCAGTTCCTTTCGTTCACATGGTTCTTTGGTTCATTGTTTCAGTGGTTCGCTGAGTCTATGGCCCTACACTGACTATGTAGTGCAGTGACATCTATTGGCCAGATTAAGTATTGCCATGAGTGAGTTCCGGTTTGTACTGCAAAATATTCACTAATTAAACTTCTGATTATTATACATGTGTTTGGCTGTGTTCTGTACGGTGGCCGAGAGAGCTCAACGAGCTGCAACTTCAGAAAACACATGCAAACAGAAAAAAACCACAACAAATTAAG
>JAODKM010000099.1:3240596-3267345 GCA_026780845.1 Petrocephalus sullivani | reverse complement strand
TTTTATTTTATTACATTAACATATGTATATATATTCTATTGTACATGCACACCATGCCGATCAACCGTCCATAACCATTTACTATAACCCTTTCCACCAATATCTGTAAAACAATTTGTCATTGTTCCACCCCCCCAAATGTAATTGTAACTGTTTTTCGTTAACTGTTTATTGTAACTGTACTATGTCAGTGCACTGGAACTAAATTTCCCGAAGGAACCTTCCCAAGGGATTAATAAAGTACCATCCTATCCTATCCTAAACAATTGTTTATGGTAGACTTCATGTTCAGGAATAGCTTCCAGAGATAAGAAGGATATTGTAGGGTGACTTTTGCATGCATGGGCATATTTTATGGGGTCAGTGTCTCGGTTTTAGTTAGATTAGGATAAAGGTATTAATCCCAGATGGCAAGCCAGAACTTTTATTTCCAGTAAGCTCAGATGTTGACTTCTTGTTTTTCATGGCTGTGTATCAAATCCGGGACACTCAGGCGGTTGTGGAGAAAAGCCGACATTCATATGATAAAGTATGTAGATAATTGTGGTCGTCCTGAAGGATCAGCAGGGTTGTGACCGAGGGGCTGGCGTTGGCAGTGGGGAAGCTTGCATACAACGCTGTTTGTTGATGGCTTTGATCGGCACTGAATGTGATGCGCTATTGATAAAGGAAGACATGTAGAAGTAAAACAATGATGAACAATCGTAATATACCTGAAACTATGGAATATTATCTTGTATTGCATAACATGTAACAGTATAATATCTTGAGGATGTAATCATTAGCATATTGCTGGAACGCACATTGATTATTGTCTTATGATGTAATCCACACAAGTAATCAATACATTATGTATTTGCACTCCATGTTTGTCTTAACAGTTATTGTTGACTATTTCGCACAGCCCTGCATGATTGCCCAAACAAACAGGCCCAGTGGCTTATCTCTCTTGAAGGCCACAATAATGAGTTTGGTAGCTTATCTGTCAAAACGGATGCACCAAGTGTTCCTACCAGGGAGAAGGGAATCACTGAACCGCGTCGGAAAAAAGGGCTGAAGGCATTTAAAAACATGGGAAAGACTTACATGATTATTATAATTTTTACTGAAATATTGAGCAATACAGAAATATGATCAGCAAGCTTATCAAAAAAAATGGATGTGGATCAGGGGACAGCAACAATGGTGAATGGCTAAAGTGATGATGATGCTTAAAGTGAAGTCATTATTGAAAGATAAGAAAATGTATAAAAACTAGTGATGTCAAACGATTAAAATTTTTAATCAGATTAATCACAGGATTGTTGTGGATTAATTTAGATTAATCGCGATTAAATATAATTTATTTAATCTATATTAATCGCATTTCATTTTGCATGAGCAAACAGACTCAAGAAAAAAGGGAATATATATGCACGTAACATGTTTATTGAACAAAAAGCACCTAGCGACAAATCTAGCAACATTCCTGATAAACCTTAGCTACTTTCTGTACAACATTGTCGTCAATATGGAAGTGCCCTGAGCTCCCTGCTATTACGCCCGGTGTCCTGCCGAGTTGTGGTGCTTCGTCGAAACATGCTACCGTAGTGCGAACTGACAGTTATGTCTATTGATCAATGCTACCTTATTGAGCAAAGCTACCTTAAGGTTGCTGAGCTGATCACTCTGACAGACGGACATGAACATGATCATGATCTGTGCGCTAACTAGTCAGAAACCTTTCTACACATTTATTCCTATCTACTTATTATTAACAGTTAATAACATATCCTATGCCTTTGCTACATCGTCCAAGCTTTGTTCTTTTGCAAATACAAATCACTTTTTTGTGTATATGTTAATAGCCTGTGATTTTCTAGTGATTTTCCCAGTACAGTGGTAAATAATATAAATGAACATAAATAGAATATACGATAAGTTAAATACTTTAAGCTACATTAAAATAAAATAGCCTATATGAGTATCACATACAGAGTAGAACGTGCTGGCTCTTGAATGAACGCGACGTGATGGCGCACTTGATATGCAAATTAGCACATGTCGTCATCTAGCGGTATCTATAGCGACTTTCTGGGTACAGTTTAGGGACTTCAGGTAAGAAATAGTTGGCAACGCTGCATTTCAGGGATTCTGCGCTGCAGATGGGTTAACTGTGTTAAATTTTGTAGTCAGATTAATCATGATGATGGATTAATCCGCGTTAACGCATTCATTTTGACAGCCCTAATAAAAACCAATGTAAATCAATATCGGACACACTCCTGCATTCTACACAAGCAGCTCCTGACTCTTCATTTGGAATGGAAGGAAAACCACAACACCTGATCGCTTGTGAAATTGGTGTCATTTGCAATTATTGATTAATACAATAAATATATTGTTTCAAAGCTCAGACATACACAGCTATGGATATATGCAGTATTTGGATGCTTTGAATTATGGTAGCAATCAAAACTGCTACAGATGAAAAGTTATATAATTATCTAAAAACACATACCGTTTACCTGTTTATTAACATTTTTTCTAAGGGAGCCAAAAAGTAGCTCTCATAACAAATGTTAATTCTGTTTCATTTTCTTTCTTAAACACGTGTGCATTGGAGAAATGTACACTGTGTCTTCCGTGCTGAGAGTTGGTGTGAAAAGTGAATTAACGTAGTAGAGGATACACTGCCTCTGCATATGGGCCCCACAGTCAAAATCACTCAGGCGGCCTCAGGTTGGCAAAATAAAGGACATCTCCATCACAACATGGGCGCTTGGCATCGCTAGAAGGACACACATCACGACATATCGAATTATCTTTCCCTAGAGGGCACCTCTTAATAAATTGTTGTGTAAAGGGGCAACCTAAATGATTTATTTGTACCATTTGAGGGGCAATCAAAAGGACACCCTGCCCCCGAGTCTACCAGTGTTGTGCTGATTTAGGGATGCCACACATCCCTTAAAATATGGAATCGTCCCGTATTTGACAATAAAATTGTGCACCCCGTTTTTCAATACGGGATGCGGTTTGTCCCATATTTCCGAGTTGTGATGAACGCAACATCATCCCGTCCACATTTAGTATGAAAACGCAGCTGTATTGATTAGATTCATTTGTGTTATTTATAGTTAATGGATGAGTTAACAATGTATATCCTGAAAATTAATTTAATTTGTTAACTGTTTTGCACCTTAAGTTTTGATGTAAAGCAACTGATTTCTTGTGTCAAAGCTAATTTAATTATCAATAAGAGTTAATAACTGAAAAGTTTTTCATTCAGTTAGTTTTATATCCATTGATAATAAAGTACTTCAAATATTAAGTATGCGCCGTATTACTTTCTTGAGACCATAGTTTAATCGGCACATTGTGGTCTCCGGCCTAAATTCATTTCAGATCTACTAGAACGGTATGAAGCATCCAGACCCCTTAAGTTATCTGGCAAAGGCCTGCTCAGTGTTCCCAGAATCAAGACCAAGCAGGGTGAAGCAGCGCTCAGTGTCTATGCTCGCCATCTGTGGAACCAGCTTCCTGAAGACCTGAGGTCTGTTGCAGCTGTTAGCTTATTTAAGTCAGGGCCTAAAACATTTCTGTTTGCTGCAGTATTTCAATAAATTAAATCGGTTTAGTCATATTCTTTCTTTAAAAACATAACTTCTTTTCAGTTACCCATTTATTTGTCTGTTTTGGCTTTTTATTATTACTATCTATTAGTTCATTTTAATTTATTTTTAATTCATTTATTTTTATTATTTCCTTTTCCTTATCTTTTAAATGTGATTTTGATGTTTTTATTTGAATGTATTCCTGTCTTTGTAAAGCACTTTGAATTGCCTTGTTTCTGAATTGTGCTATATAAATAAACTTGCCTTGCCTTGCCTAGGGGTCCTTTATTTTTCAGCATGAAATATCCAGTATGTTTTTTGTGACCAAAACAGTCATCCGACCCATTCCAATGGATGATATATTGTTGCGTTTGCTTTTAACTTTTTATTCTTGATGGAAGTGGGCTTGTTTGTACTAAAACGTTGTCTGGCTTCTTTAAGGGCTGACTGCATGGAGCGGTATCAGTTTCCCCGGGGGACTCCTGATACGCCGCTGTTCTTGTGTATCGTTTCCCTGGCAACTGAACAAAGCCAAGACCTTATCGACTTCAGTCATATAAATGCAATGAAAAGAAACATCTTAAAACAATTTCTTATTTTTCGTGCTGGTTCACGGGTGGAGTCGGTACATCTCTGGGGAAAAAATAACAAAAGGCCAGCGGCGATACGTTTTTTAGCCCCTCCATAAAGTGAGTAAGGCAATTTTAACAGTTTTGAAAGGAATACGTAATTTAGAGACGCTTCGCTTCGGAGTGCTTAATTGATGAGAAGCGCCGTGCGGTCTTGCGTAAAGTTAGCCGTTAAAACGGTAGAAGCAAACTATAAGCGTTGTCATCACACGAACATTATGACTATAGTATCGTATTAGCGTGTTCATGGTTTCAGTAAATCTACACGTAGAAAACTTCTTGTGTTTCTCGCTCATAGTTGAAATAATCATGAAATTACTAAGCGCAGACTAACGTTATGAGAACGTAACTGATTACTATAATCATTCGTTCAGCACTCAGAACGAGCACGTCAGATTAACATATTGCATTTCCCTCTGTTTTTAAAAGTAGATCTAACGTGGCAAAGTCATATTTCAGAACTAAAAGGTTTGAGTGTATTTTACAGGCCATTTAGTTGGGTTTTTAATTTGACATATAAAAACGTTAATTAAATGTATAAAAGACTCAGCAGAAAACACCAAGTGCTCGAATACAGTCACATTTTGTAGCAAAACACAAAACTTTTTTCCAAAACCATACTGCACTTTTTTACTATACACCACATATTTTTAACAAGTGACCTACATAATTTTCCACAGGCACAACATTTGTATTTTAGTGCGTGTTGAAGGATAAACAGCAACAACAGTCTATAATAATTATTATAATGATGGCCTCTGATAATGGCCAAACTCCCCGCCTTTGTAAAACAGGCATTTATTTTCTGTGGACAATGAGAACAATGACCTTTTCTCTACCTTAGTCCACTTGTAATCTGCAACAGAGAGGTTTGTTTCTAATTTAATGTCATATAAATATTTCTTTAAAATGGATTGAATAATAAGACACACTTTTGTGACCGCTGGTCAACAAAAACTGAGAAATCATGATGACTGTGTACCAGGAAACCGGCACAGAAGACCTATACAGGGAGACCGGAAACCAAGAGAGAGGCCCGGCTCCAGACATTACAGCACTAAAAAACTGAGTTGGGGGCGCACCTGTGGGGCACAGGATAGAGAGGCCTGCTTCTAGTCTCAAAGCTTGGCTCGGTATTTATGGAAAAACCAAGGCTGTGAGGGTAAAGGAAGGAGTCAGCAAAGACCTCGATGCTGGTCTCTGTCAATGTTGATCCCTGACAACTCTTTTGCCTCTCTGTTTAAGATGGAGTCTGTCAACTCCGGAGCTGGACAGGGCAATGAGGAGGTCGTAATGTGTCGCTCCGCCCTGTTGGAGGGGAAGAAAGCTATTCCAGTGAACAATTCAAATAATATAGTTGTGGTGCTAACAAAAGCATTGACCTGTCTGCTCTCAAAGCCCCAGAGTCCCAAAGGCCTGCATCTCTATATGCAAGCTTTCCGGGAAAATAAAACAGAGACCGTAAGACTGATCAGGGGTAGACAGGTTCAGCACCTGCCCATAATCCTGACAGCATTTGTGGAGCAAACATCCCAGCATGTCAGCAGGCTCCTCGCTGCGAAGGAGCTCGTTGAAAACACAGAGCATGAGGTTAGATCAGAGCTGGAAGAGGTGCTTGAAGGTCTGTGTTTTCTGGCGGCCATTTCCCCGAGGGACTCCCAGGTGCAGGAGCTGCGAGCCCTGGTTTTGTTCCACCTGCACAAGTTTGAAGAGAGCGCGGAGGCATGCTCCCTTGCACTCCGAGAACAGCACGTGCGGCTGGATAACGATGCCGGAGGAAGCGGGGGGACCCTCCAGGAGATGGCGCCAGAGAGGAGGGCCTGCCTTTTGGTTAGTAGGGCAGCCGCGAATTTCTCTGCAAGGGGAAAAGGAATTGAGACGTGTAAGGATCTGGGGGAAGCCTTTGGCCTCCACCCAGCAAGTGCAAGACAGCAGTTCCACAGGCTGCTCTCCAGCCAAGCTGCCAAGGTGGCCGTGCGTGCAGAGCTGCGGCAGACGGCGGAATGGGGGCTGGCGCAGTACAGGGAGGCCGTGCTGGCGCGGGCTGACCTGCGCTCTTCCGAGGGCGTGGAGCAGCTGGATCCCGTCATCACCCAGCTGCAGGCTCTGTGTCACCTGGAGCCGGATGGCGGCGGGAGGGAGCTGCGCGTGCGGCTGGCCGACTGCCTCCTCCTGCGCGGCCAGTTTAAGGAAACACTGTCCATCTGCAGCCAGCTGATTAGTGCCTCCTCCACCTGCCGGAGCTACCAGAATACTGTGCATGTGCTTCGGGGCTATGCCTGTCTTCTCTCTGGCGAACACCAGGGGGCGCTGGAGGACTTCCAGGCCGTGATTGAGCACAGCGCCCCCCATCCTCCCAGCTGTGTGCGGGCTCTCTGTGGCCGAGGGCTCCTGCGCATGCTGGCCGGCTCCCACTACTTGACGGCCCTGGACTACATGACGGCCAGTCGGCTCCAGCATCAGGACACAGCATTGGCCGTGCGGTGCCTTGTGCCCTGGAACTACAGGGGCCTGCTGTGCACCGTGTTGCTGGAGCAGGGGCGCGCCATTCTGGGGGGGGCAGGTGACCAGATGGTCTCATGCATCCCCCCATTACGCTCAGAGCGTCTTCAGAATGATCAGCCACAAGCAGCGGAGGGAAAAGACAGCTCCTCCCCTGCCAAAGACGGGTACTGCCCTCAGCATGTCACTTACCTATCCCATTTCCTTTGTGGGCTCTGGAGCCTATCCCAGAAGGTACAGGTCTAAGGCAGGAAATAACCCAGGATGGGGCACCAGCCTATCGCATATATACATTTACATGTAATTTACTTAACAGATGCTTATGTTCAATGCTATATTCAAGTGAGGTGGACCATACATCGAAAGCATTGGTCTCCAAAGGAGCCATCTAGGTACTGCAACCTGGGCTTCCAAAGAATGATGAGTAAGAATGGCAAGTTAGCCCTGGAGACAGAGGTATACAAACATCGTTAGAACTTAACCTCCAAAAAGCTAGTCAAATCAGAACTCCGCAAGGACTAAGTTCCTACCAGACTAGTTACAGGAAATGAGCAGCCGCTGTGAGAGTGTAAGAGTGTGAAATGAGACCATAACAGTGGAATAGTCAGTGAAGACAGAGAGTGGGGGAGGGTCCGTGCTATGATGAGTTTGATGAAGTGTTAACAGAAGAGATTGGTCTTGAGATGTTGTGAGGGGCTCTGCTGACTGGGTAGGATTGGGGAGCTTGTTACACCATCAGAGAATAACATATGAAAAATGTCTAGAGTGAGAGGTTTTCAAACGGCAGGATAGACAGTTGATAGACAGTTGATAGACAATCGCTTGCTGACTATTCAGGATGAGAGAGAAGGTTGATCCTCATGAGCAACTACAAGTTGGCAGGTGCCATTATATCCTAGGGTCTGAAAGCAAGTACCAAGGACTTAAACTAAAACTAATGTCAGCACACAGGGAGACAATGAGAGGAGACATTTCAGCTGCCAGATTTTGAATCACTTGCACTAGTTTCACCAGCATATTTTGGCAGCACTGTCAGTAGAGAGTTACGGTAATCAAGTTGTGAGGTGGCAAGTGCGGATTAGATAAGATCTGATCTTCCTGATTTTGTAAAAATAAATGTTTAAGATCACGAAATAGCTGCAGTGTGGTTAGCAAAGGATAGCTGTCATCAATTATTATATCTATCTTATATCTATAAACTTGGCAGAGACAAAGTTGATGATTCAAGCTGAATAATATGATGATCTGGCTTGACAGGAAAGACAAGAAACTTGGTCTTTGAAATGTTCAGCTGGAGACAGTGATCTCTCATCCACGCTCTGAGCTAAGCAAGGCACCCAGAACTCAAAGCTGAGACTGTGGTGTCCTCTTGAGGAATGGTCAGGCAGAATTGGATGTCATTCTCATAATAGTGGTAGGAGAAGCGATGTAACTGAAAGACTGGGCCTGGAGAGGTAATGTGCAAGGGAAAGAGAAGAGGGAGAGAGCTAAACCTTAACGTACTCCATTCCTGGAAGGATCTACATGACAAGTAACAATCAAATAATCTCATAGAATTCCCCATGATTCCCTGTCAAAGGCTGCAGGTCCATGACAAAGATCTAGCTGTTGCTAATCGCAGGGTGTCCAGCATTGTTCTTATCTGTTTGACCTGTTTGTCTCTTGCTGCCATAGGAGTAGAATCTGGACGCATTAGCTAGCACAGAGTCGTATTCACAGAGCCCTGTCCCCCTGGGTGTGGTTAGGACACTTCTGGGAGTGCATGCCTTGGCCATGTTGCTGATGGAGCTGGAGCCCAGCACTGATGCTCCTCGAGTCCTGGCTGCAGATGCACTGTACAGCCTGCATCGTCCGGAGGAAGCCCACCGCTTGCTGCTGTCCGCCGGGCATGCACAGGGCCGCTCGCCACTACTGGCCCGCCTGACCCTTCTGCAGCTTCACCGTGGCTTTCTGTACGACGCTAACCAGGTGGGTGATGCTCTTCTGAGGTGGAGGCAAGTGAGCACCAGCCAAAGAAAGCTCTCTGAATTCTTACAGCTGAGATCCAAGAATATCTCATTGCCCTACTTCTGTACTGTAAATATTATGAATAATCCAATCAATGTTTTTGTCAGATTAAATAAAAAAACATAATAGTATTTATTCAGACTTCCCCCAGAAAATACAATTTTCCAGTCACAGTTAAAAACAGTTAAGGATATAGATGGGATACAGTTTTTCTGAGGGCTTGAGCCTGTTAACCAGTCCAGGCTGTTAACAGATCCAGGCTGTTAACCCTCCACATCACCTGCTGTCCAGCTGCTTAAGAAGCTAATCCAATGTGGCGACACCAGTTGCTTGCGCCCCCTGCTGGCCGTGGCATCTCCGGAGGACCGGGCTCTGCTGCAGCGACACTGCCATGTGGTAGCCGAGCGGATTTTGGCGGAAGCGGGGAAAGAAGAGGATGTCAGGGAAGCAATAGCATACCTGTCTGTTGCCATCATCTCCTCAGGTCAGCATTTGCAGAATTTCACTGGGTATCAGGACCCATTCAGTGGATTAGTGAAGTGCGTCGCAAAGAGAGATTTTTTTCCCCACATGCCTTTAAGTAAATTGTGTAAGACATAGTGCTCACAGAAAGACACTTGCTTAATTCAGTAAAAATAATGCAGATTTATTGGTGCAAAAAAAAATCAGTATTCATGTGTTTGCAAAAAAAATATATTGCGTTCATTCATATATATCACATATATTCATATATCATTCATATATCGCGTTGGTCTCATTGGGTGATTTTAATTAGTAACACCTATGCAGTAACATAAAATATCAAACATGTTTTTAGAATCCTTTGTGAGCCAACAACTGCAAATGCAAATAATAGCAAAATTGGAAGAACAGAACTGCATGGGTCAGCCTAAAAATTGATGCATGAAAAGAAAATGTGCAGAAGATATGTGCAGATATGTTAAACATTTTTTGTCAATGGACTTTTATTATGAAATCAATAAAATTGTCAAATTTTTGCTGAGTCAAGCAAATGTCCCAACACTCTGTGAGCACTGTAATTTGCGGTTTTAGTGCAGGTGCAATTTACTAATCCGGGTCTCTGCAGGTGGTGAGGCAACAGATTCATTGCTGGCAAGGGGACGATGCTATGCCCTGACGGGACAGCACAAGACCGCCATCTTTGACTTCACGGCCATTCTGCGAGAGCACACAGGACATGTCCAGGCTCTGTGTGGGAGGGGCTTCACGTACCTGACGCTCAAGCAGCAGAAGGTACGGAATCATGTTTTAATTACAGTCAGCTAAATGAAGCCATCATCTTTCCCAGAAGATACTATTAATTTTTTGCTGTTCCTCAGGCTACTGCCAACTATTGCACCAGCTGTTTCAGCTTTTCGACATTCTTCTGTGCACAACAGTATTGTTCTCTTAATTTCAAGCATGTTACAGTTCAGCCTGCTTTTAAAATCCAAATTTAGATCCAAATTCTGTCTTCAAACTATAATAGACCCATTTCAAAGTCACCTTTTATGTGTAAAACCCTAGAAAAGGTGGTGACAACAACTTAGAGTGAACAGTATTCATGGCAAATTCCAGGTTGGATTTTATAAATTTCAGTCAATTGAATCTGCCCTTTTATGGGTGTTTAATGATTCTATGCTGACCACTGATTCGGTGATAGTTCTGTGTTGGTGACATATGATACTGTGCTCCATCACATTTTGATCATAAATTGGGTGACTGGGTGGGTATTTTTGGCTCTGTTTTCAATTGGTTACTTCTCTTATAGAAGCTTAAGTGTTTCTGAGACCAGCTGTTTCTAAACTAGATACGGAGATGCTTATTCACACATTTTTGTTTTCTCACATTGACTGCTGCGATTCTCTCTTCCTCAGTTGGTAAGGCGTCTTCAGGCTTCAGCATGTCTGCTTACTAAATCTAGTGCACGGTCCCATGTGACACCCATTTAAAAACCTTTTCACGGACTCCCAGTATCTTATAGGATCCAGTTTAAGATTTTAATTAGAACTTTTAAGGTTTTTCGTGGTCAGGCTCGGGGTTATTTATGTGATTTACTTTATTGGCACCATCTTGTACTGGACAGGAAATATGTGTGGCGAGTGACCCACTCTGCATTAGTGTGGTAACTCAAACTGAAAATGCTCGACTTTTATTTCAAACTTTCCGGACACATTGCATGGGTATCGGTCTGGAAATGATCAAATTTTGAAACACGTTGCACCAAAGCTGAAGTAGCACCACGTGGCAATAGCCAGGAGAAGGGTAGCCTTGTAAACATAGAAATACGATAGACATATTCCCTGTGTAGATGAAGTGACTAATTGTGATTGCTGGCACACCACAGTGCACAAGTTGCACGAAATTGGACTTTTCATAACAATGGTTGGGGACATGAGAGAAGTTGGGATTACAGTAGATGGGGAGAGGGGTGATAAGATCATCACACATTAAAGCAAAACTCTCACTGTGTCTGAAATATGGTCGAAATATACAGTCATGGCCAAAAGTTTTGAGAATGACACAAATATTGGTTTTCACAAAGTATGCTGCTTCAGTGTTTTTAGATCGTTTTGTCAGATGTTTCTATGGTGTACTGAAATATAATTACAAGCATTTTATACGTTTCAAAGGCATTTATTGACAATTACATCAACTTGGCCCTTCAAGATTTCTACAATTCGCCCTGGCATGGTATCCGTCAACTTCTGGGCCAAATACTAACCGATGGCAACTCATTCTTCCATAATCAATCCTTTTAGTTTGTCAGAATTTGTGGGATTTTGTTTGCCCACCTGCCTCTTGAAGATTGACCACAAGTTCTCAATGGGAATAAAGTCTGGGGAGTTTCCTAGCCATGGACCCAAAATCATACTCCCTCATACTGGAAAGGCATTGTTCTTCACCAAACTGTTCCTGGATGGTTGTGAGAAGTTGCTCTTGGAGGATGATTCTATACCATTCTTTATTTATGGCTGTGTTCTCAGGCAAAATTGTGCTTGAGCCCACTGCCTTGGGTGAGAAGCAACCACACACATGAATGCCCTCAGGATGCTTAACTGTTGGCATGACACAGAACTGATGGTAGCGCTCACCTTTACTCCTCCAGACAATAATTTTTCCAGATGCCCCAAACAATTGGAAAGTGGCTTCATCAGAGAGAATGACTTTGCCCCTGTCCTCAGCAGTCCAATCCCTGTACTTTCTGCAGAATATCTGTCTGTCCTTGACGTTTTTCTGGGAGAGAAGTGGCTTCTTTGCTGCCCTTCTTGACACCAGGCCATCCTCCAGAAGTCTTCGCCTCTCTGTGCATACAGATGCACCCACACCTGCCTGCTGCCATTCCTGAGCAGCTCTGCACTGGTGGTGCCCCGATCCCGCAGCTGAATCACCATTAGGAGGCGGTCCTGGCGCTTGCTGGACTTTCTTGGGTCCCCTGAAGCCTTCTTCTCAGCAATTGACTCTTTTGATCAATTGAACCCCAATTGAACAAGGGACTCTGCAATTAATTGTAATTGATCTGATCACGCTTCATAACATTCTGGAGTATATGCAAATTGGAACCATGAAAACTAAAGCAACAAACTTTGAGAAAACTAATATTTGTGCCATTCTCAAAACTTTTGGCCATGACTGTAAGTCTTTTAAAAGATAAAACTTTAAGCATTGTTTTGCCTGTGCCTGTTCTGCCAGGAATGCATGGGCGATGTTCTGGCAGCACTCCAAGCTGATGCTGATGCTGTCACTCAAGAGATTCTGTTGCTGAAGGACAAGACCAGGAAACTTGTCTGTGATTGGCTGCATGAGCACTGTAGGGCCAACCTCTCTGAAATCGTAGGAGCCAATCCAGTTCCTTGTGGGGAGCAGCATCTCCGGCAGGCCTCTCTTATTGGAGGAATCCTGATGAAAACTGAGTGCCGAGAGCCCAGGGGGAACCTCTTGTACACTGACATATTAATCGCCAAAGGTGAGAGACACTTTTCTAGGTACAGCATTGATCAGTTTGCAATGTTTGTTATAAAAAAAATTAATTGGTGCAGAGAATACCCATATCTAGGGTCACTTACAGGTTATTAAAGGACAGATATGTACTTAATGGGACAATATAGAAATTTGGAGGGCAGGTAATATGGTAATAAGTGCACTGAAATTGCTTGTGTAGGACTCGAGTATGAGATACTGAGTTACAATGTGCCCATGGAGAAAGTCTCTGGGGAAAAGTGTCATTTAGGAAATAAAATAAAAAAATATTGAAATATGAATGTATTAATTCCAATTATTATCAATATGTTAAACTATACATTCAAAATGGAAATATGTTAAATTAAAAATGATTTCGTATCATATCATAAATCATATTTGAATGCATGACACTGTGATTCGCATGCTTCAGACAGCCCTCCTTTCTCCCCGTAGGTGACGTGACGGCAGCAGGTGCACACCTGAGCAAAATGTTTGGCCAGCAGCCACAGGAGCCTGAAGCCCAGGCCAGGTGGGGTGTGGTGGAGGCGTGGCGACGGGACTTCCGGGCCGCGGCCAAGGGGCTGAGCGTGGTAGCAGAGGCAGAGCCCGTCACACTGGGCTTCCTGCTGATGCTCGTCAGCGAGGCTCACCGGAAGCCTCTGGCTCAGGTAGGCTGATGCAGCTTCCATATCAGCTTATACAAATAAAGTTTACGGGACTCCATGAGTCACAGACTGCACACGCAGAGATTCACATTATAAGGAACCATTTAAGAGCCCTAAATGTCATTACACAATTCCAGTGAAAATCACTGACGGCGTTTCGGGTAATCGCTGGAGTTTTTTTTCATACTACTTTCGGCAGCTGTGAGTATGCCCCTGTCTCTTGGCCAGTCAGGGGCACCATAAAGAGGGGGAAATTAGGACAATTCCAAGCTCAGGGGCCCTAAAAATTTGGAACATGATTGGATTGGTCGGGGTTGATATGCTATCTTTTTGGCAGGCTTCCGCCCATGAAGCCAGCTACTACTCTATGTGCGGGCAGTGGCAGCGAGCACTGGAGCTGCTCACTGTGGGGGTGTGCGCGTCGGCGGAGCGGGGTCTGCTGTATCGGCGGCAGCGGGCCGCCTGCCTGGCGCGCCTTGGCCTACATCAGCGCGCTGCCGCCGACCTGGACCTGGTGGTGCATGGTCATGGCGAGCGCGGCGACGGGAACCCCGAGCTGCGGGCCGAGGACCTGTGCCGCCGGGGGAGGAGCCTGCTGCTGAGCTCGCAGGAGGAGGCCGGCCTGTGGGATTTCGCCCGAGCGCTGGAGCTGCATGCAGAGCATGCTCTGCGCTGCATCGAGGACGGGCCCGGCACGGAGCACCTCGCAGACTGCTTCCTGCGGGCGGCCCTGCGGCGGGAGGCGGAGCGGGAGCCGGGCCACGCCTGGCGCCTGGCGGAGGGCGGCCTGGCGGTGGACGCCTGTCACGCAGGGCTGCGGCGCCTCAGGGCTCGCATCAAGCGGGAGGCTGCGGGCTCCTGCATCATCCACTGAGGAGTGGAGCCCCCCTGAAGGGCACCCAGAGAAATCATATCCCCCTTTGTCCCTCCACACTGCCATAGGTGGAGAGGCACACCTCTGTCGTGGGGTTCCCCGGTGGGGAAAAGGGGGGTTGCGAGTTTTTTACACCGTAATTTTGGGGGTCGTAGGCTCTGAAGTTTGGGATCCTGTGATCCAGAGGACTTTGATCTGAAGAGCACAGCACAGTACTGTAAGACTACGACTATCGGGATAAAAAGGGGTCCTGACTGAGGACTGGAATCTGTTCCAAAGGGGGAGCGTGGACAAATGAGAGCCAGTTTCAAACCAATCAGACATTTACTGTAAACAGGATGGCAGGAAGCCAAAAGTGTTTAACTCTTACACTAGAACACCCCCAGCCACCCTGTATTGATGCCTCAGGAATTTAACATCATATGTAACATCTATGGCATCTATGACAGCTGTTTCTGCCAAGAACTGAAATATTTTTTCGAGGAAACGGAACAGATGGAGCGTCATTACGCAGATTTTCTCAGAGTGGGTGACATGTCTGAGGCATAACCCGCAAAAGGCGTTCTGACTGTTCCCTGTTCTTGTAAATAAATCTGCTTAACTTCAGGCCACAGAGTTCTTGTTTTACTCTTGCTCATTAGAGACAGCCTTGTGAAATACATGCGTATTAGTACAGCCATGTCCCAGGTTACAATGGAGTCATGTTCCGATAAACCCGTTGTAAAGGGAAAATGCATTGTAATACAGTACACCTAACTTGACAAACATCATAGCCTAACCTAGCCTTCCTTAAACATGCTCAGAACACTTACATTAGCCTACCGTTGGGCAAAACCAGTAAGAAAATCATTACAGTAAAGTGATGAATATCTCATGTAATTTATTGAATAAATATATTGGATCGGAATACCCATCGTAAAGTCGAAATACAGTACCATGAGCCATTGTAGCTCAGGAAGCGGCTTTACAGCTTGTAAACATAGAAATACAAAGACATATTCCCCGTGTAAGTGAAGCACAACAAAATGTGCACTACATTTAGCAGTGACACAGCAGTGGGCAGCTACCTGAGCACCCAGGGAGCAGTGCTTGGGGACGGTACCTCACTCAGGGAACCTTAGCAGTACTTAGGGACTCAGCAGGTCAGGGACTCAGCCAGCGAGCGTTTGATTATACAGTCACAGCCCTAACCATTACACCACCAATCTGACGATTGTTTTGTGGGCTAGTTTAACACACAAACCCAACAAAACTGGTCATGACTGAATATTATCCCTTCTTCCAGAGGTGCATTGAAAAAGTGAATTAACCAGGCACTTTCACAGCCAGAACTTTGGTGTGAAAGCGCCTGTTGTTTGCGATATACGTTATCTACCTGAAGTTACTCTGTGGGTGTGGTAAATAACCTGATAGCAGTGCATTAGGCTGGCTGTTATAAACTTATAAACTTATTTTCCTTCGGTTCCGACAGAATGAGATAACACAATGGTTAAGAAGAGGCCAAACAGTGCCGGGACTGCGTGCTGAGGGTGCCTGAATGCTCAGCCGTCTTGCCCAAACCATCAGTAACGGGACTGCGTGCTGAGGGTGCCTGAATGCTCAGCCGTCTTGCCCAAACCATCAGTGCCGGGACTGCGTGCTGAGGGTGCCTGAATGCTCGGCCGTCTTGCCCAAACCATCAGTGCCGGGACTGCGTGCTGAGGGTGCCTGAATGCTCGGCCGTCTTGCCCAAACCATCAGTGCCGGGACTGCGTGCTGAGGGTGCCTGAATGCTCAGCCGTCTTGCCCAAACCATCGAAGGGCTCTTTCCAGGCTCCCGTTGCGCCTTTTATGTCAGTGACTTAAATTGGTTCTTTATGTTAGCTCAGTGTAACTAGCTGTACTAGCTGAATGTTAATTCCCCACACTTTTCCCAGTAAGTGTGTACTCCATTTCCTGGGACTGTGTGTGTACCACCTTCCCTGCATTTGCACGTGTGACTGCTTTACCCTGTACCGGTCATGCCCAGTGGAGCCGAGCCCTCCAATTAGGGAGGAATCTGAAGTTACATCTGTTCACACTCGTATAATGTGAAGTGATGCTAGGACTCACTTCCCCGGCACTCCACTTCTCTGGAACTGTGTCCCCCGTCACCGACTTATATCTGCCATTTTAATCTCTGGTTGCCTGCGTGCCTCAATACCCCCCCGCGTCTTCAGCACTTGGGTCTCCTGTCCTCTCCACACCTCCATTCTGACAGAATACTTTGCCTACAGAAGATGGATGCGGTGGGAGCAGTATAGGCACTAGTACACCTTAGTAGAGCTACAGGAAGGGCAACCTGTAGAGATCCCACGTCCGCCTTCTCCTCCGGGCACTGCTGCTGCAGTTCCACTTGCCCCCTGATAAGTATGATGCCAATCCCAATCACTGTAAATTTTTTTCATGCAATGTGGCCTTTATATAGATGATAAGTCCCATGCGCACTCCACTAGGTTCCGATCTCTCATGTAATTTCGGGGCTTGCAAATGGGCGACCGGTCTTTGGACAGAGGATAGTCCACTCCACAATCTTTCCAGCAAGCCTTTCGTGAGGCCTTCAATCTCCCTGTTGGGACTGCATGTGCTGAACCAGAAACCATCAAGCAAACCAAAAAGACAAACAAACCCAACCATAATCAAACGGGAGAACAGACACCAAATCGGAAAAGTAGGCCATCAAGACAAGGAAAAAGAAGAGGTGGAATCAAACCTCATACCGGAGCAAAAAACATTAACCAGACATAACGACATAGAATAATGGTGTGGATGACTACACCTGTGGCAGGTAACTAGCAAACTGGATATGGGTGCTGCACTAAGCAGACCGTACACGGATGGCATACTACATTCTCCGAAATTCAATTTGCAATTCATGGAGGCTACAAAATCCCACAAGGCCTCTGCAGCTGCAACCAGAGGTGAAGAACGTCCTGCTCAGACATTTTTGTCAAAATGGCACAGGAAGTGCTGTTTCCATACTAAGGTAAGCTAAAAAATAACACTCAGTGATGTGGATTGTTTGAGGGACTGCACCCATGGCCGGGGGAAGTCTTTTTTATTATATTTTAAAAATTAAAATGGCTTTCATCTGTATCTGTTCTCACGAATTCATTAAAATTAGCATATCCAGTCCAGCACAACATAATCCTGGGGAGGGCCCCAGTAAAAAGAAAAATACATAGACCTCAGATTGCACACAATAATAGTAGTAATGGAAATTCTCAATAAAAGTTCATCCAGAAGACAAGGACCTTTACATCTCTCAGCAGCCTTCATAATTCATGAAGGGTATTAGAGAAAAAGGTCAGGAAGCGCTTTTATGTGGTGGATAATTGAAGGTCCCGCTGGTGTCCTTCTAAGCTATTATTTGTACTAACTGCTTTCGGCGGTAAGTAGAAATTCCAGAACATCTATAAATGTAATAAACAACACCATATAAATGTCAAGAGAAAAATAAACCGACCTTAATAAAATGAAGCTTTATTTGCTATTTGCGTGAGTAGCGTGCAGTGGAACCTCGGTGTACGTCAATTCAGCGTAAATCAAACTGGACATTACGTTGCTTCGCTGTAATAATTTAAATGATTTTAAGTAAATGATTAACAAAATTAAAATTTTATATGGTCCATTTACTTTGATATACATCATAGCAGATGACTGGATGGGTTTGACGAAACTTACGTAAATTACTTAATTTATTTTGATGAAACACAGTACGAAATACTTAATGTAATCACTTTTTATTACAGCACTCTCTATTTTGTTTTTCTGAATAATAGGTGAACATTGACTTTTAAGACTGTAAAGTGAACACTGAGTTTTATAGTGAATTAAAGGTGCATTTACGTCAATGGAAATGACTGTCTATTTATTAGTCCTTCCCAGGCATTTTTAATTAAGGCATCCGTGTTCAAAAATCGGCTTACGATGGGGCTCTCAGAACCAATTAATGACGTGAGGAGCTTCTCTCTGGCCTCAGAAGGAAGAATGGTTTTAGCCATGAATCTCCAAGAATTAAATATTAAAATGAAAAATTATAGTGTGCATTAACTGATCCGGTTAAAACCGCAAACTGAGTCATGTGAAGTAATGGGGGGAGTATTTCTGTTTTCAAGCACACAGGCACAGAAATCAAGTCAACACTATCCAGAGGTAGAGTATAAAAGTCACAAGGAGCTTCTTGGAAAACCAGTAGCAGGAATGGGAATAATGAAACTGGATTTGGTGTATTGACCAGGTATTCCCTCTGCTTCCCTGCCAGTGCCCCCACATTGCCACTCTGGAAGCCAGAATGAATGTGCAAATCATGGAAGTAATGAAGTAAACTATATTTGATATAAAGTACGTCTTGGAAAAAACACCTCTGAGATTACCATCATGAACACTGGGGTTCCCCCTGGCTGTGTTCTAAGCCCCCCACTGTTCACCTTGTTGACTCACGACTGCTGTGCCAATTATAACTCGAACTCATAAAATTCGTAGACAACACAACAGTAGTGGGCCTCATCAGTAATGACGATGACTACGCATACAGAGAGGAAGTTAATCAACTCACTGCCTGGTATGGAAAAAACAGCCTGGCACTGAATGTCATCAAAACAAAAGGGATCATCGTTGACTTCAGGAGAAACTACGTGCCACACCGGCCACTTACAACAGTGTGGAGTCAGTGAGAAGCACCAAGTTTCTGGGAGTGCACAGATCACCTGATATGGACTACAAATACCACTTCACTTGTCAAGAGGGCGCAACAGCAACTTCATTTTCTCCGGAGGCTGAAAGGAGCAAACCTCCCCTCTCTTGTCCTCACAAGTTTCTACAGAGGCACTATAGAAAGTGTATCCAGAAAGTGCAGCATCTCAGTTTGGTACGGCAGCTGCACTGCCGCTGAACAGAAAATACTACAAAGAGAGGTGAGGACGGCGGAGGAACTCATTGGTTCCTCACTCCCATCTGTTCAAGAATTACACCACTCACGTTGCCAGAGCAGATCCATTAAGATCATAAAAGATCCCACACACCCAGCACATGGGCTGTTTGAACTTCTGCCCTCGGAAAACTTTACCGCAGTGTGCACTGCAGAACTACCAGATTTAACAGGAGCTTCTGCCCTTTGGGAAACGTTACTGCAGTGTGCACTGCAGAACCACCAGATTTAACAGGAGCTAGATCTGACCTTTGGGAAACGTTACTACAGTATGCACTGCAGAACCACCAGATTTAACAGGAGCTTCTGCCTTCTGGGAAATGTTACCGCAGTATGCACTGCAGAACTACCAGATTTAACAGGAGCTAGATCTGACCTTTGGGAAACGTTACTACAGTATGCACTGCAGAACCACCAGATTTAACAGGAGCTTCTGCCCTTTGAGAAACATTACTGCAGTATGCACTGCAGAACTACCAGATTTAACAGGAGCTTCTGCCCTTTGGGAAACATTACCACAGTATACACTGCAGAACTACCAGATTTAACAGGAGCTAGATCTGCCCTTTGGGAAACATTACCGCAGTGTGCACTACAGAACCACCAGATTTAACAGGAGCTACTTCCCCCAGGCCATCAGAATACTAAACTCTGTTAAATATTCTTTTGCTCTCTTACTTACTGAGCACTTTACTACCCCAGGAGGAACTTAAGTTTACATTGTACTGTATTGTATTATTGTACAATACTACATTGTATATACTATGTATAAATACTGTATCCATATATAACACAATCACTGTGAAACGATGTGCAATATTTTTTGTCATATATTTCACCCACTGACTGGCTTACAGTTATATTTATTTATATTTATCTTTGGTATTGATTGTTTGCACTGTGCTGCCTTGTGCTTTCTTACGCGATGTTACCTACTCTCTGTGTAAGAAGTGACATGTCTATAATGTCTGTATGTTCTCCTGCATGCACTTGCCTTTTGTGCCTGCACACTGAGCCTGGAGAAACGCAATTTCGTTCAGCTATGCATCCGTCATTGTACTGCTGTATGGTATGAATGACAGTAAAGTTCACTTACACTTACTAACACTTAAATCATCATAATAATAATAGTAATATATCTTAAATAACAGAGGCTTTGAAGGAAATGCAGAACTAAAAATAACTTCAACTTGTCACAGCATGGCATTTATGAAAACGCTTTATGACATCTGACAAAGGCTCAAAGAACCTGCCGATGCTCAATGGAGTCAATGGAGAAATACACCCCAGTTACCACAGATCCCTGCAGCCTTCCCTACCCCCCCCCCAGTTCACCATCTGTGCAATCTCAGTGAGATTGGGGAGGGGGGGGTCACAACTAGTCAGAGGATCAGCTTCAAAAACTGTGGTTCTTGAGATGACCAATATCCTAGCTGGAGGATCAGCCTTAAACAGCTGCTCAAAGTAGCCAGCCCAGCGGGTCACAACTGCAATGTCATCCGTAAGGACCGTTCCATAACCCACCCAGACTGCGACTCTCCTGTGAACAGATTTGGATGAGCGTAACGCTTTGATTCTTCTGTAAGCAGGGCGTGGATCGCTAGACCATAGATGCTGTGTCACTTACTCACAGATTCCTGTAACAAACTCCACCATATCTGACCTCACAGCCCTCGCAGCCGTCCTTCTGACCTCACAGTCCTCGCAGCCGTCCTTCTGACCTCACAGTCCTCGCAGCCGTCCTTCTGACCTCACAGCCCTCGCAGCCGTCCTTCTGACCTCGCAGCCCTCGCGGCCGGCCTTCTGACCTCACAGCCCTTGCAGCCGTCCTTCTCAGTTGCCGGTAAAGACAGGAGGTAGCATTAAGCCGTGTGCTGCGACACCTCTCGATAATATCCTGGGCACTCTGTGAGATGAAACACTTGCTTCTGGGAACACCGGCATCACCAACACAATCCTCAACAACCTTCCAGATCTTGTCACAGAAAGGTCTTCCACATCATGGTCACCATACTGAATGGAGTGACACCAGACACCATAGGGAGGAGTTTACGAAGCTCTTTTGACAGCAGAGGAATATGGTCATCATGCCGGAGAGGCAAGACATTCCACGCGCCTACCTGGATAGGTCGCCTGAGATTAGAACCTGAATGCTGTTGTGCAGTATTCATTTAGCATGTTATATAGCTTTATGTGCATGTAAACAGTCTTAAGGCCCAAAGCACATGCCAAAGGGAGTAACTCTCACCACAGAAACCACTCTTCTCTAATCTGCCTGAAAAGCCTTAATGGAATTCCAATCCTTACTTCTACAACATGGTGAGGTCAGCTTGTAACATTATCCTTATTGGCCACCTACCTGCAAGAATCTATCTGCAGACTGCAGAACGTGTAATGCAAGATGACCAATCAAAGCGCACTGTGTTCATTGGGGGTGTGGCTTAAAGCTCTAACAAAGCGTTTCATACAGAGTTATAGACAGTGAGTGAATAGAGATGTATAGTATGAGAAAATCTGTTTTATATTTGGAAACACTGATGGCTGTAAATCAATTCTGGTAGACCCCAAAAATAAAACTATGAACAATGAAAAAGAACATAATAGGGGCCCTTTAAATACCACAATGGGAATATACTATAAGCAATAGAATTTAATTTGTATGACAAATATACAGACTATATAATATTTTATGCGATTAATCACTAAAGTGTGCTGGTGGCGCTGGTGAGTGCTTCACCAGATGATAATGGTCCCAAACCCATCAGAGGCATGGGCAAATATGATTAAACAGCCCTGATGCAAAGCTTTGATTCTCCTCAGCTTTGATAGGTTAACGATTTACCATGCAGCCTTTCTTCATAAAGGGCCAAAGTGCGTCATCTTCATTTTTATTTGTATTGTTCATTTTTGATAAATAATGTAAAACTCACAACTGAATCATGAGGCATATATTATTTTACTTTGTGTTATGTGTCTACCTTTCGAGTCCAATCCATGATTCAAGTGGAACCAGCTTTTCATAGTAATGGCTAGATAGAACATAGGAAGGACTGAGGATTTATTAACATTAGAGAGACCTGAAGTAAACCAAAAGAAAAGGGACTACAGTGTTTAACCCTAAATATAAGAATGTGCAATCATATTTAGATTGTTTTCCCATTTACCAAACATAGATCAATGTCGATAAAATTTATCTTTTGTCTATATCCCATAAATATGTCTGCCTTCCCAATCGTTTAGTTTTTCGCAGGAATCATGCTGGCACCCATTCACTGGGATTATCTGCAGAACTAGCTAAAGGACCCAAGAAAAAAACACATGTAGCTATGAATAAGGTACAACACACAACTATATTTTTATGTATGTAAATGTAATTTTTAAATATTCATTTTACAGGAAGAGGTAGCAGAATAAAATCAGGGCAAAGAAAATTTGAAAGGTAAGCGTGCTTCAATAAATTCGCAGTGTGCAAAGACTAGGCATTTTGGATAAGTGGTTAGTGGCCGGGCCTGCCCCAGGGTTAAATTCAAAGATAGCAGCTTCTGGTAATTGGTCTTTCGTGCGGTTTTGCTTACGCAACTCAGATCTATTATAATCACTTCAGAAGTGCAAGTGTGATCCATAGATGCAAATCATGCTTAAACTAACATCATTCATGGGTACACGTTACCATGTTTTATCACGCAGGATGTAACATCATCATTTCTGCCTTTTAAAAGATGTAAAAGTTGGGCCAACATTAGGGTAAGCCTATTAACAATATAATTTATATGAGAATTTAAGCATTTACAGCAATAAAATAAATTAAATGCCCCAATTTGATCCATCTGCGGATCTCGGATCGGGTCGCTGCTCGTGCGGTCGACCGGTCGGCTAGTAGTGCGGCACTGCTCTACGTGCCTTAAATTGCCCCTCGGGGACAAATAAAGTTTTTCTTTTTGATTGATCTGTACACCATCAAGCTCTATATCCAATGTGTAAATATTCTTATCCTTATCATTTTTATGCTCTATCTTTTTTCCGTTTAGGTTGTAGCACAAACATCAAACAGAGTTTGTTCATGCTTAAGTGAAATGCAGCATTGTTACAAGACATTAATCCTCAGAATACTAGGGAATTCACTAAAATGTAAGAGGTCTAAATGCCACCAGCTGTTACCTTCTTATTTTTTTCCCATGTTTTGCATCAAGCGAAATCCTGTTAGCTACTCATATCTAATTTATTAAAGATAATCTAAATTTTTTAAGTGAAAAGGGTAAAAATCTGAAGCATGGTTTGTACATGGTGTTCAAGCCTTTTTATATAAAATGCACATTTTTGCTTGGAAACCTTGTTTTTCATATATATCCCCAGTTTATGTTGAATTTTATTAAACCTTTTTGCATAAAAATCATAGGGTGCTATTATAGATGTTTGTTTATTTATATCAACCAATACTTCATCATTTTATTGCTCTAAAATAATCATTAATAAAGTGTCATTATGAAACCTCTGTTTTAATCCCAGTGCTACATATAATTTATATTTTATGTTGAACATACAGAATATAAGTCAATTTAAATGAATGCTATTTACAAGAAACCCCCCCTACACATGCCTGCTGTTCACCCATTGGTTGAGCGGGTGGAAGTTTTGGTTTGTATCCTATGAACTCTGAACCAGGTGATTCTTAGTGAGATGCAGGTAGACGTAAAACACCATTACCTGAATGATGCTCAATAATGTACTTAAGGGCAGAGCCAACCCAAGGCATAAGCGAACTAAGCGGCCACTCGGGGCCCTCCGCGCCACCAGCCGCCCCACTTGAAATGTAGCGATATCTTGTTATAGGTGCTGGGGGGGGGAAATCAAATTCTAATTAGGGCCCCATAAAGGCTCAGGCAGGCCCTGCTTAAATGCATGGGACCAGTCTGCTGCACACATTTTATTCTTAGTGCAATAAATCAAAAAATTATTCGATGGATATTTTTTAACTTTGTAGACAAATTGCATGAGAGAGAGAGAGATCTTATTCCATGCTGTGCTAGCAAAAGGTGGCTGCAGAAGACACTTCCTTTCCAGTCACCAGGTTGATAAGTGAAACGTTTTTCTCTTATTTTAGCCAGACAGCTATTTATGTAAATTCTGCTCTCATTTCTTTATTAAAAAAATTATCTATTACCCTGTCATGCCCGCATGGCTCCTTCTCAAGCGAGATGATTTTGAACATACAGACGGCTTTGTTAGTAAGCTAACTGCGAAACCAGTCTACTAAAAAATCACCGGAGTTTCACTGAAAATTAAATAAACGATCTAATTTGACAATAGTGACTTTTGCGCAATATTTATAAATGCTAGTGGCGAAAAATGACATACGAGGCGATAAACTTGCGATGAGGCGATGTGACTTTCGATCGGTTGCAACGAAACACGTGTCCCTGCATGCGACAGAATCAATGAGTGCTGCAATTAAGCCAACGCCTCAAATCACACATGAAACGTGTCAGCCGTAAACATTAATGATATTGGTGGTTCATCCTGTCCTGTTCAGTATGAAGACTGCCAAATAAGCACGGCGTCGGAGGGGGCTCCGAAAACATGTTACGCTTTAGGTTATTCTCCATTCAGCCAAAGCGTACAAAAATCTTCGTCTGATCAGCAAAGCGCGGAGTGAATATGCGTCTGTATTTATACAGGTTACAAATGGGAAATTAACGTATGTGTGGTCGAATTCCAATGAAACGATCGGCGTCGTGGTTCAATTAATAAAATATATTATGCAATTAATCGCAAATAAAAATCATTTACATCGACACATTGGCTAATTACATTCTGTTGGCAATTTTATGGGGGAAGCCACGGAAGCGTCCCGTGTGGTCTCAGTCGCTAGTGGTGATGATCTGTGGCTTTAATTTTGAGATAAATTACACCAAAATAATGTGCCACTAGTGATGGCACATGAAAGGACAGTGACAGATGCCGATACCCTTCCGCAGCGTAGGGGTGCGCCTGGGCCGTCCGGGGAATCCATTGTAGCTGTTATCACAGTATCTAGTTACACTGGGTGTATAAATGCATTACGAAATAAATGGAATAAGCCAAACGACATAAACATGGTATGAGTCAGACCACAATGAAGACATCGGAGTGTGGATGCCAAACCATAATAGTACATTAATGATAAGATGTACTTCATGTACTGACAGCTTTGGTCTTGAGCCAATTACCTCCATTCAGAATATTGTTTGCGCTCCCTGTGCGATCTGTGGCATGGACGGGTGTTCCTTTCGCTTCACATCCCCTGTGTATTACACAGCTAGACTGTCTATTTCAAAATGAATTTGCTTTTTTCATTATTACAACAGTATAGATCTAGTCTGGCTAACTGAAACTGCGGTAACCCAGGTGCAGGATGACTATACCAACTGCTACGCTTCCGAGATCAGTGGCTGTGAATCATGCACTTATCATTTTTATAACTAGTCATGTTTTGCTACTGTTTTTTTACTATTTTGCTACAAAAATAAAAAAAAATTGGATAGAAAATCACTCAGCGAAAGGCCACTCCACCCTGAAACACCTTGGCCAGTCTGAACGGAGTGTAATTGTTTGGTCTGGGCAGTGTGCTAGGGGTGCTGCAGTCAAGATAACTTGTTTGACGTGTGAATACCACATAAACATGGACTACTATTTTGCACAAGAGTCTACATTAGGGAGAGGTGGCAAACTAAGGTGCAGTTCAGGCATCAGAAATGAATGTAAAACAATAACGTAAGTTACCTGGGACTAGGTTTCTGTGTGTATTTGTGATAATAGGGTGGGGATTACTGCAACTACTCTGCCGATACATTGTCACAGACTGTTTTTGTATATGCATATGATGCTTTTAGCACCTTAAACCATAGATTCAGTCCTTATATTAAATTGCAATCTTGCAGCCGCCCGATCTTCTGTTGGCCAAGCGCCATCTGCAGCCCAGTCGCGGCGTTTTCCTGGACGAACTCTCGCGCTCCTCCCGAGACGCCGCAGGTCGCAATCTGCAGGGAAGGGGAGACGCGGAAAGACAAGCGCCGCAAGCGACGCCGATAACGACGGAGCCAGCCAAACAGCGCCGGCGCTCGCAATCCGTGCACGAACACGACCGTTTCGGTACACTTTACTTTACCAGTAATCGGCTGTATTTCTTTGCGGAGCAATTCACTGTATACGTCGGGGAGCGAGACACATCGGGAAACTACTTCGCAAACGCAGGAGCGAAGTATCGCGAGAGCACGTGACCTGCGTCCTGTGACCTGTAACAAGAGGGCGTGTTGGTCAGAATAAAATCCGGCCTTTGTGTCAAAATTGTCCAGCAAATACGCATTTGGGAAGAGCCTGTTTTAATATTATTATTATTATTATTATTTTATTTATTATTATTTTTTTCAGGTTTAATTTAACAGTGCTTCGGCTGTGTGTCAGATTGTGTGTATATCACTAGCCGGTGTTACGGGAAATTCGGTTACCCCTTGTTTCCCCTGTCGCGCGCTGATTTTTAAATCATGACGTCATCGGCTACTTTAAAGACGGTTTCTGTTGTTTTAGCG
>JAODKM010000099.1:3205998-3223273 GCA_026780845.1 Petrocephalus sullivani | reverse complement strand
CAGCTACGCAAACAGGACGTCCGATTAGCATCTCCTCTCTGGAATGAAAGGCTTTTTGCTCAGAACCCCCCCCCCCCGCCGCCCTTCATGGTGTATCGAGCTGATCCTTAGCCTGCCCTATCCTGTGCTGAACTCCTCACCCAAGCCACGGTCAAATACAAAGACCCTCTCCTGGACTCGCTGGACTCCCATTCAGGCATCCCTAGAGACCAGCGGCAGCGTAGAGGGATGATGCGGAAAAAAAACCGTAAAAATATTACCATGTGCTGGAGGTGAGGGAGTGGAAATGTGCCTAGTCTGTGTGAGCTATCGATATTCTCATCTACGCTCGCTATCTGCAGATACTCTCCGACAGACCCCTCAAGGTCTGCCTTTCCTTTGTCGGGGCCCACAGATTTAAGTTCTTATCTGTCACGTAATATTGAAATACAGGAACCATCACTGCAAGTAAACAGGCGCAGGTTGCTGAAGTTATGGCGGAGTCGCAGACGCAAAACAGCTGGGACAATGGCGGTAGGTCACGTCGGGAAGGGTGAGCGCCTTCAGCGAGGTGCTGGGCAGAAACACACCGTGACATGGAGACTGCTGGGTTTTGGGGAATGTCTGACTCTTCAACAATCAGTGAGAGGCAGAAAGCGATGGGTCCAGTACAAGTTAGCGTTACAGGCAAGAAAATAAATAATATATCATGCAGCTGGGTGCTGGCTCTCAGGTACTGAAGAAGGGCACTAAATTAGAGGGTTTGGGCTGGTATCAGTGTCTTGTTCCAGGTTACCAAGGGTGAACCTTATCTCCTGCCAAAAATCGAGCAAAATATAATACTTTGTTTGAGAAAATTCTATTCAGTTTTATTTGTATGGTGCATTTCCACAATATTACATTGACTCAAAATGCTTTACATGATCTCTGCCCAAAGCCCCTAGTGAGCAAGCCAGAGGCCACCTCCAGGGCCCGGCAGAGGAAGCCCTAACCCCAACCAGAGCCACATCCTCCAGGGCTTGGCAGAGGAAGCCCTAACCCTAACCAGAGCCAAAGGGGGAGCCTATCCTCCAGGGGCCAGCAGAGGAAGCCCTAACCCTAACCAGAGCCAAAGGGGGAGCCCATCCTCCAGGGGCCAGCAGAGGAAGCCCTAACCCTAACCAGAGCCAAAGGGGGAGCCCATCCTCCAGGGCCCAGCAGAGGAGATCAAATGAACAGGATGGCAAAGTCCTAATTTAATCCAAATTTTAATATGCAGGTCACAATGCGAGGTCTAACCAGATATTTCTAATTTTAAAACAGTAAGATGTCTCATTATGACCTCAGCTATCTACTAGCAGGAAGGTGGGTGGTTCATGCTGTGTGAAACATCTTATGTGGTGAAGCTTTCCAACCTTCCTCAAAACGTTAAATACAGACTAGCATGAGCAATAAAACCAAGATGATCCAACCAGTTGCCTACCGCTTATCCCAGTCAAGACTCTGAGGGGTATTGGGGGTGGAGCTTAAGGTAAGGAGCTTAATAAGTGCATGCAAGTGGTGTTAACATAACTACATTTTACATGAATACTGAAGACTCAGTTTGGGTGTAAATTCAGTTTTTAGATTTGAACTTGTAAATATGTTTTAGATTGACAAATAATCTTTTTAAAAACTTGTTTTACTTTCACGGGCCAGTAGACATTTTTTTCTGGCATAAGTTTCTATTCACTTAAATAAAGATTCATCAGTAGGTGACTCACCCATGCGGGTAATCTAGTACTAGTAGTCCAGGTTTCATTTTCTTTTGAACTCTGTTTGAAGGTAGTAAAAAAACATCCAAGGATTTTCCAACTTAGATATTTTGTATGCCATGGATTACAGAATACCTATACTAACTCCCTATGCAATATAATCAGACCTCTTTGAAATGAGGCATTTGGACATTAGACATTATGTCATATTATCGTCTGCTTGAAAGGGCCCATGCTATGTATGTTTATTACGAGCATGAAGTGTGAATTCACAGATGAAACGTCTCATTATGAATCCCACCTTCCAACAATAGTATTCAATTATAATACTTGCATTATCAGGCCCAGAGGCTGTAATTTGTTGCCATTATATACATATTATGGTCCCTGAAACTTCTCTAGATTTTGTTCTACTTTTCATTCAAATATATGGCAGATGTTTCTGGGCAAATCAGTTAAAGTCCTGACTGAGAGAAAGTACACAGTGGGCTGATGGTACAGTTCGAAGGTTATTCTCCCTCTGACAGACCAAAGACAATGATCTCAGTGTACACATCATAGTCAGGACATGTTTGGACAGCCGATAACTGAGGTGGGAGTCCCTGCTTTTAGGAATGGTACGTAGGCATACCTAAAAGGTGTCCGGCTTCTACGAAAAAACAGTATGAATACTTGAATATGTTCTACTGCTCTTAATATGGACACAAAGAAAGGTGACAGCACCTGTTATTATTATTAATCAGGCCAAATGAATCAAAAGGCCCTTTAATACACAAAGGTATGTGCCCTTTTTGCACACTTACCAGTCATTTATTATCTATCTTAGGGATATCAGGTAATCTGCTTTTAAGTCATTGTCATTTAACTGATCAAAGATTTTCTTAATGTTAATTTTTCCTGTGTGTTTCAGGCGGCGCAGCACTCCACGTGCTCACTGATGTCTGCTGGATCATGTTCCTGTGTGCATGTGTCAGACGTTGTGTCTGTGGGTGACTGGGGCGGCTGCATGCAAAGCTGGTTATATAATGCATCTCCCTGGACCACAGCAGGGCCAGGCATGTTCACTTTTCTCCAGGCTATCCTCAAGAAATAAGATTAGTATCCCCCCCCCCACCCTTCTCCTCGCCTTCTCCATCGCCTAAGAATGTCTGAAGCAGGTCTGGCCCTCTATCAAACCCACACTAATCTTCATCACTGACCGCAGGGAACACTGGACCCATTGTTGGCTCTCTGGCCAGATAGACCACGGCCACTGACAAATTATTAACTGCCCCCCCCCTCCACCTCCAGCAAGCCCCAAAAAAAAAAGCAAGTGAGCTGTGCAGTACTGAAATCCAGGCTATTTGTGCTGGGGTTAGACACCGGTTTCCACGCGGTGAGAAGTTACTCCATCACCTACTGCTCTATATCGTTTATATCGTTTATATCGTTTATATTGTTTATATCGTCTATATCGTTTTATGGACAGTATGTCTGCTGTTTCTTTCACCAGATTTAGCGGATGTCCTTATCCCATGTGACTTATGAGGACTCCAACGTGCAATATTTGCTCAGCTGTAGATTAATATTCTCTGCTGATGTGATGCCAGATAAGGACTTTGCTGGGAGGTCCTGCATCAGTGCCCTTGCTGCTGACCTGGGATCCAGCACGTCTCCCTCCGGCTTGGCCTTCGCTCTCTGCCAGGTTAGCAGCCGCTGCAGGTGACAGAGGACGGACGCTCTGTTTACTTTATGTCGAGCTGCGTCGGAAAAAATCCCGCATATGAGCCAGTGGCCCCAGTGACCCGACCTGTTCTCCCGGCTGCCATCAGAGAACAGGTTCCTCCGTGGGGGCTGCCCACATGGGGCCTTGACACATGCTGCCTGCCTGAGAGCGCCCAGTACTCATAAACGGGCTCTCTCAAGCATCATGTTCCGAGGAAGCCTTATAAATGCAGCCTCCAGCCCTGAAAATGTTGGATCTCCAACATGGACTTCCTAAAAGCAGTTACACTTGTTCTCAGCGCAGTTAGTGATGGAGAACAGGCTTGTTTTTTGGCCCGCATGTAATTTTAAGTGAACACACACACACACGCACACTTGCTTTGCACGGAAACTTTGGAATTTTAGCCCCCTGCCAGGGAGGGAGGCCAGTGAATCCAGCTCAGGCTCCTTTCAGAGCCACAGAGAAATTATCCCGTGCTGTTAGCTCCGCGGCCCAGTCACTCCTTAGCGTGACAAAGCAGAGAGTAAGCCAACGTCACACGCTGGCAACTCAGGGCTAATTTTACCAACACAGCAACACGTACAAAATGCCACTTGGCAAACGCATAGGTGGTCACATGACTCAGCCGGCCAAGCTGTATTACAAACATTCAAATAATTCTGTTTGCTGCTGAATAAGTGCAGATGCCAGTCCAATTGAGCGTGATTCCGTCTCCGCTCCCTAGTGATCTGAATTCAACACGTCATTCCAATTCAGTTACGAAGTAACTCAGGTGTGCTGCCCTCACGACGGGGTCATGTGGTTTTATTTTTGGACGCGAGATCAGCACAGACCGCGCTGCAGCGATTGGGTAAGAGGATCTCGAAAGGGGTGAGTAAGATGGAATATAAAGAAATACACAAAAGAAAACTAGAGAGGAGAGTCACTGGTGATGTGAGTATGACAGCGTGTCCGTGCATGGGGATGTGGAGGATGTGAGGAATAAGGGTGTAACCATAGGCTCCAGTTCCTGTACCCCTCATGTGATGCCCGGGTTCTCACAGCCTCAGAAACCACAGTGACACAATGAGCTGAGGACCCCAGGTTGTCCGAGTTGAAGCCTGCTTTTTAAATGTCATCGACCAACCAACTGGACAAGATATACAAAAGGAACCTGAAACAAGCATAACTGGGATTGGATGTTTGGGGATTCTGCATGAAACACGGCATATTGTCACATCTTTCTTACAGCTCTCAGCCCTTTTATCAACGCCACAAAATGTTCCGAACGTGTCATTTACGACCGACTAGCCTGCTGACTGTCATATCTAGTAAATAAATTCAGGAGGCGGCTACTGACCCGACTTGCACATTCACCGCCGCTTCTGCGAATGTCCCGAGATGTCGGGGGCGTGCGAGTGTTGACAAGCTGGGCTTGGCAGCTCTGTGTGCTGTAATTATATTTTATTAGCTCCAGGGCAGCTCCAAGCAGAGCACTGAGTGGCTACCTAAAAATAAGCCCTGAAGTGGAGGAGGGGGATGCAGACACGCCGTCTGCCTCTGTCAGGAGAGCGACAGAAAGAGAGAACGAAAGAATGAAAGGAAGGAGAAGGGGAATAAAGAAGATGAAACACGAGAAAAATTCCGTAGTTCAGAGTATAATGAAATTACACTAATACATACCACATGTCATAATATGACAATGTGAGAACAATGAGGCGATGCATTAGGATCGATTCGAGTTCAAAACCAACGTGCGAGCTGTTCCTGATCAGATGCAAAGGCAACTTAACAGGAGTGAGTAAGAAGTGGCTGGAAGAGGAAACATTTAGACAGCTGTTTCAGGTTGTGTGGCTTTTTGTATCTAATGCAGGCCGCGTCGGCTGGGCCAGCCAAAGGCATGCCGACGTGGCATTCTAATACCGGGGGAGTGAGTGACAGACAGCCGGGGGCCCATTAGCCGCCAGAGGAGCTGTTGCTGGCCCTGGCAAACTGTTTTATTGTGCTGTATGAATGAGACACATTCGATGCTGATGAGGTGGGTGCAGCGCCAGCGGGCCCGTCATGGCCCCTGTAAAATGACGGGAGGTAGGTGTGTGCGGGCAGGTGAGAGCAGAGAGCTTCCCATCTGGATGGGGGCGGTGATAAGAGACTCATCGGTGCTGAAAGGCTCCCAGACTTTCGGGAAAACACCCTTCCCCTTCCACACGATGTAAACCAATGAGTCTGAAGGCATGTTATATGTGTATATATAGCGCCGCACAAAAGGCTGAGGCCATCAGAGAAAATGCTGTTTAAATGATCATCTTCATGCTGGTATAAATCCATGATATGTCCATAAAAGTGTCAGGGTAACCCTTTCAAAACCTTTCATATGGTTACCCAAGTATTTGCAGCACAACAGGCACGTGCTTTTTGTCTCCACCACTAGCACACCTTGTATGGTTAATCAACACTTTGTTGACTTTAACTAATTAAATTAATTAAGTGAGCTGGTGGAAATTTAAGAGAACTAGATAAATAGCTTTAAACGTTTCTTTGTGCAAGACTTTTGCCCCATGTTGCATATAAAATTTACAATTTATTTAGCAGACATTGTTTTCCAAGGTGATGCACAATTGAAAACACTGTCAGACAATACCCAGAGTAACTAGGGGCTAAGGCCCTTGTTCAAAGATCTAACAAAAATCACCTAGAAAATTACCTTGCCGACTCTGGGATTTGAATCAGCAACCTTCTGATCTGTGCTAACCCACTGAGCCACACATTGCAGATTTAAACCTTGATGTACATGCTACGTGCCCTGGCTGAGACGGGCGGGTTTGTTATGGCTTTGTTCCTATAAAGGCTGCTATCTGTCCAACATCAATGCCTCCTCCTCGGCATAAGGCACCATCAGTCTCATAGAAGACCTCGTCTGTCCAAACACGCCACCACCAGGACACCTTACTGCACAGGGCTCAGAGACCGTAGGGCCCATTGGAGGCTACGCATGGCAATGTTTAAGGGCGTAGCTGAAAGTGACGGGCCCAGGTCTCAGAAGGAAAATTTCTGTTGTACCCTTAAGCAAAGTAGGATTGCTCCAGTAGAGAGCTTTAGGGGCTTCTTAGGTGTGCTTCTAGTCTATAATGAGACTGTCTGCTTATTTTGTGTTTTTCCTTAAAAATAAACTGACTGAGATAGACACCACCCACCCCACCCCACATACACATGCACACAGGACAAGTGGTTAGCGGATGAATTCTTGTTTTAAAAATCTGCAGATTTTTGACGAGGTTTGTTGACAAGGCCTCGTCGCCTACTGCAGTTACGTTTTCCAGCGTTTGCCACAACTACCGCCCCCTTCACTGTCACCTTTTAAGTTTTGCATTGCTGTTAAATTATTATACATTGTCTGCACTTAAACTTGAATCGCATCCATTTAAAGAGGGCTTATCCGAAGCTTTTGTTTACATGGATTTAAATGACTGGAGAAAAAATCCTGGGTAGCGAACCCATAAATGCTAGAATAATGCTGAATGCTGAAATAATGTGTCTGGCCTATACTTCTGAAAGGGGTTTACACAAGGTAGATTAAAATGCCCATTTCCACTTGCAATAGACCAGATTTTTCCCCAGAATATAATTTTGATTTTGATGTTAATAATTGAAAACTGTAATAATAATTTAAACGCTGACATGAAAGTGAAACAGCGGCGTTTGAGCGCGCCTGGGGGGGAGAATGCCCCGGCAGTTTAGCGGCCTCTTTAAAACAGCAAGAGGCAGCTGTTGCCACATTGTGGAGCCAAGGATGTGGGCAGAGGGAGCGCATTAGGGCGGTGGAATTTTACCAGGTCAGTCTGGTGTAAGAGGCCCGTCTGTCAGGGCCCAGCGTGGGCCATCCAGAGCGGCTCCAGCAGGACTCCCCTAAAACGCGGGAGCAGACCGCGGCGCTGTGCGTACTGACCCGCTACGCGGCTATGGCGGCTCTCGCATATCCAACTAAGCCCCAGCCTTCCGGAACGTTCCGTGGCCAAATCCGTGTTTTGACAGGACGCCCCCCCCCGCCATCACCCTGCTTGTTCTTACCCTTAATCTGTTGCTATTACTCTCAAGCGGAATGCTTAATAACCAGACGCCTTTGGCTCCCCATTCACACGGACCCCCGTCTCGAGCCCGCTGAGCCATCACTGACAGAAACACAGCAGACCGGGCGCAGTGGGCTGCATTACACATGGCAGGTAATAATAGGTGGACTGATCCAGCTGGTGCGTTCTGCCGCTGACCCGCTCTTGAGTCACCGTATTCCACACGACGCAGTGCATATTTATACTTAGCTTGAGAAGCTTCTTTCCATCTGACTCACATAATTGTCGCCATCGAAAAGAGGAAAGGATTAATGCCTGCTATGAACAGCGGAGCCGTGAAACACATCCTGGCAACGATGTTCTGCTGCCTAATGCCACTTTTCTCAGGTTGGATAGGAATCAGGGTGATTCCAATCCATGGATGCCACCCATACAGTCAGTGTATGTTTCTTTAGTGACGAATGAAAAGAAAGTATACGGTCATACATTGCATTTGAGTTCTTCAGACTTCTGCTATAAGATACATTCTTTCATTTACCTTTTAGCTTTTATTATTTTTTCCAGTCTCAAGTTATCGTTTTCCCAGAATTTTGTGATATTTATATAGAGGCATTAACTCTGTCCAAGGATAAATTCTGTTAATAATATTAATCCATCTATTTTCCAAAATCGCTTATCCAAGCTGCAGTGATGCAGGGAATAAGGCAGGGGATGCCGTGTGTGTGATGCATATTAAACAATTGAAATGTAAATTATAATTAACTGTTAGATTACAATATAACACACCAGCAAATCAAAGGCAACCAGCCTGGAACGGTGCCGAGATAATTGAGCCACCTGGCTGCTGGACCCAGTTTTCTGACAGTGATCTTAGGTCCCCGACTGAAACACCTGCACCACAGACCGCTGCTACCTTTAGCTGTATAGTCTTACGGCATATAGTCACACTACTTACTTTCTATTGACAGTATCTATCAGCAGTGCTGCTTCACTGTCCTCATTGAAAGGGTCCAGAGACAATTCAACTTTTTTTTTTCTTCAAAAAGTTGTCACGTTAAAAATTCGTTAAAATCCAGTTGACAGGTTCATCAGATCACAAAGTCATCACCCGACCACACAGGCATGTAAGACTACTTCTCTGCGTGTTAAATTACACCCGGTCAATTAGACCTGTTGAAGCCAAACATATTTTCGTTAATGGATTCCATAAGGCTCCAACCCAGAAATAATGTCAAAGACACAATGGGCGTAATTACAAGAGATGTTTCATGTAATATTCACACAACACATAACATAGTAGTCATCCGGATGTGGGCACATGTGTGCCGTCTCAAATCCCCATGAATACAAATCATTTTCTATTTTGAACCTTGCCATAGGAACGTGTAACAATTCTTCTAAAGTGCTTCCTTGACATTGTATTGTACCTTTTCAATCATTTTCATGAGCTTTGCCTGAGGGGAGGAGAGGAAGCTGATGAATACCATAGCAGAGAGAGATTAAATGAGAAGGTAAAACAAAGTACATACTGACAAAGAACAGAAAGGGAGGTGGATACAGGCAACGGCAAGACAGGGATGTACATCTAGTTCTGCACGAAGTTACATTCTGATTGAAGGTCTGTTAGACGCTGGGATCAGGCTACCTAACATCTATTAGCCAATTCAATTCAATTCAATTTTTATTGTCAGTAACACAAAGTGCTGGCACACGTGCAAATGAAAGGGGAGTTGCGGTTTCACCAGAACATGCGAGACATAGTGCAGAACGTAGATGGACAGGGGAGGTGGGGAGGACTGTATATAGGATGATGCTAATGCTAATGTAACAATGATTTTGTCCACCATGAGCGCTGGGTGGCAATGTGCTTTAACTATGTCTGGCAAGGTCCAACTCTAAGTCCTTGTGGCACCAGATGTACAATGCAAGATGGGTGTTTTCCAGATGGGGTGAAGTACGGTGTGGACTTTCTGCACCCTAGTACCATCATGGTGGCCATGAAGCTTTGTCTGGAACTCTGAAATGGAGAGGCTAATGTAGCTCTGGGTTCCCAACCCAACCTGGGTAGCATCCATCACTGGGTGCAAGTCTCGCATCTGGGGGGTGGGGGTCGATCCACTTCTGACCCCTTCCAAGTCAAGGTCGGAGTCAAGCAAGGATACATTTTAGGACCTATCCTCTTTAATGTGTACCTCGTGGCTGTGACATTAACCTCTAAGGCTTCCCTGGACTTGGACGATGGTATCAGGATCTGCTACCACTTTGATGGCAGTCTATTCAATCTTTGTTGTCTGAAGTCCTCTTCAAAGATTAGCTCCACTGTCATTTATGAGCTCCAACATGCTGAGGATGCAAGGGCCTCTCATCTTCAGCATCCTATGAAGGTACTTCATAGGGCCTACAGATGTGTTGGCCGGGAAATGTGCATGACTCAAAGGCACTATACACCCACTGCTGAAGACATTGTTCAGCATGACACTCTTCCCAGGAAGTCTTCCTTCACCCACCTTGGCAGCATAGTCTCTGATAATTGCCAACAGGATGAGGAGATCTGCCATCGCCTGAGTAACTCTTCTCGTGATTTCGGGCGCTTTCAGGACCTGTGGATGAAGAAAAAGATAGCTGTGTACAAAGCGGCCTTTCCACCCTTTTTTACGGCCGTGAAGCCTGGACTCCTTATAGGCAGCACATTCGTGCTCGTGGGGCTTTTCACATCAAAACTCTGCAGAAAGTTCTTGGACTTTCTTGGGAAGACCATATCCCTCACATTGAGTTTTTTCAAATGTCCTCGCATCGAGTACATGCTTCTCTTCATATGCCAGATGTAGGTCTTCCCCAAAATCTACTCTACGGAGAACTGTGGTACGGGAAACAACTCCTGGGACATCCAAAGAAACACTACAAGAACAAGAATAAAAGCAACTCTTAGAGACTTCAACATCAGTCCTCCTGACCTGGAATCAGGTGCTGCAGACAGATTATCCACTAGGTATTCACTGATGTATTTATTGATGGACTCTGGCTTGCTCCCAACAAGTCCTCACTCTGAGCAAGCATGCTCACTCTTTCATTTTTCTCCCTGCTTGGGAGTTTTTGTTTCCTCTCCTCCATTGTCAGTTGGCTTTTTCTGTCTTTTCTTTCTGTTCTATCTTCTTTAATTCTATGTATTTTATCAATCAATGCATTCTACACCCATGTAAAGTGCCCTGGGACAACCCTGTTGTGAAGGGCGCTATATAAAAATAAACTGAATTGAAGTGAATTGAATTATTTTGATTGAGAACAATTCTCAAGAGGGCAAGTTTCTTCAAGACTCTGCTGACTCAATGGCTGGAGGAAAGAAAAAAGAGACATCAAAAGTGGCAACAGCACCGAGAAGCAGGCGATAGACACCTTTGCAGTGTCTGTCATCAGATCTGCTGCTCCCGTGTGGGGCTCCTGGCACATCAGAAGAGTCACCAGAGAAGAGCAAAGGGGACGGCGATGTTGGGCCAACAGGACATTGACAAAGAGTAAAAAACAAGAATGGAAGGGAACAAGTCAAATTGGTGCCATCTGCTACCTCACAAAGGCCATGTTCCAGAACTTGGAATTCAGTGAGTGGTACCTCACTTTCCATCACCAGGTTCCTTTGGAATTGCTGTATGTAACTGGAAAAATAAGTTGATTTCATGGGTGATTTCACAGCAGATCACAATTAATAAAAGTTTCCAGTTATATATGTAAGGTGACTTAAAAATACTCAAATTCTTCATGAGATGTGCATAGCTTAACAAATAAAGGCATTTCAGGAAAAGAATAAGAAGAATACTTATGTTTCACATTCACGTCTCGCTGTAAAAAAATTCTGCGTTTTTTCCACAAAAAAATTGTGCATGTAGCAGTTATGGTTGTTAGCGTATACATGCATTTATTTTTGTGTGTGTGTGAGTGTGTGTTCACCAGGTTACTTTTTTCGTGGGAAGAGGCCAGTGGGTGAGTAAACTGCAGCAGAACAGGTGTTCAGGTAGAACTACTTTGGCTCCGAGGGCATCGCTAAATGACTCAGCCAACGGAGATTACACACCTGCCACAACAAGCTCTCTATGTGGACAACCTGGCCTCGCCTGACACCAGCTCTCCATGGGGACTGGAGCGCGGACCGCGGGCTACACCCACCAGCTGCCAGCCGCACAGCAAAGAGGCAGCGTGGCATAGGCTCTGTAGCCTTTAAACCAACCCACTACCCCGGCAGCAGCCCCGGGAGATGTTTGTAGTTAAGCTTCCCTCATTCAAAGTCAGAACACAGAAAAAATGGATGACTTAAAATAGCCTCTGTCAGTTCTGGCCCCGGGGCCTCGGTGTGTAGGCTGAATCCAGTTCCAGCTGAATTGCTTATTGAGTAATGTTACCTATATTTTCTTCCTCTTTTTAAATCTAATAAATAATAGATTGGGCTTGCTAACAAAGAACCCTTTTCAGTTCATTCATGAGTCATTAAAAGCAGCAAAGCATCAACATGATTTTCCAAATTAGGGGAGTAATGATTAGAAAATAATAATAGTAATAATAATTGTGACATACTTTTGCTCTAATCAGTCCCCTAAAGGTAAAACATCAGGCACATAACAAGTATTAACAGTTAGTACACGCTGTACTCTGCTAGCATTGTTAGATTGTTTTTGCCAGCTAATATGAAATATATGTATATAAATATTGTGTACCTCATTATGTAAGCATACATCCATCTTGGCATCATACTTACAGCTTGCATCTATCATTAAAAAAACACTGTAGAATCTAAGCCTGCTGAGACTGCTGTACACATCAACGCGGTTACCTGAGTCGCCATGCTGTAAGTCATTAAAGGGCTGCTGTAAGTCATTAAAGGGCTGCTAATCGCCCCTCACTTTCTCTTCTGACAGTTTCACACCTCATTAAATGTTAATTACGTGCTCCTGTGCGATGTTAATGAACGTCTGCAAGCGTAGCGCGGATTCCCATGCCAGTGGCAAGCTACCGTTCTGCTCATTTTTAGGTATCTTTTAATTAGCATCATAAAACAGCTTCTGAATGTCTTGCTGATAAAATAATTATTCAAATTAACAGTTAGGAGCTGAGGCGTAAAGAGGCCACCATCGAACCAACACGGGTTATCTGAAACCGTCTTAATTACTGAGTAATTCCTCAAAATGGTGATAGGTGATGTCTGAGTGATGTAGTGTACGAAAAGATTTTGTGCGTATGATGTGAAGATGCTTAATCCTTGATTTGGTTAAGAACATGAACTCTCCAGTCAATATTTTTAAAACAATGTCTGTCAAGTTATCTTTTTTGGCCATTTAAGGGAAATGTAAAGTACGGAAGTACGAAGGCAATGAACGATAAACTAATACATATACATTTTTTCTCTATAAACTTTTCAGGTGTAAATTAAGAAAAAGTTTTACAAAAGTGTATCTTTATTGCAGAGACGGAATTGTGCAGTTTAGGGTTAAAATACTTTAGGTCCTGGTTTCTCAGTCCGTGACAGGTTACTGCCGGTCCACGGAGGCTGCTTCCACAGCCCCAAAGCATTTACTGCACCCCAGGATAAAGAAGTTTGAGAAACACCCCTTAGGAGTTCCCTAAATTCCTTATCTGTGCTGTTCCTTTTATTACGTCACAGTTTCAAGTAATGTCACATATGAACTGCTCTGAGAGCGTCACCTGCGAAGGAGACAGGCCTTGTTCAATTTTAACTTTTCATTCAGACAGCTAGGTCAGTTCTTTGAGAAGAAAGGATCTAAACACACAAGTCTATCCGTGCTAATTCATGAACCCTGAAACATTTGCACTAATTGGCCCTCTGATGGGAGATCTTCAAGCATATTTGGCTGTAACCCCAGGAATGCACATCCCAGCTGGGGAACTTTATTGTCCAGTGAGAAACTATTCCTTCACTGGCCGTGACCGCTTTCCACACTGGACACGTGCTAGTTATGATCGTACCATCTGCATGAACACGGGGGAACAGCTTCCCTTAGGTGACATCACTGCAGATTCCTTTTCGATGGGTTTATGCACCTGGACCAAAACCTTCTCAGAGATTCTTCACAAAGTCCCATTAATCAGAAGCTCTTCTTGTTGTTGATAGTGCTAGTTATGCTTTTTTTTGTAAAACAGGTGTGGAAGGTAGATGTGCGTCTGCTCAAGGTCTATAGCAGTGCTTCGTCTCTGACCAGCAGAGTAATGAAGGTGGTTGAAGGGAGAGTCAATATTCCTCCCTTGCTTTGCCACATATGAGGCAAATGTTTGCAGGTTCAAGTCCTGACGGGTACACCTAATTTTTATCTGTAGAAAAGCTGGGTTGTTTAAGCTGATGAAATAATTGAAATGGAGATTCTTCTCTGTGAGTCGCCCTTCGCCTGCTGGGCAGCTGATCCAAATCACCGGGATAGCTTCTCGGAAGATGACTCCGACTCCGGAAGTGTGAGCGAGTGTGTGTATACATGCCTGTGGTCTGTCCCGTCACACGCCAGGAGTGGTGTGACCCTCCCGCGCCATGCACACAGCTGTGACTCATGCTGACTGCCGGCTGACTCTCGTTCGGTTTCAGTCCTCTTGGAAGGAGCTACTTCCGTTCTGCCCCTCCCCCCCTCCCCACAGGATACTTTTCCCTAATGCTTCCTGGCACTCTGTGCTCATGATGGGGGGAAAGGGGGTGAATATTAACCATTCTGGCATTGTCCCATCTTGGTAACAGACTGTGCTAACAGACTGTGTCCTTAAATATCACCCTAAAAGTACACAGGTTATATTTAAGAAGGCGAAAGTCACCATATAAAAAAATAGAAATTGTATAAACGCATAACAATGGCATATAGATGTCAAATTTGAAATAGAGTTAAAAAATACCTTTCCTCAAGCTCTAATATACTGTAGATTTATATATAATGTGCTTGAGTGTGCAGTCCTGTCAATGTTTATAAGAAATTTTAACGTTGTTTAAGCCAAGTCATGTGGAGGTGGTTGGACCACCTGTCATTTAAGTCTCTCTCTCTCTCTCTCTCTCTCTCTCCCTCTCTTTCTCTGCCTTCCACTGCTGACAAGAATATCCAGCTTCAATTCCTTGTTAATTTTAGCTAAGCTTGTTCCAAACATAGCATAGCACAAACAAATCAGCATAAGCACTCTTTTTACTTTGTTTCATCTTATTCGACAGAAACATTTAACGACGACGTTGCTTGGCCGATCATTTTAGCTGTCCCTGTTACCTTTGGCATTGTACCCAGCTCAGGGTTCTAGCCTTCCGGGAGCTTCTGCACATGTAGCCGTTTACCTTTCTTTGCTTAGCTGACATTTTCGTCCCGATCTGCTCACAGTCTTCTCCATTCATACTGCGCTTTGGGTAACACAGCAGCAATCTGCTAGGATTTTACCTGCTATCCTTCTTGTGTACCTGATATACAAATCAACTATATGTATGTATTTTTATTTATATACAAAACAGTACGTGCTGCTCACCATTAAAGTAGTCATAGTGAGTTATTGTGACTTAGGGATACACAGGGGTAACGTGGGTAATTGGTATTTCAGTCTGGCTGATTGCGGCTATAGACTCAATCTATCTGTCAGAGCCCACCCCCTAAAGTCTCGGGATGGGTAGTGCCAGTAGAGCGTGCATTGTTGTCACTTCTTTCTGGAAAGGTTCTTGACATTTCCTGGACAATGGGCAGATAAGACCATAATATGTTGATGTGAGGACAGTTTAATTTCACAGACCTAGTGTTCCTCATTGTAAGCCATTCTTTTTATTCGCCAGCTCATTTAGACTGAAGTAAATTGAAGTAGAACAACATGAATCTAATAATATTACCTGGCATGACTGACTTGGAGGGGCGTAGTGAGTCAGTGGGCAGTGCTGTGCCCTTATTCATTAAGGGCTGCTTCGAATCCTAGCCCCTAGCTCTGCGTGTAAGAGGTTTATACATTCTCCCTATGTTTGCAAGGGTTTCTGCTGGGCTTTCTGGAGCTGTCTGAAATCATGTGATTAGACAAATGAAAATTGATTATGTGGTAATCCCATCCTGGGTGACCTTGGCCTCCTGAGGTAGCCTCCTGGCCCACTGTGACCCTGTAGTGGAGAAGTCATTATGCAAGTGTGATGGATTGAGATAAGCTCAAATATTCCGTACAGAGTCAGAAATGGAGCGTTTAGGCTGATGGCCAATGAGTTTAACCGGTACACTACTGGATAGAGGGGAGCAGTGTGTAGCTCAGCGGGGTTAGGTGTCTATACCCATGTCTGGAAGGTTGTGGGTTCCAGTCCTGTGGTTGGCAGAGTAACTGCATCACAATGGGACCTGTGAGCCAGGCCATTAACCTGGCCTGCTCCAAGGCTGGTGGATGTCGCCTGGCCCTGCTCTTCGATGCCAAGCTTTCCTCACCTGCATGTCGCTTTGGGCAGAAGCATCTGCTGTATTACAGAATGCACGACTGCTGCATTACAGAATGCACGGCTGCATTACAGAATGCACGGCTGCATTGCAGAATGCACGACTGCTGCATTACAGAATGCAAATGACTGTTAAGACTGTTTGACAGTCGTAAATGTGCGTGTTTTTTATTCTGAGGCTTTTTAGCAGAGGTCCACAGATGGCCTCCGATTCTTCTCATGGTCCTCCTCTGCGGGCCCCAGAAGCAGAGATGTTCCACATGTCTGGGGCGCTGTAAAGGGGGGGGGAGTTTGGATGATTCCAAGGGTCCCAAAGTGACAGGGGCTCTTAAAAACGTGGAATATAATTGAATTGGTCTGGATTGGGGGTCCAATATAATATGCTTTCATGGGGCCCCAAATCTTTAGCGGGGGGGGAGGTGACATCGCAGAACAGAAGAAGGAAGCTGTCACAATCCCTGTGCTCGGAACGTGTCTCTGTCTTTGTCAGGGAAACTATTTCTGTCCCTCTATTAACTGTCAGTGTTGCAACACTCAAGTGTATTGGCAGGAAAGTGTAAGAGTATACAACTCTATGTAAGGAAACTAAACGCAGACAGGTTAACAGCCTTAATCACTTGGTTTGGGATTACATTTGCACTAACCTGTAATTCTTCTTCATGCAAACTTCATTACAAACTTCCAGGATGACGTGCCCAATCCTACTCCATGATTAAACTTGAAACTATTGAAAGACATTGTCCTAAGGGTAAAATAGGTGTATGCTATGTCTCTGGTAAAGTAATTATAATTACATGAATAGACATGGTTAGGCAAGTCATGCCACCAGCCAGGGTCTGTCGTTACATCACTGTCAGCCGTCACTTTGCAGGTCCTGGCACTCGCCGGCTGCGTGGCTATGAGCGGCAGGGTGCGGCCCCCCCACACTTTTTTCTCGTTGTCTAGACTCACAAAAGCTTCTTTTGTCCTAAAAATAAAAGAACACCTACAGATATTTAGGCTCTTAAAAAGAATAAAGTACAGACACTTAAGGATCATAGGTTTCAAAAGTGACTCAGATGAGCACAGAATGAGTTTATTGTGCGGCTGCCGTCCGTAAGACAAACTCTTCCTGAAGGTAAGGAATGGGTGGCTCCCCTTTGCTTCTCCCTCAGCATATATTAGGAGCCTTTGCCTGAATGGAAATCAATACTGACAAGTGAGGTCAAAACGGGGTGGGGGGGGGGCACTGGGAGAGGCAGTGAGGTCCGGCTTGGGAGTGCCGAGATGGCTCTTTGTCCCACTTCCTGCCTCCGGTGCTCTGGGACCGAGCACCAGTCGGAAGTGAGACTGATAAGGTGGCCCTGGAGAGATCCGCTTCCTGTTACAGGAATGCAGAAGCGCTAACAACTGGTGG
>JAODKM010000099.1:3176786-3197859 GCA_026780845.1 Petrocephalus sullivani | reverse complement strand
ACCCAGTTAAATAAACCACGGAGATGGCTGTCGCGTGCATATGTTTGCATGCACCTGTGTGTGTACGTGTGTGTGTGTGTGTGTGTGTGTGTGTCTATGCTACTGGCGTGAACTGACATTATACACCCACCCCCGCGGGCTGCCCCGCCCTCCCGGGCCTACATAGGCACCGCCCTCCCCGCGGCTGGGGACAGAGACAATGCTGTGGGTGTCTGAAGGCTCATTACGCCAACACCAGCAAAGCCACCCGACAGCCCCATCAGGTTCGTCCACCTGCCGTCGCTTTTGGCCTTGCCCTATAATGGCAAAAAAATGATAGTTATTTATCAGAAGAGGTGCACGCTGCATATTCATACGGAAGAGAGCGAAGCTGTGCACGCCTGTCGCTACCTGGCTGACACTTCTGTGTGAAGCTACTTGCAAATTCACCCATTTAAAAATCTGGATGCGTTACTTGTGCAATTAAATCGAGCTGCTGCAGTCAAAGATAAGACAGAACTCTCCATCGGGGCACTCAGAGCAGCGTGCTTTAGTTCACCAGCCACCAAGCTCCTCATTCAAACCAGTCACCTCCTTGCATGTATCACCTGTACCTGAGCCAGGAAATGACACAGTGACAAAGAAGATGGAGTGTCCCCGATCCACTGACCACCTATACCCACACGCCTTTGGATATGCACCCACTTTCCAGAAAGCCCATTTCGCTTTGTTCTAAAACAGACAGGCGGGTACCCACTGTGCATGATACTGTTACAGAGTAATACTGGCATTTCTTTATGTGCCACATTCATGAAGCTGATCCGTCTTCCTGATTTTTCGGTCTTCTCGTTCCCATGCTGAGACACACTGGAGTCCTTATCAGCACTAAATATTTCACTCGATTGTTCCGTGCATTATAAATCTGGAGCATACTTTAACTAAATCCATCCTAGTAGCGTAGCATCCTAGACTTCATCATCATGCTGGAGACGACCTGTCTCCAAATTTACTTTGCTATCTGTTAGTTTGCAGTGATGTTATGATGTCATGCCTTGGAGATCACCAGGAGCTGATGAGGGGCTGGATCCAGTAGACAAGGCTGCCCGAGAGACAGGCCTGGCAGATGAAGGGTTAACAGAGGCATGGCCTTCGACAGTGGCATGTGGCAGATTTCCAGGTGTAGACAGCGAGGGCTTTGTATTTATGATGACACACTTCATGGAAAGGTAATCTTTCTTCAGTGCAATGACACAGTTTTTTTTTTAGATGACAGTCCCACAGCCCTGCCTTTCACCTACACACAGCCTCAAATGACACCCAGGACAGCGTGTCCAGAAACCCACTGCATGACAGTCCCACAGCCCTGCCTTTCACCTACACACAGCCTCAAATGACACCCAGGACAGCGTGTCCAGAAACCCACTGCACCCGTGCGCACCTTGGATCTGCAGCTGCTTGGAACACATGTTGCTTATACTACTGGGTGCTTTTTTTGTTCAAATTATATTTTATTGTGTCATCCAGTGCAGCAAATCCAGGGAAAGGGCTCCTCTTGGGCGCAGGTCCGGCACACAGCGCTTTCCTGGAAATGCATTCTTTTCTGAGGTTCTGATATACTGAAGACGGGGAGGAGAGCGAGGCAGCTGTCTCATGCTCCGCGTAGTGAAAATGGGGCTCTGGAGAGCAGAGATTGATAAGCAAAAAGCTTTTAGCAGAGCACCTCTGGACATGCTGTAATCCCATCTCAGTGCCGCCGTGCTCGCCCCTATAGTGGGGCTGGAGCACACACTCCCCAACAGGAACCAGGAGCTGCCTCCCACCCGTCCAGAAGGGTCCGCTCCAGATGGCTCAATTTTATCCATGTCATGGGGAGTTTTACTTAAGGAAATGTATCGGTGTGGTGGCATAGTGGCTCACTGGGTAGTGTTGTAGCCTCGTGCTGGCTGTCGCAGCACAAACACTGGAGCCGCACGATCATGAACCCATTCAAATAATAATCACACGTTTGGCCATTCTGCTGCATGTGATGGTGAGCGCTAAAGCGGATGTGCAGCTTCTGATTGTAGGCGATGGAGGAAGGAGGAGGATCTTGTGGAACACCCCCCCCCCACAAACAAGCGTCTATTATAAAAGCTATAAAAGTACCAACAAGCTAGCAAAGTGCACATAGCCTCTAACAGCTCATTTAATGGCTTTAATGTGTTATTTCTTCTGTTACCATTACATGGAGAAGATTTGCCCCAGGCTTGGTAATAAAGGACATGGCTGATTAGCTAAAGGCTAACGAGCTGAGTTCCTTTCTCCAGTTTTTTTGAGTATGCCCCAAAGAAGCCTTGGTTAGGACGGGGTGGCGTGTGTCCAGCTCGAGGTGTCAAAGCGTAGCTATGACGTAGCCCCTGCACCAAAGAAGGCCAATGAAACACAGTAGCTTCAACTTTGACCAGCTGGGGTCTTTGAAGTGAGGATAAGGACTCTTTCAGAGATACCAGAGCATAACCATACGCTTCAGCATCACCACCTCATATGGAACCGGCAGATGGCATTTATACATCTGATGGAGAACCTCTGGGTTCCTCGTGCAGCCTGTTCATAGCACCTCATCCCTGGCCTTTAGTAACAAGCCCAGGACACTGGTTTCTTCCACCCCAAGCCACACCCCCTCTTTGAGTAGGTCCAGATCACAAATCTGAATTGACGCTCTACTCTCTGCCCACCCCACCAACTCCCAAAGCTGCTGCCTCCTGTTCTGGATAATATTGATAGCAACATTAACAAAATCAGATACAGTATCCTGGGGACTCCCAAAGAAGCACAGGAAAACCTGGAATACTCATCTGCCCATTCCTGGAATGGCAATTTAACCCTTTTATTAACTGTGCCATCCATGCTTAGATTTTATTCCATTAAACATAATCATTTCATAAATTCATCTTAAGCAAAGTCTTTCTCCTTAATGCAGTGTTTTGTATTTACTTTATGGATCATTGCTTAATAAATAATAGTGGTGGCAGATGCAATGAATAATAAGGGGAACATTCTTGTGAGATGATGATAGATGATTCTCCATTTGAATAATGCATATTCCTGCTGTGAAACGGGACCGCACGATTCCCGCTTGTGCTGAAAGTGCTCCCCGAAAGCTGAACACTTTGAAAACCGAAGACACTGACAATGTTTTCCTTAGCCTTTTCCTACTCCCTTAGAGTTTCCTTCCACCAAACTCCTGAAAGCCTTTGCGTTTTTTGAGTAAAAAATGTGGTGGAGTTCCCTTGTCTGCTGGAGCAAGGGGGTAGCCTTTTATTGGTTGACAAACCATGATTGTTTCTGACTGACTGACATCTGGACCACATGGATGCTTGTTACTACAGCTGCCGGCCTCCCTGTGATGTGGCTTCACTCCCTGTGGGCTCGGCTGATCAGTTCACCAGAACAGTTGGGTTTTAGTACCGCAGACAGACGGTTATAAAGGCAGGAGAGGTGAAAAAGTGGAAAATACCCCCCCCCATCCCAAATTCCAAAAACATGCTTTGAAATGCTTCCTCAAAGCATAGTGCTGCTGGACAATCATGTCCTTGGTGGTGATATGCATATATTTTCTGTGACTGTATTTTCCCTGATATGACGCAACTGGGTGATGTTGGAGATCTAGGTGGAATCCATAGGTTAATCACTCCCATGCTTCCAACACAGACACAGACACAGACACACACACATGCACGCACACACACGAACAAACAAGCACATGCACCATTTCCTGTAGGCACTCGTTAATTGTTATTACATATTCGCAACCATGTGGTTTCAGCATTAGACATGTCCTGCTCAGATTACGCAACACGCCAATCACATGACTCTTTCAACAGAGTCTGTATCTAGGGCAGGAGCAGAAACACACCCTACCGGTTACAACTAGTTAGTGTGAACAACTAGTTAATTGGAAGTGTGAGTTCTGGCTGTCTGAAATGTGATTGAAAAGTGATGCAAATTCTGATTCATCTAGATTAGTTTTGGAACTGCACAAGAGACTGGAGAAAGCTTACATTTTCTTAAAATGCTTTAATACATCAAGTTGAAAGTGTTTTTAAAATAACAGCTATTATTTTAATGTTTAAAGGAAATATTATTATATCATTACCATATATTTACCGTTATAACTATAGTTTTTTATAGTATTTTGTAGTCTTTTGCTAGCATGTACCGTCTTATGTCTTATGTGCTCGTCTTGGCTTAGTACTAAGTAACGTATATTGAGTTATTGCAAACCTTTCATACAGTGACATTTTAAATAGCTAACCAGAGGGTGGGATAACACATTTCTCAAGTTACTACTTTTTTCTTTTCTATGTGACGGGGACGTTGGATCTGGAAAGATCTATCCCTGAGCTGTGGGATTTGCTTGGTCGGTGGGGGGGGGGGTTATTACATGGCACTAGCAGCTGTATGGGACAGAGGCCCAGAGACAGGAAGTGACTCGACCCCCCTTGTGGGAGTTCAGCCCACCCCAACCCAACCCCCACAGCTCCGGGCTCTGCGGGCCATTGTTCCGGCCCGCGATGAACAGATGCACTGCGGTGCTCCAGGGTCGTCCTCAGTCAGGGCAGATCCCGGCTCACAGTGTCTCCCGCTCTGGGTCCCGGAAGCCAGCCTCACAATGTTTTTTACCTCTAGTAACTAAACAGCAACATATAAACCAGGCTTGTTTCACACATCAGGGATACCCAGCTTTTTCCATTCAATTGACATACTCACTACAGTTCTCATTTTTTGTTTTTGTTTTTTTTTTTTTGCTCATTTTTTGGATTAGATGTCATCACTCTAATGACTGGCTGATGAATCAGTCTCATCATGTGATGCTATATTTACCTTTCCTTTGTGCGGCCTCACCTAAACTGCAGGCATCCATAGTAATAGAAAATGACTAAGGTGGTACTGTAGGACTTTACCACTCACTGAAGTTTGTGAAAGGGGTAGGGACCAGGTTCTAGAGTCTGTCGAAATTGGAGAGCGACAGTGGGGGGATTTCCTCTGCTTTTACTGACGTCTGTCTTAGCGCATATACGGTTTGTTGATGTTATAAATGTGTGAGTGTGGTTATTTTTGCTGAAGTGAATGTTAGAAATCAGTGATAATGCTTTATTTTGATTGTACCAGCTGAGCTGTGTGAATCTGGCCTTTTGGTGTGAAATGTGCACAGTCTGGTCCCACCCCCCATCCCAGCTGGTCCGGTCCGCCTGCCGGCTTCCCTCTGCCTCTCCGGCCAATGTTTGCCGCCCGCTTGACTTTATTAGGCAGTTCCTGTGTACACTGACAACAGGACAACCCCAGAGCAGAGCGGGGGGGGCAGGCACGGGGGGGGGGGGAGAAGGTTCATGGCTGAATTTCTTTCATCACAGGAGCGATCTTGCCTTTGATCAACCCACACAATTCCCCCCCCCTCCCAAAATACAGATTGTGCACACAGTGTATGTGTGACAGTAAGCATCAGTGCAAGCTCACAGCTCCTGTCTGGGGCCAGGTGCATCTCACAATTAATTCTGAGGCACACAGACACACTATCGGCTACTACAGTCCAGGAGGAAGGGGGAAAATGTGCTGGAAATTATAAAAGGAGATTAAAGGGGGCAGCTTTGCCCTCCAAAAGAAAAGTAATTAGGACCCAGGTCTATGGGGCGAGGGGGGGCTCTCCAAATAGGCAGCACAAAGACATTTTGTCCCCCTGGACACCTCCGGTTTTGCTTATGTAGCCCTGGAGATGCTGTTCCTGCCACGGTGGTGTCTGTGCGGCCGCACGAAGTGGCTGCTGCCTGCTGATTCTCTGTGAAGCACACAACACCCTCATTCCATGCCCCATTTAATAAGCGACACATTAGGTAGGCTTCCATATAGCGCCTTTCCCAGCTCAGGTGCCCCAAAGCACTTAATGAATACAATACTGGATGAGAGCAGAACCTGCTACGCCACATTATGAAAGTACATCTGATGTTCAGTGGTGGTGTCTTAAGTAGGCTAGTCCTGGGAGTTCACGAGCAAAAATGTGCAGGAAAAGATGACAGGTTCCAATTTCTGTTCGTACATAATAATGAGAACACTTTACAGTTCAAGAGATGTGTATATCTAAAAAAACTAGGGAAGTTGTTGCATATTCAAAAGCTGACGTGTAACTGTCAAATAATTTAACCTAATTCTTCATTACAATGGTAATTAAAGTAATTCCAGTGACTGACTGTGTTTAATCATTGAAAAATAACACTGGTCAATGCATTTTAACTTTCTTTTTGTTTCACAAATCAAAATAGGTGAAGCTTAGAGTATTGCTTTGGCTGAATTCAAATATCAAAACAGAATTTGCCCAACACGCAAGGATTATGAGTGACACACAAACCATACACTACCCGGCCATTTGCAGTACATGTGCATGCTGATTTTGATTCATCTGAAAAGTAAAAGTGTATGATTTTCTGCTGCACTTGGCTTGTCAGCGAGCAGACAGGAACCCCATTTGGCCTGATATCATTTTTCCATATCAGAGAGAGAGCAGGACACAGGACCTATGTCCAAACATGTTACAGCCTGTAAACTCTGGCATAACACACTTACAGTACCCTTCTGCAAAGTCCTAAAATGTTCAGAGATAAAATTTAAACAATGTTTCCTAGACTATATTGAAATATGCCTATGCATTCTTTATAATGAATTATATACTATCAATATAGCCTAAGAATGACATCACTGAAAAACTGTGGATGAGAGCAACATTTTTGCTCTTTGCTTTCACTTAAAGTACACAAAAGACGTTGTTGTATAGTCTTTTTTTTTACCAACGAACGTTCGGTCTCTGAAAATAAAAGTTCGATAGTTAAGTCGTGCAAATCTCAGCGCAACTCAGAGAACTTTTGGAATTTGCAGATACATCTGACATGGTCTCTCAGAGGTTGCATGTACCACAGGGACAAACGGCGAAGGCGGTGCCACAGGGACGCGGTGATGGTGCAGCGCACTGCAGCCCGTCTTTGCGAATGTCGGTTGCCAGGCAGTCATCGCACCATTCAACAAAAAGAAACGCAAAGGTAAGCACGGAATTGCTGGTAAAATACGTCTGTGTACGTGATCACTTCATCTGAAGGGACAAGACGTAAACCTACAAGATGCATGAGCAGAATTAATTCAGCCCGTCATCGAATAGTATGCAACTGGTGCTTTCGTCTTCTATGCGTTTTCTTTCATTAGAGAACAAAATATTGCAAAGATGTATTGAAATCTACAAGTTATATATTTTACCAGTTATTCCACGACATTCTAATAAACAGCACTGGCGTGTATTATGCAGAGATCGTGGTTTTTGTGCAAGATAGGCATAGACATGACAGTAAAATGTCTGCTAACAGCGCGTGGTGTCTTTAAAAGAAAGGGCGGAGCCAAGGTCTGGCAGCGAGGCTTATAAACAGTGTCAGATACGAATGTCTCTATGCGAACGTGCTCTCAGAGGAGCAGGGCAGGGTTGCACTTACAATAGGCTACTGTACACCTTAAACATTCGTTTGACAAAACCGACTGCTCTACTTGAGGCTTGTCCTCGAAAAATCGAGGTGGCTCAGGAAAGCATGCAATAAACACTGTGACGTTGCCTACTGGGAATACTGAACGTTTCCAAGGTGAGTGATTAAATAATTTGTTTTGCATTAAGAGAAAAATGTTGCCTCTATCCCTATGCATGACTAGTGGCTAAGACGGAATACTTTGTATAGTTATTGACAAAGATGTTCGTTTTCATTTAAACAATCTCGTTACTGCTTTTGAACTGTCATCAATTGGCAAAGCAGCAATTCAAAGAAACGTTACACACACACACACACACACATATATATATATATACACACACACACACACACACACAGAAAGAAAGAGGGAGTACGATAGCATATGAAAGTGTGCGTGTCTGCGTTTGCGTCTGTGTGCTGGCGTGGTATGTCTCCTTGGCATTATTCAGGACTGAGTATCCATCGCGATTACTCATTCATTCAGCTGTTTTAAGGGGGAAACACGCTAGAACATTTGCGCTGGTTGCATCAGTCGGCTGCTCGTGGAGCTGCACGAGGCGGCGGGACGTATTTCGCCCCTGAGTCACGCAGCGCGGCCGGTCGCGTGCTGGGCCAGAGGGGAGCGCGCGATGATGCGCTCGCTCGCAGCACTGGTTTTGCGGGTATAGTTGCTTAGGAACGTATGCGGGGTGTGAGAGGCTGGGTGTGTATTTTTCTTCCTGCTTTTTACACGTCTGCCTATTTTTAAAGGACTATTTAGAGAGCTTTCATAACCTTGGGGCATTTGATATATGCATACAGCATAACTAAAATGACATGAAGTTGTACGACTGATAATTTTGGAGGTAAGCGCTATCCCAGTTCCTAATACAGTAAAAAGTATCGGATGCATGTTTAATTGATACATAAGGAAATAAAGTATTTCCACTTGCAAGTTACGTAAGTTCAAATGAACTGGATAGACGACATATTAAATAAAAGATCCTTTAAAATGCTTTGCTTTCATGCGGATAGACAGAAGACCGTAACTGACTCGGAAAATTCACTAATCAAAAGAAATTCAGAATGCAAAGTTACACATTTCTTCATACCCACGCGGGTAGAGAAAATTGATTTATGGACGAATGTTCTATGCATATTACTCATTTAATTAATTAAGAGATTTGGGAACATAATGGGTCCTAATGCAGCAGCTGTCTCCTGACCCTGTACGTGCTGCTCCTGTATTTACAGGGTGGTCGTAGGCGAATGCTAGTCTGAGAGGAGGATCGCAGTTTGCACCTGTTATGAGGAGAAATCACATACCACTGGTGTATGAATGGGTTATTGTCCGCTCGGGCGTGGATTCAAAGGGGGAATACAAGCATCGATCTAAACTGAGGGGTACATTACAAGTATGGTGAGATAGCGCTGAAGCCCCCTTCCCCTCGCCACCTAATATCCGCATACTCAGGGTTCCGTTGCAGTCCAAATCGGTCCGGCACGGGACACCTGCTCGCCTTCCAGATAGTCGCACAGAGGAGCCTTCCAGCATGGCCGCTGTGCCCGGCTGCGTGCACGGTCAGTGCTTTCCCAGTAACCTAGAACCATACCTCTGCTGTCTTGGGGGGGCACCCCGGCGAATAATGTTTCTGATGTTATCGCAGACTACTCTGGAGATCTGGAAATGTAAAAGCTCAAAAAAAAAAATACAGTGAGCTTTTATTAGTTGAAAGGAGATCTGTTCATCCACATGGAGTTATTATTTACAGAATTAATTATTGTTTTTCTTTTCATTGTCATGTAGGTCTGATTAAGGACAGGTAATTGCTGATGGAAATGTGAAGTTTACCGGCTGTACACTGTTTACTTGTTAATTCTAATATTTTTATGGAGTATCATTTAAGTATCAAGAATATCCAGTGAAGATCCTAGATAAAGTCGTGGTCATTTACCTGCTTACGCGGCGCCTAACCGAATGATCATAGGCTATACGAAGGAACTATTTATGTTGGGTAACGGAATGTTAAAGATTAAACTTAATTTCACTGTCAGAAAACAAAATAAACATGCCCAACGGAGCTTTACTGACTTTTCCAGCATTATAGTCCCAATCTGTTTCTTCAGCTGTTACTCAAAACTCAGGAGTCTAGGACAGCATGTCAACAGTCTGAAACAGCAGAGCCAAATATGGGAATGTTACCCAGAAATAATACACTCACTGCTATTAAATAAGGCGAATTCAGTTTGCCAGTGACTGATGATAGATTCGGAAACATGCTATAGGCCTAAGTAAATGTCGGTCATTACAGATCACTTCCTTTCCACCTCCGTTTTTATTGACCATCTGGTTGCTTATAATGATGGAGTTAATCCGTCGGTCAAATAGATGTTGTTATTTATATGTTTGGGGGAGGATTGCGTTTGGCTGGACTTCTTAGGTAACCTGAGACGTTGTTTACAAAATGGGGGAAATGCTTTTTTTTGTGTGTTGCAACACAGTGAGCTGTTTTGACTGCTGGAAAAGTCGCGTCCGTTGTTCCTCCGGGGACATTCTGTCCCGCTGCCATTCTCACTAAAGGCCCCCAGTTGCGTACTTGTCTTTCGTCTGACTGGCATGGATCGCCGGTGCACACCGTCCATCCATCCATCTTCCGTAGCCGCTCGCCTATATGCAGAATCTCCGGTGGCTTCCCCGGTCCCATCGCTCCCTTCCCGGGGCGTGTGTCCCATCCCGTGCGTCCCATGCATGCGGTTTGCCTTCGCACACATACGCGCGTTGCATTTTCTGCAGGACGCCTCCCCCCCCGAGAGCTCGCCTGGGTGTGAGTGTCTCTAAGTGCCGTCAAACCGAAAGCTTGTCATTCCGGGGCGATCGCTAGGCGGCCGCGGGGAATGTCGCACAATCGGCCCGTTGTGAGGCCGGTGGCCGCGGCGCTGTAATTACCGCGGAGGCAGGGGGCACCCCCCCCCACCATGACTCTGGGGGCCGTGTCACCGGCGAGTTTCAGATGACAGGGGGGGGGAAGCGGGCGCTGCTGCATAAGGGCGGAGTTCTAAGTACCACTGCATCCGCTCCCCGCGGGCATGCAGCATCAGCCACCGGGCTCACGCCTCCCCCTCTTTCCGCAGGCATGCCGGCCGCCAGCCGCTGACTTAGCCCCGTCTTCCCGGGCTTGGATGAGACCCCAGAGCGACCGGACGATGTGCGCCGCCAGCCTGAGCACCCCGGGGATCCGCTCGCCGCTGAGGGGCGCCTTGGTGCCCGGCGGCCGGGGGCACGGCACGGACGCGGCCAGGTCCTACTGGGAGCAGCGGCAGCACCTCAACAAGTGGGTGCGCATTTTAAACCTGCTTATTTTTGTAATGGCTTTTGCGTAAACTGCTGTTCGAGTTTAACAGTAACAAAGTAACGCTTAGAACGAAAGTTCAATATTATGATCATTGTAATCTTTGAAACTGTGAGGTACAGAGAAGCGGGCTTTTACCGGACGTGTGCGTTAATTAACGTGTAGCATGCAGGACGTTGTATTTAATCAGAACTGCCGTAAGGGTTTCACTCGATCGACTCCTGATGTATATTAAATTCGCACAGCGATATAATATAAAGAAGCGGTATATCTGCGGCGTCCTGGCCTGCGCGCCGTGACGATTATTTCCGTCTGCTGTATGTTTGCTGCATGGTTCCATGCTGCCCCTGTTCTCGTCCCGCAGCCTTTGCTTGGAGCTCGACGCGGAGTTCAGCGTGAAGTCCCAGCAGCGGGTGCCCGTGTCTGACGCCTTCGACAGTGAGTACCGCTACCGGCATGCTATCGGCCGCCGGGGCATTATGTACCACCAGGTATATCGGCTACCGGGGCATTATGTACCACCAGGTATATAATGCTATCGGCCACCGGGGCATGATGTACCACCAGGTATATCGGCTACCTGGGCATTATGTACCACCAGGTATATCGGCAATGCTATCGGCCACCGGGACATTATGTACCACCAGGTATATCGGCTACCTGGGCATTATGTACCACCAGGTATATCGGCAATGCTATCGGCCACCGGGGCATTATGTACCACCAGGTATATCGGCTACCTGGGCATTATGTACCACCAGGTATATCGGCCACCGGGGCATTATGTACCACCAGGTATATCGGCCACCGGGGCATTATGTACCACCAGGTATATCGGCCACCTGGGCATTATGTACCACCAGGTATATCGGCCACCTGGGCATTATGTACCACCAGGTATATCGGCTACCGGGGCATGATGTACCACCAGGTATATCGGCTACCTGGGCATTATGTACCACCAGGTATATCGGCTACCTGGGCATTATGTACCACCAGGTATATCGGCTACCGGGGCATTATGTACCACCAGGTATATAATGCTATCGGCCACCGGGGCATTATGTACCACCAGGTATATCGGCCACCGGGGCATTATGTACCACCAGGTATATAATGTTATTGGCCCCCTGGGCATTATGTACCACCAGGTATATCGGCCACCAGGGCATTATGTACCACCAGGTATATAATGTTATTTGCCACCGGGGCATTATGTACCACCAGGTATATCAGCCACCGGGGCATTATGTACCACCAGGTATATTGGCTATCAGGGCATTATGTACCACCAGGTATATAATGCTATCAGCCACCGGGGCATTATGTACCACCAGGTATATCGGCCACCGGGGCATTATGTACCACCAGGTATATAATGCTATCGGCCACCAGGGCGTGTGTGTGTGTGTGTGTGTGTGTGTGTGTGTGTATATATATATATATATATATAAATAAAAATATGGTGGTCTTCAGCATATATGGTGGCGGTAAAGGTCAGCTTTTTCTCGAGCTGGAGCTTTCCATCCAGGTGCCCAGTTTCGCTGGAGGCGCCATTAATGCCGGGCGGGTATTCCATGATAATGTCACTGACATAGCTGACTAGCTGAAAAACGCCTTTCGTGTAACGTGATAAGTGGCGGGCTTCTCATACTTAGTTCAGCTGACCCAATAAATTGTCTTATTCCCAGGGGGGTTTCGGAGACGGGTTCTTAGTGGCAGTGACCACTCAGGCATGTAGACACTAAATAAAGTGTCAGGTTTGGCCCCCCCCCCCCCCCCATTAAACATTTGCATTTTTTTGTGAATGTTTAAAAGCTATTGGGCTGTGTCAGACAACGGGCAGCAATTTTGGCACATCGATTAACTTGTTTAAAACAACTGTGGGACTGAAGAAATACTCTTCATCCAGTCAGACTGGTGAGAAAATGACACCTAGTGTAACTGGTTTGGCTTGCCGTGAGATCAGACCCAGGTCCTCAAAGTGCACAACGTGTCCATAACCTACACCGGAGCCAAACAAACAAACAACGAAACATATTCAGCGAGCCGAGGGGACAGAGCTCTGACAGCAGCCCGCAGTGCCCTTGTAACTGTCACAACTCTTTTTCTTCACAAGATGTCTCCCTCAGATAGCTTTAAACAAACAGCAACCTCAAGGAACACACTGTAAAGGTGTGGAAATTTAAACCATGCATGCTGCTTATACACAATAAACAGAAAGTGGTATTAAGATGACCTTAATTCTGCTATTATTAAAATTACTGATACATGCATGCATTTATGAATAGTTATACTAGAATGCATCACAACTAGTTATTCGTAACACTTTAGAAAATTGATTGTATTGGTTTCATCCAGCACTGCTAGGCTTGGATCAGTTGCCACAGTTTGGCAGCCGGTGGCCCGTAGTGAGAGGACTGTGCAGACAGTTAGCGACACAGACAATGTTATTGCAAATGTTAATTTTATCATTAGTGCAGCCATGGATACCTTGTCGTTTTTTAATGCACTAGGTGGGAAGATGGACGGTGGTTTGGGCGCCATGCTCTCTTATAAATATAACCTCGATGTCCTGCGAGGTCAGCAGAGCATCGCTCACTTAGCCGAACTCGCAGACTGATGCGAATAACATTATGGCTTTTCATAATAATAGTGATAATGATGAAATCACCGGGCGGTGATGCGTGAGATGTTCAGTGTCCTCCTAGCAGTGGCCAGCACTTATCTAGTGTACCACGGAAGTTTCAGCCAGAGGTTTCCTTCGACTCCCTTATTGGAATGCTGCTGGAAAAGATTATGGCGCCGTTGTCAGAAGTCAGTAAGGTCATGGGAAATTAGACACATTTAAAATGACTCCCCCAATAATAATAATACCACAAGTTTATGTTGTGGCTGATTTAGGTGTTTTTGTTGGAAGTGTTTTTGTCTGGATGTGTAATGCCCCGGAACAAAAGCAAAAAAAAAAAAAGGTAAATACCCGGGTGCTGAAAAAGTTAAATCCCCAGGATGTTTCCTACTGAGAAAGGTTCTGATATGATGTAGAAGTGAACTGAATGAATGCTGAGTTTTCAAGAGTAGGCTTGTTGTGAGAGCTGTGCCATCTCACCGGCGTGTGGTGTCTTGTGTCCTTTCAGGACCGCCCGCTCTCCCCTGCTCGCCGCAGAGCCCCGGTGCCAAACGTCTCCCCCCCAAGAAGTTCCGGCCCTCCCTCCTCATCCTGACCCCCAGCCCCGAGTTATCCTCCCTCAGCTCTCCGGAAGGTGACCAGGTGGTTCCTTCCTTCCGACGGCTGTCCGTGTACGAGCCCACCCCTCCTCTCACGTCGGGTCGTGGCACGAAGCCCCTGCCGCCGCTTCCCGGGCCTGCGGACCTCTCCTCGGACGAGGCCATGGATAACGAGGTGGAGTTCTTCACCAGCACAAATGAGAGCCAGCGGTTGGTGCCGGAGTCGTGCCCCAAGACCATGGCCTTCCGCTGCGGCGCCCCGACCCGGCGCAGTTTCAGGGGCTGCGGGCAGATTAACTACGCCTACTACGATGGGCCGAGCGGCGGCGTCCAGGAGGAGGCGCCGTCATCACCTCAAGCACCGCCTCCCGTTAGCAGGCAACCAGCCACCCGCGAGGCGCCCCGGCAGCACGACCGCTCTCAGCGGAGGTTGCGGCGCTCTCACTCGGGTCCTGCCGGCTCCCTGAACAAGCCCGCTGGCTTGCGTCTCTCCTGCTCGAACCCGAGCGCCCGCACCCCAGAAAGACCCGAGGTGCCGCCACGGATCCCAATCCCGCCGCGGCCGTCCAAGGGCGCCGACCTCCGCCGCTGGTCGGCCGAGGTGCCTTCTGGGGCCTGCAGCGATGAGGACAAGCCCCCCAAAGTGCCGCCCAGGGAACCTCTAACCTGCGGCAGCCCCCGAACTCCAAGTCCCAAGAGCCTCCCCATATACGTCAACGGCGTAATGCCGGCCACCCAAAGCTTCGCCCCCAACCCTAAGTACGTGAGTCGGGCTCTGCAGAGGCAGCATAGCCTGGGCTCGCATACGTCCCGCAGTCCCTGCATCCTGCCCATCATGGAGAACGGCCGCAAGGCCAGCACCACGCACTACTTCCTCCTCCCCAAGCGCCCCGTCTACCTGGATGGAGACAACATGGACAGGTTCTTTAAGGAGACGGACAGCGAGAGCCACAGGCCTCCTGGCCTGGACTGGGATTGCGAGGCTAGGCAGAAGGCACAGGTACACATGGTGTAGCCTCAGACAAGCCGGCGGGAGACGAAGACTACGAATTACAGACGGTGCCTGAGGACCTAAACATATCAGATACTCACAGCTGCTCTATTACTTGCATTGTTAAGGATCTCAGTGTCTAACTATTTTATTTTATTAGAGACTTGTGCTAAATGTGGTTTCAACAACATTTTCCACTCTACTTAGTTTTTTTACCCTAGTGTTCTTGAAATCGGGGTAAGTTTTCTGTTGGTTTACACGGTGGCCTATTTCCATCTAAAAGTCAAATACAAGTGACAGATGTAGTATATAAGTTTTTATAATATCTAAGTTTATTGCTCCGATATTATCTGATCCATGGCTAATGGGCTGGAAATGGCTGTTCTTTCGACGACTATTTTCTTATTGGTATAGAAGCTGTTTTTTTTTTTTTTTTGAGGTTCCGCTGATATGGTGGAGTCACGGCACAAGCTGGACTTGTAGCTAATGTTCGGTATGTTGCGCGTCGCAGAACAAGGCGTGGATAGTATTTCTTCAAGGTGCTTTGTCAGCTCTGACTCACCATGTACTTTAGCTAGCATGGCGGCCATGCACGGAGTGCACAGAGTGGACAGACTTGTCACTGTAACCTAATAGCATAGGCGGTGATATTAAATAATTCTCCAATGAAGGATAAATCCCCTAATCCCTTATGTCAGTGTTTCTCAACCCGGGCCTCAGGGATCTTCAAACTGTCCATTTTTTTTTGCTCCCGCTCAGCTCCCTGCCAGACAGTTCACATTTTTGCTCCCTACCAGACAGCCCACCTTTTTGCTCCTTCCCAGCTCCCTTCCAGACAGCCCACATTTTTACACCCTCCAGCTCCCTGCCATACAGCCCACATTTTTGCTCCCTTCCAGCTCCTAGGGAGGGAGTAAAAGCTTGGACTATCTTTGGGTCCCTGAGGACCGGATTGAGAAACACTGCTTTGAGTGTCTCGTGATGTGAAAAATCGAGTGCGTATTGCAGTTTTGTTAGCCTTTTTTCTGTTCCTCAGCTTCGCATTAAGGTTACTGTACGTGTATGTTTTACCGGGTGAATGTATAGTGTGTGTTGGACAGACGACGTGCACGGGATGGGGAGAGAGAGCGCGCTTTCCTGCACACGTGCGATAACAGCTTGACCTGAGCATATCTGTGCCTGAATGTGCATTTGTGCATGTGTATGTGTGTGGGGATGTGGATTTTGTGTTACTCAGCCTGGTGGATGCTGCTGTCCATCTGTCCCCTGCCAGCTGTGCTGTGGATGTTTGTTTGAAAGACAGATGTTCTGTGGCCTCTCTGTATTGTTTCTTCTTGAAGAAAAAGATGAGGATTTCTGAACCATGCAATAGCAGAGAATCGGTCAGACCTCTATTAAAGATCATGAAGGAGTTTCTTTTTCAATTCCTGCCTCTGATGTTTTATTTTAATTATGCACAATAATATTCTGAATGTGAATGTATCATAATACTTATTTCCAGAATATATATATTTTCAGTAAATTGTTAGCAGATGGTGAATTTGTTAAATACTTCTGGTAAATATTAAAGTAATTATTTCCTTTACTTACAGATGTATGATACAGTGTTACCTTTCACACATTTACAATTTTAAAAGCATTTTCACTTTTTTATCTAACAAACTGATTTAATATCTCCCCTTTCAACAGAAAAATCTTTAGACACCTGTCAAAGCCTAATAACATGAAACTCACTCATGGCCGAAGCCAGTTTCTAATCCAGTTGCAGTTACACATATAATATCTTCATTCATCCAGCTGTCCCTTCATCCATTTTTAATGACTGCTTCAGTAACTGAGCCCATAACGCCGGACACAGTTTGTAAGAGAAGCTGATCCAGTGTCCAAATACAGCCGTGTTATTCCCCCTAAAGAGCTGCCTGACTTAATGAACCAGGTGACTCAGTTCCTGCAGAAACAGGTTGTTCTGGGCGACGTACAAGCCAACATGCAGTGTAGCAAACTGGGCTTGGGATCCTTACCACTGCGTTACGCAGGCCTGGCAGATGCTGGTAGTACCAGTTCAATAATGACAGCAGTGGGTGTGGCCCCACAAATTCTAGATGATGGCACGCCGGAAACAAATTATAATTGGGAGGGAAAAAATGCATGAAAATTATGGTAAATGAACTAACACGTAACGTTCGATAAATATAAAGGTTTTGTTTGCCCGGAATTCGCGAGAATGGAAATACGACATAAAGCTAGATCTGGCTAAGGGCAACAGACATGGGAGACGGCACATCCATCCTGAAATATCTCTCATTTTCCTGCCTCTACATGAAATCCAATACTGCTAAGTCAAGCACATGTCATGTCTTCTTGGACCAATCCTGTAAATCTCCATTTTTGTCAGCGTTAGATGACACGCATGCCTGAACGGGCCCTAGGATTGGCTCTCGTGTCCGTCTGACATGGCGCGGTGTGCCAGGAGTGGCTAATGAGCAGCACGATTGTCACATACTTTGAAGGTTAGAAATGGAAGAGATTACATCAGTACTTCCTTTGAGAGGGAAGGACTGATTTTACTGAGCTTTTGTTTGGTGGAGCACACCTTTGAACATCTTAAGCAAGAACACCCAGGCCTGGCCTAGTTTCTGATTCATTGTGTGTCCTGACAAATGACAGCCGTCAGTACAATTTTTAAATGGTTCAGTCCGGCTCCTCCTGTTGTATCTGAGATACACTATTTTGTTTTTATTTGTCTGATTACTAAGTCCATGGAAACATTTACACACAAACATTGCTACTGACCTTAATGTCTGCATCATCTGACACGGCTGGTTAGGTTATGGTTTACATGCTAACAATGTTAAAAATGTGATATTGTGAATGCTTCTTAATGTATGTATCTTAAAAACACCAAATAAATGCACTGTAAAATCCAAGATTAACTGGCGTTATCTGCTGTTCTGAAAACACATTCACTATTACAATATGCTGTGATGTGTCGAACTACCATGTGTGATACTCTGTAATGTATTAAACAAATAAACTAGCTAATGATTTCAGTTTATCGTGCTTGCTTTCTCGAAAAATCTTTACCTGCACAATATCAGGTAATTTGAGTTTTCGAATGTTTCTGATTAGACGTCACTGTTGAGTTATTAGTTTATTATTATATAGCTGTAAGTACCCAACGTCAGTAATGTTCTCAGAATCTAAGGGATGCTGATATATCCATAAATACCCATTAATCTTACCCATGTGATTATTTTGTGTAAATATCATTATTTTCTCATATCACACAATCATTTTCCAAACTTTGACCAAACCACAGATTTCTAATTTCAGACTAGGTCAGTTACACACAGCACACAGTACCTATGAATTCTGGGCCCCCATTATATAATTTTACGCATTCAGTGGCCCCTGTTAAGTACCGACCCCCTTGAATCTGCCCGGGAATCCACGCTTCTACTGCGCTCCTGTATCTAAAGTCCTTGTGGCGCACGTTAGAACGCTTTTAAAACCGGCTGTGAAACTTTATAGTTAAGGTCATTGGCGCCACCTGGTGGTAATAAGCTAAGAAGGACGTCGAACCTCAATGTCTCTTTGGGTCCAGACACTGACAGCAGCCTTAGAAAGGCTAATACGTAAATAACTTTTATTAACAATGACATTCATATTTTTTATAATACATCTCTAGAGATGTGTTTATCATGTAGTTAGCATTATTTGTACAAATAATGACATAACCCTGATGGTGCAAAGAGCCAAACAACATATACTGAAATTATTAGCTAGTTTATTTGTTTGTTTAATACATAACAGGATATCTCACATGGTAGTTTGACAAATCACAACATATTGTAATAGTGAATGTGTATTTACAGCAGCAGGGGATGCCAGTGCATTGATGATTTTAGCATACATTAAGAAGCATTCACATCATCACATTTTTAACACTGTCAACACTGTGACAGTGGTCTCTCTCCGGCTGATTGAACCCTGGCCAGAGGCGGACATTTCAGGTCCAGAAAGTAAAAATCCAGACCAGGATTTTGTTTCAACCTACTAGTTGAGCATAAAGAATCCCAGTCACAAAGTACTCAAGCGGTTGGTTGAAACAAAATCTTGTTCAGGATTTTTACTTTCCGGACCGGAAATGTCCGCCTGACCCTGGCACAACTGGCTGCCGCTGCTCTCTACTCTATCTTGCTATTTTTCTTTGATTGCTTTTACGCCTCTCTGGAGTGCAATGCTGATCAAAAGGCTGGGCATATGGATTATGTTCGCTTGCCAATACTTCAGCCGACAATGCTGTTAATTCAATACACTGCAGCTGCACTTTTTCGGCTACATTTTCATTCATCCGGTCTACCTATGGAATTGTATCGACATCCAGATATCCAACGATGGCAGAGACACATCCATCGTGGGATCCGTTGGAATTTCAGCTTCAACTGTACAGAATCTATGGGCTTCTTCTGGTCCTTCGGTCCTTGCTGAGCTTAGAAGTGTGGATGGGTTACTGACCATGGCATCTTAACTGAACTAGCCGGGTCGGCTAATGATAGACAAGGCAAACAAAATGTTGCCATTGGGTTATTTAACATCCGATCCTTTGTGAACAAAGGTCCTCTAGTCTCTGATCAACTGGATGATCATAAGTTCAATTTTTTGTGTTTGGTTGAGACTTGGAAGCAACCAAATGATCTTTTCCGTCTAAGCTAGGCCTTGTCCACACGTGCATGGGTATTTTTAAAAACGTAGCTTTTTCTGTGCGTCTTAGCCTTTCATCCACATGCAAGCAGCGTCTTAGGCCACTGAAAATGCAGTGTTTTTTTTATAACTCCTTCTATGTGTAGACAGGGAAAGCGGAGTTTTCGCCTAGTGACGTCAGAGTGTGCGCCGTTATCTGCTTTCCGTGATGTCACAGTGTGCACCGTTCACCATCCATGTTAACTGGTTTTAGCCTAGCAGAACTGGTAATAAGGCTTTTGGTTGGCCAATATGGCTTTACAGTTAGAGTTATAGCGTTTTCATGTGAATGGAGACTTTTATTAATATCGGACAAGGCTATACCTAAAGGCTTTGTTTATACCTGCCATCCCCACCTTAACTAAGTGATCGAAAGTACTTGACTGTGCCGGTACATACTTCATTGATGTCCGTTGCCTTACAAAGTAAATGACCAACTCCCACTACATTAATCACGTTTGCTTCACTTTCATATGGGGTCCCACAGTGTTCTGTTTTAGGTCCCCTTTTCTTCTCCCTCGATCTGCTTCCAATTGGTTCTATACTTAGGAAGTATGACATTTCATTCCACTGTTATGTGGACAATAGTCAGATCTATGTCCCTCTTAAAAAGAGTAACACATACTGTGTTAGGCTGCTGCACAAGTGTCTTGACGACCTATAGGCCTGGATGGCTCTCAGCTTTTTAAGTGTTTATGAGAAAAAGACAGGAGTGCTGGTTTTTGGTGGCACCATTCTGACCACCTCTCTGGATAGGGGTCCTTCGGCCCAGTATACTAAACCAATTATCACAATCCTAAGGGTAGAAGAGGATGCCGATCTTAAACGCGACAGTCAAATCAGGGCAATGGTTAAATCAATCTTTTTCCAACTGAGGCAGCTGGCCAAATAAAGACATATCTTTCTAGGCAGCATTCTGAGACAGTAATCCAGGCCTTTGTCACCGCTAGGCTGGATTACCGTAATGCACTTAATATGGGGGTTAGCAGTTCCACCATCGCTCATCTCCAAATGGTACAAAATACTGCTGCGCATCTTTTAACTGGCACATGGAAATGCTTCCCCCATTTTAGCTTCACTTTCACTTTAGCTGCCCATACATTTTAGGATTCGTTTTAAAATTCTCTTTTTTGTTTTTAAAGCCATTAATGGACTTGCTCCGCCCTGCCGCTCTGAGCTGCTACACCCTTATCGTGCGTTCCTTTTACCTCGGGAGGTCGGGAGACGAGTCAAATGACGCGCCTCGAGGCCGGAAGTGACGACAT
>JAODKM010000099.1:3147330-3176686 GCA_026780845.1 Petrocephalus sullivani | reverse complement strand
TTCCTCGGTTTTTCAGCGGATGTGACGTCACTCCGCGCGGCGAGCTCCTATTTTCGAGAGTAAAAGGAACGCACGATTATAGACCCACCTGTTTTCTCAGGTCAGCTGACCAGTGTCACGTGGGGCACAGACAAGGGAAAAGGCGAACATGGGAATTGCGGAAATCTCCCGTTTGGGAGCGCAAACAATACACAGCAACACGAGACGTCAATGACAAGACTCTGCATAAAGACGCCTCAGCTGACCAAGGCTGAATACCTCGGTCTGGTCCATGAGGCCATATACTAGCCGCAGCAGCCCGAGGTCCGGGAGGACCCCACGGCTAGTACACCAGTGGTGCGATGTCGGGACATCCTAGAAGACATGTACCCATGGACGGACGCCTCCCTCGTGGAGGAAGTCCGCGCCAATCTGCTGCAGCTGAGGAGCGGGGTCGCAGAGGTGAGGCTGCGGCGGGTGGAGCTGGACAGCGGAATTCCCTGCCGCCCGGAGCAGGACGGTGTAAAAACGGAAGAGCCAGAAACGGGAGGAGACAGCAGAGGTCTCCTTAGGGGCCATCTTCCTCTCCGCTGCCTGTCCTGCTGCATGTCGGGAGGAGCCCCTCTTGATTCTGAGCCCGGCGGTGCTGGCACCAGACACCGCCCTCGCTTCCCCGCACCTCCCCAAGGTACGTCCGCTGCCGGAACCTCCCGGGTATGTCCTCCGCACCGGATTTAACCGCTTCTTCCCCGCAGACCTGGGTGGCACAGTTGTTCGCTCTGCAAGGGCTGTGGTGGGAGCTGACGGACGACCCGGCGGTGCGACATGCTCCCGACGCTGCCCAGTCCCTGGCTCGCCTGCGGCAGGCGTTTGTGGCCATCACCCCGGACTACGCAACGGTATCGGTAAGGGAGCTGCTTCGCCTGCGAGGAGATCACCCTCCAAAGGTCCCTGTTGCGCCCAGCGCTCCGCTGCCGGAGGTCCCTGCCAATCTCCGTCCAGTCCGGATGAGGGTGATGCTACGCCACCCCCCCATCTAGATGAGACTGACACCACAGCTGAGCCCCGCTCATCGCCTGGCGTCCCTGCTCAGCTCAAAGACACGTCCTGCTCGCCGCCAGAGGTCCCTGCGCCAAAGGCTCTGGTTCCTGAGGATCCTGTTCCCGAGGTTTCTGTTCCTGATCCTTCGCCACCCCCACAGCCGGGCAGACCTCGACAGTGGTCCCACCTTTTGACTTCCTGGAAGGGAAGGGGGCACTTGCAACGGGGTCAGTTACTGCCTGCCCTGCCTCCCGGCTCGCCCTCGGTCCCCCTGGCTGTGGCTCCTCGGTTTCCTGTGGGGTCCCCTCTTTCAACTTTGTCGGTTGATGACGCCTTCGCCGGCTGTTGCTGTGTGCTCTCCTGCCTCCTCGCCTTCTGAGGTGCCCCCTTCGGCTTCCTCCTCGCTTCCTTCACCCGTTCCCCCGTCTCCCTCCTAACCCCCTTCAGGGTTCCCTCCTGCTCCTACCTCGCGGTCGCCTGCTGCCCCTGCGGCTGCCACCTCTCACCCGTTGGGGTTCCCGAGGGCTCCCTGTTCTCCCCCGCCCACTGCCTTCCTGCCTCCTGGTTTTGTGCCCCCTGTGTCTGCTTCTTGTTCCTTTGTTTCTCCTGTGTTCCCTCCTGGTCCCTTTGTTCCTCCTGTGTTCCCTCCTGGTCCCTTTGTTCCTCCTGTGTTCCCTCCTGGTCCCTTTGTTTAATAGGGGCAGTGGGCCAGTGATCGGAAGGGTGAAGGTTCGAGTCCCACGGTTGGCGGGGTGATGGGCCCATTAGCAAGACCCTTATCCACATTTGCCCCAGGGATTGCCGGCCCTGCGTATTGTTGTAACGTCAAGAATCTGCTAATTAGCACATGGAATAAGAACTTCGTGGAGATCGGCTAGATTTATTGATGGGTGGCAACACAGCTGTCCATGTATTTTCTAGGTGCCACCCTTGGCAAGTGTACTTTAGTGCCAGCCCTGGCAGTATCCAAATACAGGCGAAAATAATGTGAGGCAAGTCTGAAGCAAAGAGTCTCTTTATAAAATCAGCCACCTGGACACATCTCACAGACGCATGTAGCAAAGAATGCAAATTTGTAGACAGTGCCATCGGTGCTGTAATAGGGATTTGAGACAGTGATGCTCAAACTCATTGTGGGTCATCAGATTAATATGATTCTCCTAATATTGTATTTCATAATAGTATTTTAAAAACGAGGAGCCACAGATTTATAAAATCTACAAGCGGGAACAGCAACGAGTTCGCCCCTCTTGCCACTGAAAATTGATTTGTCGCAATTCCCATAGGATGATATGGATAACTGATAGCTATGTGAGGATGGAGACTGGCTGTTAGTTAATCTTAGTATTGATTAAAGCTTAGAATGAGTGCAAGGGTGTCTCCAGTATAGAATGCAATGCAATTTTATTTGTATAGCGCATTTTTACAACATTACATTGTCTCAAAGTGCTTTACATTAGGTCTGCCCAAAGCCCCCAGTGGGCAAGACAGAGGCTACAGTGGCGAGGAACAACTCCCTAGAAGGAAGAAACCTTGGGAGGAACCAGAGCCAAAGGGGGAGCCCATCCTCCAGAGGGCCGACAGAGGAGTCAGCTGGACAAAACAAAATGACAAAATCTAAATTGCAGGTGTTAAGATTTCCGTCTCTATGCAGGGGCAGGCAGGTGCTGCTTGATTCTGCTTTTGCGGTATAGAAGAGGGGATGGCCAGTAGAGGGCGCCGGGGATGGCCAGTAGAGGGCGCCGGGGATGGCCTGTAGAGGGTGCCGGGGATGGCCAGTAGAGGGCGCCGGGGATGGCCTGTAGAGGGCGCAGGCGACGGCCTGTAGAGGGTGCCGGGGATGGCCTGTAGAGGGTGCCAGCGATGGCCTGTAGAGGGTGCCGGCGATGGCCAGTAGAGGGCGCCGGGGATGGCCTGTCGAGGGTGCCAGCGATGGCCTGTAGAGGGTGCCAGCGATGGCCAGTAGAGGGTGCCGGGGATGGCCAGTAGAGGGCGCCAGTAAAGAGAGAAAACAAGTTTTCTGTAAGTTGCACAATGTTTGTCTACAATGTCCTTTTAAAGAGCTGCGTTTCAGCCTACTGTCAGTAATCGAATGTATAAGGGAGAAGGTCACATTCAAATGAGTACCAGTGCTTGGACTCTGAATCTTGCTAAAGTGGGTGTTTTTATAGCACTGTGTGTAAGCACACATAATTTTGCAGGCCTGCAGTTCGCTAAGCAAGAGACTGCCCACTTTAAACCAGACTATGTAAAGTGACACAGAGGGAAACGATGGAGCAGTCGAGCATATGGAGGAAAATCAGCAACTAAACAGCCCTGGAGTATGGCACCTGAAATCGAGACCCTTTTCCAAATGGAGAGATCGGTACTGTGCCAAACGCGGGAAATGTAAGAATAACGCTGCATCATTTAGCAATGATGAATTTTGTTCAGTCTAAATATCTTAATATAATCCTAATCGATTTATTTATTGTATTTATTTGGTTAGCATTGAACAGCATAATTATTCTCAGCTCACATTTTTATAGTTCTCACTATTTTTACTAATGCATAGTTAAAACATATGGTGACCCTGTAATGGATGGATGAAAGGATAACTGCTGAGCTGTCAGCTGTCTTCCTACGGGGTGTGTGTATATATATACACATATATATCATAAATGTATTAGGGATGTCACTGTCCATTTCACACTGTAGTTCATGAAACTGGTCCTGATTTACAAGTCCCTGTGATTATTTCATCCTATTATCGTAAATATTTAAATGGGCTGTTCTGTAACTCTTTCAAAAAGAGTTCCTATGCTTGATGAGCCACTGCTAGACACTGTTGCTTTTCTTTGAATCTCCAGCAGGTGTCCTCAGTATACTGTAAATATAGCGTTCCTGTTTTAATTAAAACAGTGGCTTAGCCTCAGGACCCACATTTTTCCTTTGGGCATTAAGTCACAACCCAAATTAAAAAAAAAAAACTGAAACCAAAGTTGTTTCACAAAAATAGTGTAGTAATATTAAATAGCACATAGTGCAGTGACAGTAGCACGATGCCTTCTTGCATTTTTGAAAACCAAAAAACGTTTCAGAATATTTTTAAACATGCACTCTGCGACCCAGTGAAAATGATCACGTCACCCACCAGCCGACTAGAATGTAAATATGTAACAAAGAAAAAAACCATTCACGTATGTACCACTCACATAACATTTTTAATGTCCTTAAATATAAGTGCTGTGTGCTTTAACTTTCTTTAGTCTTTGCTTTTGCTGCTATGTCCTGAGCCTTTTTGGATCTTATTCGGCAGGACATCTGTTAGTGCTGAACCCCGGAGCCAAAGCGCACAGCCTCTGTCGAAACAGCAGATTTTGACTGAAGTAGCATACCCGAGTCCAGGACATCTATAACGTCATTTTCAGCAGTGACTGTGTGACTAGCCGTTAGAACGTCATGGCCGTCTGGGGCCTAACCCAGCAATTACAGGGGACAAGGCAGGGGACACCCTGTCCGGGCATGTCAGTCTACCGCAATACAAGGCTGAATATATGACGTGATTCTGTGCTGATCCTATCCCCAAAGCTTTGACAGAATAATGGAAGCATTGCGAATTATTGCCCTACAGAGAGGTGGAGAAATGTCTTTGAAATGAGTGGCACAATGTTTGCAGTATGAACAAGCAGTAACGGTCACGTCAAATGTGTTTTTTCTCCCTGAAAATGCAGCTTTCTGTTTAAAAAAAGAAACCACTCATCCTCATATTCAAAAGATTTAAGTGACGGATTGATATTCAAATTAGAAGGCTTTTTTTTCCCCAAGTATGGCCAAGAAGGTGAGATTTTAGGTGTTTCCCTAAAACTGGAGTCAGACAGAGTGCAGTGGGAAAAGAGTTTTGATCACGCTGGCTTTCCACTTGTCGGGTTTCCATAAGTTAATCGGTTTGAAGGACAGCCATGACTTCAGATTTATTTTCGACCTCATTTTCAGTGCTTATTGAAGAATAGCAGCTGTACTGTTATTAGGCTGACGGAAGTGGATAATCTCCACATTTATCTGATGAAACTATATGCAATAAAATGAGCTGGATGGGTTTCAAATTTTTAAAAACAGTCTTGTCTAAAGAATCTGCGCTTCGCACATTGTTGGTGTACACTGAATAACAATTTAATTGAGTGTACAGTTCTTACCATGCTTATCGAGATATCTCGAGATTACTTCTGCATGTAAATGGTTATTCAGTTTGACATGGCCTCTTATATCGATAATAGTAATGTGTTTTGCTTTAACTAGCTTACCCTTTCACACAAATTGCAGCACGGTTGCCTGATAAAAACAAACATACTGCTATATTTTAAGGGGATGACTTAAAGTGGTTGGTTCATTAAATATTTCAGGCCCAGTTTTACTGTCTGTGGCAAACACCATTGCTTTTAGGTATAATCTTAAATGAGATATTAGAGGTGAATTAAAACATGTCATTAGACAGAATGCTTATTTTTGTAATTATAATTTTAGACATCTGTGACTCCTTTAGAATGATGAACTGCTGTAAATTGAGTGAGGTAATGTAATGGAATTAGTTTGTAGACTGTCCCTGGCTAATGTAACGACCCGGTTACCGAGTGACATTTTCTGTTTCTTTCTTTCTTTTATCTGCTTTCTTCTAAGCACTTATTTTGCTGTTTGATTCTCAATATAAGTATTTGCATATCTCTATATATACTGTATATTACTATATATAATATTTTATGTAAACACCAGGAGTGTCAAGTACCTAAATGAATTCTTTATATTAGGGCACTCAAGGTAAATCTTTAGAATAATTTCATTCAAATTATGTTATTTGACATTATATTCAGTGTAGAGCTTATGATTTCATATAATTGGACTAGACTTTGACTTTCTCAGATGAAATATGTTAATTTTTTCTGCTTGTTTTCATAACAGAAATTGTTGTCTTGGCCTAATGTAAAAAGCTTAAATCGAGTCGACTCTTTGAACCAGAGGGGTACCGGTGTCTAATTCCAGGATATAAACATTGTACAAAGACTAGTCTGGAAATGCTAAACACGTCATAGCCGAGGAAAAAAAAAAAACTGCACATGGATAGAGACCCTAGCCTATAGATAGAGACCTTAGCCTATAGATCGAGACCTTAGCCTATAGATAGAGACCTCTCCTTATAGATAGAGACCTTAGCCTATAGATAGAGACCATAGCCTATAGATAGAGACCCTAGCCTATAGATAGAGACCTCTGCCTATTGATAGAGACCCAAGCCTATAGATAGAGACCTAAGCCTAGCCTATAGATAGAGACCCTAGCCTATAGATAGAGACCTCTGCCTATAGATAGAGACCCTAGCCTATAGATAGAGACCGTAGCCTGTTGTTTAGCAGGGAGATGCATCTTGTGATGTGAGTCTGCATCGCTTAATGCACAGAATGTGGACAGTGATCCCACAGGTGGGTCATACTGTCACGCAGGTCCCATGGTTCCAGTACGTTCCAGCAAGACAGAGATGCCTGGGTTAACAAACGAGAGGCCAGTGACGACCAGATGCACTCCGTCACTGCACTTTATACCTAACTGTGATGTAAACTCCATTCATTTTGAATTGTTCAGTCGGCATTTATACTTTTAATACTTTTAACGTTGCAGTTTATAGCAAAACTCTTTATAGCAAAAAGTCCATCTTCTTCCTGAAGCCATTCAACCTGAACGCTGTCTTCAAAGCCCCAAGTCATAGTCGCTCATGGGAAGGGAAACAGTGGCCTCCGTCTTCTGCATAGCTAAGGCTAGAGTTTAGAAAACACCTCCCACATTTCCCACTCTGCTCACCGAATGTAATTAGTGTTTGCTTAATTGTTAATTAAAGTACTGATGTCATGATTTGCAACTTTAAGCAATCTCCTTTTATAACCATCAAACCCTGCTCACTGACCTGTGCAATGAATATGACTGATTTGTTAATCCTTTTCAGTCCGTTTAGATGATGTATGTTGTGATATTTAAAAATATAAACCCACCCTTAATGTGTCTTTTCTTTTAATTACAGATATATTAAGCACCCTGGAAGAAAGGGACTGGGTCCTGGGGGAAGAGTGTCTTCCGTTATATTACAGTATATGGTGCTGTTTCGGGGCGTAATATGACTTGTACAGTAACGCTTGCATAGCGACCGCTAGGCTGCCCCCCATCACCGCTCCTGTCGTTTATGACCATGGGCGCCTTCAGAGCCGCACATTGTGCTGCGGCAGAGAGGCTGTGCCGGCACGGGAGGATCAAATGACACCCTTTTCATGCCTCGGCCTTTTAGATTGATTTAGTGAAACCAATTTAGGACGCATGTTAAAATGAGCCCGTCTCTTTCATGCAACTCGCAACCCTCCTTTGTCTTTTTTCCCCAACAAGAAGCCTCACTAACTGATTAAGCGAAAACGCAACCAGTGTCTCACATGTTGCTGGATTCCGAGGTGGTGTCCCATTTGACCTGACAGCATAAATGTCTTTTTATTCAGCTACACGTGCAACTTATTTACTTATCCATGTGGAATGTATATCAGTTATATCCACATACCGTGTAATAAATTTTTATGTAACTGTAGGTGACATTTTTTTTATATGAATGTGAATTTTTTATTTTCCATTTTCACAGATTCGTTTGCACATGATTAATGTCATTTATTTATATGTTTGTTTTTCTTTCTGTCTATCTATCCATCTCTATTAATTGAGCAATAAACAGCAATTGTAGTTAGCAAATGTGATAAACATGTGACCTCGTAAGTTTATTTTGAAGTCATGCCATTGTGTACATTCTGCCCTCCTGCTTTTTATAACATTTGTGATATTGTATGACAAATTGTTATGCACTATAAATTTCCCATAACTGGAAAATGATCTTGTCAGCATGTTTATTTTTAATAGAATTATACATTATTAGACATATTTAAGTGATGTTTAAAATAGCTTGCACAATTGACACAAATGAAAATGCAGTTGGTTTTTGTCTGATTCCAGGTCAGAGATGCATGTTTTCTGAGGAATGCGACGTATCCCAGGTGTCTGCTGCAAAATCTGGGTCGAGAGATGCAGCTGATTGGTCAGTTTATTTATTTTTTGAATACATGTAGGCAAAGATGGGACTGAGGGTCAATACATGTGTATGCCTTTTCTATACATTTCCGTTATAGGAAATTTAGTGTGATGGTTATAATATAGATGATATAAGCACACCCAGCAGTTTTTGCACATAATGATGGGGATGAGGAATGCCCTGTTTACAGTGCAATGTGCATGCAGCCAGAATTTTCACTCTATGAAAGCAAAATCTGGTCTTTTCTGCTCTTTAGCTTTTAAGTGAAGAACACAGGTGAGGTCTGCAGTCAGATGATAATGACTTTGCCAGTTCAAAGTTCTATGTGCTGTGCTTTGTTGTGGGGCATAAAGTTCTCCCACTTCCCCCTGGAGACACTCACACACACACACACACACACACATACACACACACGTTTGTCTATGGGAAAAACTCTAACACTGGCAATGGCAGCCTTGTCCGCTTCTCAGCCCTAACCGTAAGCATAAGTATCCCGTAACCGTAACCATAAGTATCCAAACAAAATACACGACTTTTGGAATTTTTTGTTCTTTTATTTGCAGTCACAGATTTCTATAAAGTTGAGTTTCCCCTAGTGGGGACTGAAAAATGTCAAAATAACAGGTTTTTTTTTATCAAATTGTGAGGACACTTGGTCCCCACAATGCAATATATGCGTAAACCACACACACACACACGAAAGGGCTAATCGAAGACACCAACTCACCTAAACCACACACCGGTATTTCTCTGACTAGAATCCACACCCTTAGAACAGGCCGACAGAGGAGAACCGAGGCGGGATACGATCCCCCAAGCTGTAGCTGAGAGCTGGCGGCGGTGGCCACAGGTCCCCCATGCCAGCTAGCAATTAGGAAAGGAAAATGAAATGTAATATAAACAGCCGGGGGATGTAGGGCTTTGCGGCATTTTAAACTACAACAAACAGGGCTGCATTTACCGTTAGCTTTGTGAATCTCAGCTCTTCGTTACTTCAAACTTACGATTGTTAAATAGCGACTGTTTCCTGAAATCCCTGGTAACTAAAATAGTTTGTGATTTCATCTGTAAATTGACGAGTGACTGGACCCAGGCTTTATTTGATGTTTTGCCCGCTAGTTTGTGACAGAGACACCCTAAGAGGTTGTCTTAGGTAGATAACATGAACACTTACATTCTTTTTCTGACAACGTGGTAATAATGAATAATAATAATAATAATAATAATACTTGGTCAATGTTGCAATATAAAATTATATAGTCGACTAGAAATTAGGCTCTTTGTAGTTTTAACACAGGTATACCATTTGAGTACATAAGAGGGACGTGCACCATTGTCCACCGTTTTGTGGGTGGACGTGAAGCCCTTACACCATCTCAGTAATAAACAATCAGCAGAGACATACAGGCTGGCCTGGGGTGGGCCTGGGATCTGCCAGAAAAGAGGAGCGCAGGAGAATGTGGCCCTCAGTTGCACCCTGCAGCTTCTGACAGCTCCCAGCTTCTACGCCACTGCTGGCTTCCTGCAGACTGCTGGTGATGCATGTGGCCTCAACAAGCTGCTCTGTCCAAATCTGCGCATGCAGCGACCAGATTACTGCTTTGCACCATGCGTGCAACTCCCTACAATTTCCAGCAGAAGGAGATGCCTTGTGTGACACTAAAATTAGTTTCTGTGCCATTGCAGGCTTCCCTAGCATTGTAGGTGCAGTGGCTGGAATGCTTATCTCTAGATATTCTTCCAGCCTCTTGAATCACCTGCACCTATTGAAAAGGGTTCTGCACTAGGCTTAAATGTGATATGCAACCATCAACGGCTTTTTACAGACATTTTGGCCAAGTGGCCTGGGAATACACATGATGCTTATATCTGGTCCAACTTTGGAGGGAGTCAGATGGCAAAGGATGGTGCATTTGCTGATGGCTGGTTACTAGGAGACAGCAGTTATCTTCTTTGGGAATTGTGAATCCCCAAACCATGGCTGACGAGATGTATATTACTGCATACCAAAGGATATACATTGTTGTCGTGTATGCTCTGGGTATGTGGAAGGTTCAGTCCTCGGAGGTTTTTCCCAAAAAGCCACAGTGCTGTTATTGTTGTATATGCTATGCAGCACAGCGTTGCAGTAATTAGGCCTATTCTATTCTAATATATTTTCGTCCACCTTCTCCGTAAGTTCTTTTGACTTTTTTGAGAAGTGTAGCTTCCTATACCTGTTTCTGCTGGTTTTGTTTGTTCATTTGTTTATTTATTTATTGCAAATTCCCATTGAGCAAATGTATATATTTTCAACAACTGGGTCAATTTATTTTTCGTCTTAATTTTGTCTGCTTTCGCGTGTTTTGATAGATTTTTTTTTCCATGTCTGCGGTGACAATAACAGCCTATAATAAATTTGATAACTGAAATACTTGGGATCTGTGTTCCTGTTATTCACAGTCTGTACTTTTCTTGTACACTGAGGAAAGCAACCATCCATTTTCCATAACCACTTATCCAGTTCTGGGTCGCAGGCGGACTGGAGCCTACAGGCACAGGGCAGGGAACAACCCAGGATGGGGCGCCCTCACAATATGGTAACTCTAATCAACCTCAGTATGCTTTTGAACTGTGGGGGGAAAACCCCACAATGACACAGGAAGAACATGCAAACTCCACAGACATGGAGCCATGGCAAAGACTCGAACCCTGATCCCTGAGGGGTGAGGCAGCAGTGCTAACCATGTGCATTAAACCACAACAAAGAGTTTCCTACAAACACTATAGGAAGGGGGCAGTGTGTAATTCAGTGGCTTTGGACCCAGTGGTTGGAAAGTCACCAGTTCAAATCCCTCACAGGGATGTAAGGGACAGAGTCCCCCTAATATTAAGTATGGATTTATTCCTCCCAATAAATAGACCTTTGTATCTAAGCATCTAAACTTCTTCTACACAGCTGACTCCGTGAGTGGCAAGTGAGTTTGGCCCTTAATCGAAATCCTTAACCCCAATCGCTCCAGGGACTGGCTCTCATTTTGCATAAAAGCATCTACTAAATGACTAAGATAAATGTAGGAAATAGGAAGTCCTGACACACCCTTACATCTCATAACATGCTGCACAGGTTCTGCTTGGGTCAGTAGCAAATGCAAACAGGACCAAAGCAGTGACAGCCCACAGTAGGACACCCAGCTGAGCCCAAAACCGCTCTCATCCAGCAGGGAAGTTTGCTGTGGCCCATCTCTGGTGGCCTGCAGCCAGGTGGAGGCCGCGGGGAAACAAGCGTCATTCAGTTACGCTTCCAGAAGACAGTCTCCCCTTTGTCAGATGCTTACGCAGCGGCCAGCATGATCTCGTTAGCTTGTTACGGCAAGCTCACATCTGCTCGGGATTATTCCAATGCGCTATTGCTTCCTTATGGGAATTATTTTATCAGGACACCTAAAAGTGCCTGCATGAAATGCGTTGTAAGAGGAAGGGGATACTGCTTATTTTACCTCTGCTTTATGCTATCGGGTCAAGAAAGTTTGAGATATAAATCTCAATAAAAGGGGGCTGCCTTTAGATATAACAACCGAGAGGAGAGTTAAGAAATATCTCCGAAGCCAGAGACATTCCCGGGTATCTGACTAAATAACAAGCGTCCAAACTGTAAAAATTGATTACAAAGACCATGGAGAACACAGTCGTAAAGTTGTTAGGGTAAGAGATGCATCTTTTCTAATTCATAGTCATAAACAATTATCGGTCTGTAGTTAAAAAAGGTGGAAATATTACAGTTGGTTTTCACAGTTTGATTTTTAAAAGGTTTAAAAAGCATAACATTTTCTGAATGCCTTATTAGTAAATTAGTGTAAACATCTTCATGAGCCATCCTTTTCCCACGTAAGTATGGGCAGAGGAATGACACTGTGGAAGCCAGCAAGCCCATAATAAGGGAAAACATCTCCATGTTTTCAGCTGTTCAGGTTCCATGAGCTGTCGCTGAGCGCCGTAACCAGGCAGCGGGTCACGCTACCTGAGAGAGCCGCTGGAACTGATGATGCTGATGGGGTAACGTTCCAGTGGGGAGTAGATCAAGGCATGGGGATGTTCAACAAAAGATCTCATTAGGCTTGGAGGACAGACAAAGGTGGTTAGGTCATCCTGGATCATCTGGATAGAAAGGAGGGAGGCCCTCTGAAGGGAATGCGTAAGGAAGACATAGAGGCAAGCAGGTGCACAGGACTATACAAACCCTGCCGGCCAGGAGGTGCTGGGGGGGGGGGCACATGACACGTTTAGCACCAGACACAAGCGGCTTTCAGCTGGAAGCATTTAGGCAAGTTAAATCATGGGGGGCAGTAATGACATCCTGTCAACATTCATCACGGCAAAGAGGAAAAGAAAAATGAACCCTTCCCCCCCCCCACCCCCCAGTTGCAATCAACACAATGCATTCTTATGCTGAAGGCTATGATTGTGCCGGATGCAGGACTGAAGCAGATAGAGCAGATCTGCCATGTGGAGACAGTACAGGACAGGTGTGCCGCTGGCTGGCTTCCTTCTAGAACATCTATTACCTCTGTTCTCAGACTTGGTCCCGAAGGGCCTCTAGGAGTTCAGCTTTACAGTCCAGCCACGAGGGGTGTAATCAGCATGCTATGTTAATAGACTTAGCCTCAGCTGTAAGGACTGAGGTGGCTGGAGGTTAAAGACGCTCTGGCAAATTGTCCGACACCCACTCCTGTTATGTGAAGAAATATGTTAACACTACTGTCAAAGCTGGTGGGAGTGTCGTGGGACATTCGGGGGGAGGGAGGGACGGTGTAAAGAAGACCGCGACACCTGGGGGGGCAACGAGATGGACTTTTTGCAGTGGTGTTCATGGAAAGACAAGATGCTCTCCTGGCCCAGCAATTGGAGTGTGTGTGTATGTGTGTGTCAACTGTGATGTGCTGGCACCCTGTTGAGGCTGCCCCCTATCTTAATTAAGTAGGCTGCAGACTCAGTAGTACACGGTACTGAATAAGCTAGTATGTAAAATCAATCACAATCTCTTGTGACTAAGGTTATTATACACTTGGATCTTTCAATGGAGCAATTCTGCATAAGGGCCTTGGAGACTGAAACTACACCACTACTCTCCACACTTGAACCTGCAACCTACAGGTTACATGACTTGATATCTAAGGGTCCAACTACAAACACATCGCTGGTTATTCTACAAGAAAGTGTTTGTGGGAAATATTAGTGAAATGTAAGGTTTCGGCAGACTGAAGCTGAGTTAATGCCCTTTAGGAAAGCAGAGGTGAATTCCAGTGAACAGCAGCTTTGGCGGGCCAGAATAAATAAATGTGCACCTTTCTTCTTCATGGAAATGAAAAGCATGGAAGCCTGGACGTCAGGGATGAAAATGCATTTTCACACAAAAGTTCCTCTAATATCATTTGTCAGCAGAACACACCACAAACCTGGTCGCAAAATTAATTTAGGCTGTACTGTATCTCCATACCGGTTCTGTTGTCTGTCTCAGAGTCCTGATTTAAAACCAGTTAATCCAAAGTTGCTTTACATTTTCAGGTACGCGAATACCTTCAAAGGTACAGCACGATTATTGAATTGTTGCATAAAGCAATGAACTTAATCGCCGATAAATCTCAAACTTATTATATATTTAGAAATGGGATATAGAGATATTGTGTATATTGAGTGCAATTCACCATGAAATTCAGTATCTGTAAGGCATAATAGATTGTAGTAGAAAATTGAGAAAATATAACCAGGAACCAAATACATCCTACGTAAATGACAGACAAAAGGCTACCATGTCAGCGAACATTCTTTTACATTAGAGGTCATTTTAGCAGAGAAAACACCGTCGCCCTCTAGCGAAGGATAAAGAAAATCTCTCCAGCGCTGCACGTGCGGGTTTCGGGCGTCACTCTCCAGCGCATAACGTATCTCTGATTTATCCAGGCCAGTTTTCATTGGGGCGCTTCACTTATTTAAAAATATCGATTGTTATGTCCCGTGTTTATTTTGTATTTAAAAAGTAATTATTTTATATATTTTCTGTCGTCTGCATGTAGTCTAATTTTATGCACTTACCACGTGCCGTAGAGATTTCAAGTTGTGTTTCACCAAACGCATACTTCAGACAGAAAGCATGGCCACGGTAATGACATTTAAAACTTTCGTATTATTGTGATTATGAATTTGGCTGCAATGGAACACATACCCGAGTGTGGGCAGCATCATCATTTAATTGAATAATGGGAAAGTGATATCGGTGCATAAACAGTCTTAAGGCAAGACAAGGGCAATCCAAAGTTTACACTGTTTATCGTTTAACTCAGTAATGATTGGTATTCGATCTAAGTGGTTACCTGCAAAAGCATATTCCCAAAGCATATGGTGTCTATCGTGTGCAACTGAAGAAAATCGCCATATAAAACTTTAAAAGACTCTACAGGTAAATACAACCTATAGTGATCAGTTATGATTTCACTTAGTAATCTGCTCATCAGCAGAATCGTGAATTTAGCAAATTCGGACAAAAGCTCCACCACATTATATATTGTACTAATTAAAAAAATGTTTGCAATTAGTACTGTGTATAACAGAGAGGCGTTTGCCCAAGAGAAGAGCGTTTTCTCTGGAGTCCGTAGCTCTTTATCTTACGTAAATTAATCCTCAACAGCGGACACGGGCAATAATCACCTCTAATTAAATACATACAAATGTCATGGTAACATCAATATTTCCTTAAATGTCACCTAGTGAAACAGATTCAGTTGCAGCTAAACGTGGGACGCAGGTGGGCTCCTACCATAACACAGGGCAACAAGTGAATTTCCCTGAAGTATACATGTAATAGTTACAGAAAAGTCACTATAATTATTATAACTATAAATTAGACTTGCAGTGGAAAGCAGGGAATCCCGAGGTCCTAGCGACCAACATCGTTCACACCTTAAATGATTTCTTGAACATCAAAAATATTTTCCCCCAAAAAATGCAATTTTACATCGTAATTCTCTGTAACGAATTATATTGTAGCTACAGTATAATTTTGTATTGAATTGAATTTAGAATGGTTAAAGAGAATAGGATGCTCTAGCCTCTAAAAAGATTTAATTACTGCACGGACCAACATTCTGTACCATCTGACATATACTGGACGATGTAACCTCAGATAAATATCCGACTGAGCACCTTTGTGCTTTGGCAACGTAAAATTAATAATTATATGCGCTACATGAAACGGGAATGTCTGCTTTATGTCTCAAAATCTTCCCTCTGACACTAGCTTATATTTATATGTTTAGCCGTAGGTATGGTGTCATAATACTGTCACATTGAGATTGCGAAGTGATTCTTTCATTCAATAACATTTCCAAGTTAATACGCCGTGCATCCCGATACCTATAGACCGTTTCCTCGTCGTTGGTTGCAAGTGAACTGCTGAGCGTTAGTTAATAAATGCCAGCAGACGCGGGTCTTTATTTGACGGGTTTCGTGTCAAAGAACCTACGAACTTAAAGTACATAAAGCCATCGATGCCGGGCTTGATTGCATTAAGTTGTACATTGTCCTGTTTTCACTGAGGATGAAACCCGTGCCTTGCACGCACGCTTATTCACGATTCAGACACAAGTGATCCTTGAACCTGACGTAGGTTATGTTGCCCATACACGGAACATGGGGCAATTGAACGGAATTCATGTTAAATAAAGGTCTACAGGCGTTGGCAAGTTATAATTTGTTGCTATCGTCCCCATTTCATGAGGTTGCTTAGGAGCATTTTACGGTTCAGGGGTCCAGTCAGTGGAGATCGCACCTCACCCGTATGATAAAAATAGCTGAACACGAGATAGAGACAAATTAATAATGTTACATATATCAATAGTTAACATTTTACTCAAAACAACGCAACATTCAAAATTACTTAACAAGCTGCATTTTAGTACTTTATTTATATACGTTTTCGTTGGCGTAAACTTGGAGTAAAGCAAACGCGGATGAAAGAAAACAAGATAAGGTGAAGTAAAATTAAAAGTTAAATTAAAATAAGCAATAAGCAGAAGAAAATGCATGCATGCCGCGAAGATTTTAAAGAATGAGGCGTCAAGTCTAACATCATACCTAAAAGTACAATGTAAAATGAAACGCAACTCTGAATGCTGTGGAAAGACAATGTACGGGCAGATTTAGTATTTAACATAGGTCTAGTATATACTCGTCTAGTTAATGTAAAAGATGAACGCTTTCTGATTGGCTAAATATAACCCAATTTAAATATTCAAGAATGAAGGAATACAGAAGACCGGGGATAACTTTTATTTTGAACTGTCACACATCTTAGCGCGACTTTTAATTCCAGTAAGGTAAAATTACATAAAATGTTCGTTTGTCCCTCATTTTTAGTCAAACGGCTACGTGAACGGTGAAAGAGCAGTGTCTGCATTACTAGCCTGTAACAGCAACAAAAAAAATGTCCAGCAAAAATGGGATGGTGGGGGTTTGGGGAAGGTGGTGTGTGTGCGTGTGTGTGTGTGTGTGTGGGGGGGGGGGGGTGTATGAACAACACCTTTCCGACGTCAGACAGCATTCGCGAATACGCGAATTCTGGATTCTTGTGATTGATGCTTCACTTAATCCGATGCTTTGTAAATCTTCCCAGGAGGACGAACCGGCTCCTTTGTGCCTCTGTAACCCATGTGAGGTAAGCCAAAGCCGGAGAGAAAATTCCAGCTCAGCGGCAGGCCACCGGGTGCTCCCCACCGGAGCATCTGCATGTGAAATCGCCATTTCACCCCTCCACACTCCCTAATTGTTGGAAAAATTAGTTGTGAAATTGCTTTCCACCAGTAGTGTGTTCCACGGCAATTTTCACACATTTACTATGCAAGACGGTTGGTTCAACTGAGCTGGTGCCCATAAGTCTCAAATAATAATATACGTAATATATCATTTTAACTAATTGCATACAGCATGTTATAGTCTGTCATCTAGATTTTTGTGTCACTATATCTGTATGATATTTACAGTTCATTTGAAAAATAAATCCCGTTTATCTGCTTGAATTTTTACTTTAGGGGTGTAGCCTCCATTATCTAATTCTGTAATGTGTGGTTTTGTACGAAACTCTTTTTAAGAGCAGATAGGACACAATGCGGATGATTGGCTACATTTTAGTCAATATATATTTGTGGCGTATATCAGAATTTCAGACTACTTTGAAATCCTTAAGCCATTTATCGGAGGGAATGGAAAGTAATCTTTATAAATTAAAAAAAAAAAATCCGAAGTATACAATAACAAAACGGGTTGAGCTTATGGATACTTATAATTTGGTCACGGTGGCAAAGTCAACAACATGATCTAAAGCTATGCCATTATAATTTCTGGGAATCGCAGTACAGCGGGTCTCTGAAAAATAAAATACAAAATGAACCCACTGTGAAAGAAATTATACAGAATCTGGTTATGAATGCAGTTTTCTGGGCCTTTCCAGATGTAGAGAGTCCTGCGGGGCGTACGCTGGCCTGCCTGTGTCTCGTGGATGACAAAGATTTTATTTAAATTTCAATCCACTTTTTTAAGTTAGATAACCCATAGAATGCCTATTTTTGTAAATCGGCTTTTTGTGTATGGCTGATATATGCTTAGGTAAGCAAAGGGCATAATTTGTGAATGAAATGAAACGTGATTGTGAATTCCCAAAATGAACGTCGAGGTGATAATCCACGTGAATGAATGTTCCGATTGCCTTGCTCAGCCTTAAAGAGAACGCATATTCAATTTCTGTTTATTGTATGTATTGTATATTGGATTTAAAATGCCGCTTCGACGTTTAGTGAGGAGAATTTTGCCACGTTTATTACTGACGATCAACCGAATAACACGCATTTGTGTTAATTATGACACGCTTTCTAGCCCTTTCTAATGGGTTATGGGATTTTTAGCGGCAAATGCCAGTGTTTCCCCCTCCTCTCATTTTTATTATGGGTTAGCTCCATTAATCGTTGCCAGGAAAGATGCATGAACTGTCTTTGGATTGTCCTGTCGTGTTTTGTCTAAAAACAATCTATCCTGTCTCTTTTATCACCTCTGTTTGGTAACGGCCAATTGCAGGATAATGCGCAGTCGGAGCATCGTTCCCAGTGACGTGTCCGCGTATGTGCGTGCATATGCTTTTTGTTTTGAATTAGAGGACAGAACTCACTACTATACTATGTATACTATATACACATACTACGTATTATATATACTAAGTATAGTATTTTTACTATATATAGTATAACCAAAACTTTCACACACGTGTTTGTCTGTGAAAGAGGGTTTGCCTTTATGTATATACATACATACCCATATGTATATCACGTGACATTTTGTATTTAATAGCACACTATGTTCTAATATACAGGATGGATATGATTCGCCTATTCCACGCCTTGTATTTTTCTTCTTTTGGACCAATGTAGATGGCTTATTGGGCTACATTCAGTAAAAAATCGATCAAGCACGAAGTCAGGGAGTTATGACCTATGAGAAATTACATTTTCAGGGATGGAAAATTATCGGTCTTTTGTCAAGTTCAATAAGAGTGTACACTTAAAAGGAAACGCATACAGTCCATTTTAAGAATAAAAAAGGACAGTTTGGATAATAAATGGATCGCGGGAGTGTGAATAAGCACTTACCAGCACGTAATGTAAATGTTTAATTGCATATTTTAATACAGGTTGGTATGTGTTAAAGGCAAGTGACCGGTATGATTTTCAGCCATACATTCTACAAAATTCACTAACTTGCTCCCGTAGCATAAAAATAGATGCAATACAGAATAATCATATGAGCCATATTAGATAAATTATAGACGTATCTATCGATATTAAACGAAAATATAATTTTCAAAACCTGTACCAGGAATTCTAGCCATGACAAACGCTCCGACACGTTGAGATACTTTTCTGTTTTTAATTATAAATAATACCTGTAAAAAAAATAAACTCTTCTATACATTAGCTTGAAAGTTTAATAAATGCCATTTTATTGTACGGTTCTATATAATATATTCAGAAGAAGCGGATGGGCTCTAAATATAAAGCGGCGGAAAGTGTATTTGCGTCTAGCGTCGTTTCTTGCTATTGGTCGAGAGACCGGTGGTTAAACTCCTTCTTCCCCTCATGAATAAAAGAAAGGCCTCAGAGCCTATCGGCGCGCGCGACACCCCCCTCATACACTGTGCGCCAAAGTTGTCCACTTAAAGTACTCCCAAGCTCCGAGCAGACTTTGCCATAAAAACTACCAGACCTTTCAGCGCAACATTGCAAAGAATTAAATAACCTTTGGCCACTCTGCTTGTGAGAGCTAGATTAAGCCCCCTCCTTCCACGGGCACACGTTGCATCTTTTCGGGTTTCTTGTTGTCTTATGCTACCCAACGAGCAGCTTAAGTGTTTATTTTTTCTTATTTTTAGGGGTTCCGCTTTTGCCAGTTCGTCTGGTTGGATCTACGTTATCCCCGCGTGTTCTCCTTCCCTTTTCCTCATCTTCTTTTTCTTTTTTAACAAAATACGTCACGTTTCATTTTGAGAAATAGATCGCTACCAATTGAGGACTTGGTCGTGCCGTCTAGAAACTGGGTTGATTACGGCTGCTTGATTTCTGACAGTGTATAATGGCCACTTTACCAGGAACGGTACCGAGAATGATGAGACCAGCGCCAGGCCAGAACTACCCCCGTACCGGATTCCCCTTGGAAGGTAAGTCATATTAAATCAGGTGAAGTTTTTTTTAAAGCATTAGTAGCGTTAGATTAAATTGTAGCGATGCATGGTTTTTATATTCGATTCGATTAATCTTTCGTTAGGAAAGTGACACCCACGGTTTCTGGAATATATTTAGGATTCGTAACCTAATAAAAATTACAAATAAACTTGATTTCCAAAAACGAATCACAATAGTTTTATCCTTTAGAGTTAATTTCTCGGATTCCCGAAATCTATTATTAAAGTAACTGTGATATTCTGACAAAATAAACGGCACATTCAACAGTACACGAGTATGTATGACCTGTGTTTGTGTCTAGTATTCTGAAATATTTTAATCACTTAAACACATATATCTACGTGTTGATATATAAAATAAGCAAACGGTATAAGAGCACATTAAAAACTACTCAAAAGGCAATTATGATCACACAGATACCGTTATCGAAGACAGTTTATCCACAATTACTCCAGTATCCTGTGTTCTTGGAACAATTTTGAACTACTGAAACAGTTTTAAGTGTCTGGATTATGCAACCGGTACCAAAAGGTGCCGAACTGCGTGAATGATTCACAGAGACGTGCACTTTAAAATATATTTGCATCTATTAATCGTTTATTCCACGGCAGTCATTCTTCTGTAGGGATTGTTCGTGCTCAAGTGGTTTAAATCAAATGACAAAAAAACACGGATCCGGCCAGTTATCAATGCGCCGGGATTTGCTGAAGTGCCCCTGTACCGCAAATGGAAGTAAAATACACAGCAAAGCGACGTCTCAAAGGATTACATCAATATTTGTACAACATGACTGTGAATAATGAACGAGAAAGTGCTACAATCTTTAGCGACTCTTGAATACACAATCGACCACAAATTTCATTAGCATCTAAAGACGCGTCTGAAAACAGTCAAGACATGTGGGAGACACATTAGTTTACAATTCCTCCCAGTAAAAACTGGTCTGTATTTGCTGGCACTGGAAAGAATTGGTCCGACAGTTTAGGAATTGTAGATATTTAATTTAAATATTAAAGAAATATTTTAACGAAGTGATACATTATATCGATTGTACATAATTTGGAAATAATTTATGAAGGCCGACTATGCAACTGCAACTGTAAGGCTTTGCTATTCCGTCAAATTATTTTCTATTGTTAACATCATTAGGCCCATTATTATGATTATTATTGTTGTTGTTGTTGATACTTGTACTGTTGATTTTGTCGCCAATAATACAACTCAATCACAAACTGTAAATGATTTGAGCAACGTCGAAACTAAAATTAAAATTATGAATGTAAACTATTTTTTCCATATTAGTTTGCTTCAGTGTAATTAACCAACCTCAATGAAAAGCATTTCCGCATGTGTTCTGCCGTGTTTTAAGATAAAAAGACATTAAAAAGACATTAAAAAGACATTTAACGTGTGCACTAAAACAACATGTAACGCTTATAAAATTAATACTAGGCCTATTTCCACCAAAGATGACGCTATCAGTAAGAGAAATCGAACTTTGCTTAGTTAGGCTACATTACCATCTATTCCAACATATATTTTACTTCAACATTCGCTATTTACATTTTACGTTTCGTATTTTTTTTTTATTATGTAAGAATCTAACTAAAACTCCAATTTGCTTAACTTGTGTAATCGCGTCTCTCTCTTTTTTAATGATCGATTCCAAATGTGTTTTATTACGCCACAGTGTCAACTCCTCTGGGTCAAGGTCGTGTAAATCAGCTTGGCGGAGTGTTCATTAACGGGAGGCCGCTGCCAAACCATATCCGACACAAGATAGTAGAGATGGCGCACCACGGCATCCGACCCTGCGTGATCTCACGGCAGCTTCGAGTTTCCCACGGTTGCGTGTCCAAAATCCTTTGTCGGTACCAAGAAACGGGTTCGATCCGTCCCGGGGCAATAGGTGGAAGCAAACCCAGGGTGAGTGCATTAAGTGCGTGAATGTAAGTGAACAGAAATCTGATTTCAGGGGCTGTACTGTTACATTTATACACTCATTTACAGTTTTATCCATACCACTGGAATCGAAAATATTTATAATTATTTATGTATTGCTATAGTCGTATGTTTTATTATTGAGGGATACATTGTCACTATGGCTAATTACTATAAATTACAAATACCATAACATCCGTTATTGTATTTCGTTATAGATTGTAAATTATAACATCTGCTAACGAACAACGTCACAATATTTTAAAATACAAATAAGGCACTCTCATTTCAATTTATTTATTTTTTTTGCCTAAAGATTAAAAGGGTTACGGTTCATTTTATGTATTGAACATGCCGTAAAGACAAGCAACAGTTCCAAGATTATAGCCTAATAAAACTGTAATGTGCCTAATCTTACCCATAGTTAGAGCGGCACGCGCTGTGCGTCTGACATGAGTCAGAAAGGCAGCCTATTCGTCACCATAAATGCATGTGATAAAAGTTCTGTAGTAAGCAGCGTCTGTTCGACATCGGACGGTCAGCGTGTCATTGTGGACCTCAAACTGTCATTTGACTTAAATTAAAGTCGTTTACTTTCACTTTCTCTCTCCCTTGTCCTCTCTCTCCCTCACTCTCCCGTCGTCTGCCACTCGCTCCCATGCTTTCTTCGCTCTACTCTGTAAATTAACACCCAAAAGCAGGTGGCAACGCCTGATGTGGAGAAGAGGATCGAGGAGTACAAGCGGGAGAACCCGGGGATGTTCAGCTGGGAGATTCGCGACAAGCTGCTGAAGGACGGGGTGTGTGACAGAAGCACAGTTCCTTCAGGTGAGGCCCCATCTGGTAAGCAACTTTTCTTTCTCCTACCACAGTAAGGTTGTGTTATTATTTAGCTCTAAATAATTACAGTGGGCCACAATTTAACCGCACACTTAAACTTTATGGACGGGAATTTCCCCAGATATTTAATTGCTTACGTAATGCCTTGCCTGACGTGAAATCAACTTACGGCTATCGCGATTGTGTCATTTGAATTATAATGACGTAGGGATACATGAATTACAGCACAACGAAATACTGTTACTGATGCTGCATGCTGCTTCATGAGAAATATACAATTGCGTTAATTATGTATTGCTACTAATTCATTACTACAGCATCAGTTGTAATTAATACGTCGTTTTTAATTGTTTCAGTGATGATGTCAAACCTACAGGTAATAATGCAAATTTAGATGTTGACGTTGCAATTTTCTGGGTCCATCAGTGAGTTCCATTAGCCGGGTTTTACGAGCTCGGTTCGGCAAGAAGGATGAGGAAGACGACTGTGATAAGAAGGATGAAGATGGGGAGAAGAAGACCAAGCACAGCATCGACGGCATTCTCGGCGACAAAGGTATTTAAGGCGGCTTTCTGCTGGTATTCTGTGTCCGCTCTGGTGATCAAAGCCGTATCAGTGTTTCTTCGTTGTTTTCGTCTGCCTGGAAGACTTATTCACTTGTGTGTTAAACCTGCGTCTGTGCAGCAGATTGAATTAACGATGTCATGTTTGTATAGCTACGTACGTCGCGTTGTATGTGTATATATTATACACACATATATATATATATAGTGACTATATATTCTATATACACTTCAGATAGAATAAGCGCGCTAACTTTCTCAAATTGTTTGGTGCTTCTTCGAATGTGCGCATCTGCAAGATTTGCTTGATAGACAACGTCTCTTTAGCGACTGTTTTTTTTTCCCCTGCTGTTATGGCTTCCAGCTTTTGTAGGCCTGGTTACTCAATTATTTATATGAGGATTGACGGAAGGTATTTGGGACTAGTAAATTAATTTGCTCAATAGACTCCTCGCTTGCGCTTTAAACGGTCCCTTGAAACGGCAGCTGACAGCTAAACGATTTGCCAATCAATATCAATTACAACCAACTGAGGCACAACACGACTTAATGTTCTACGTTAAGAAAACCCTGCAGTGGACCAGCCCAACATTTTCTATTAGCTTTAGATTTTCCTTAGATTTTAGATTTCGAATTTCATATTCCATTTTACAGGGAAGTGATAGGGCATTTTAAATAAAATAATGATGCGGACGCTTATCTCATCCACGTCTTTAAAAAATAACATGTAAAGTAATTTTTACGCAAACGGGCCTACTGCAAATATAGCAGAGGCTTATGTGGACATTGCATTACAATATATGGAAAATGTATCACCTGTGCATTAGCGGGTTCCCGCTTGGCGCGGAGCTATATGCAACATTCATCGAATACGTGGACGTTCACGTAACACAATTGACCGTATTGCTTGTAGAAATAGTAGTTACCAAATAGGATGATCAAACATTTATGCATAGGGTTTAAGTAAACCTATAAAACCTTTTTTTTTCTTTGTCGAGATTCAGCTCTTCTCCAAACTTGAAGATGAACTTCAGTCGCAAAAGGCCTCAAACTCCATTGAAGCGTTTGAATGGAAAGATTCCGCGATACAAAGGGAGAACTTAAGAAAGCGCGGCTGCTGAAGGAGAAACGGGCCTTTCCATTCTCATTCAAAAACCCGCAAAAGAAAAAAAAACTTTGGACAAAGGGCCAAGCGGGAACTAAGGGGAGATGAATTATTCAATACACCCCGCTGGTAGATAGTTTTGTAATATTATAGAATCGTCTGTTGGAAGAGAATAGGCGTTGGAGGGTGCAAAATGTTTCTTTCTTGTTTGGAAATGGCGACTGCTCATTTTAAAATCGGGCTATTGTGAAAACTAACTGCACATTTGTGGTGTGTAAATAGGCACTTTAACCCACGAAAACGTATCGGAGTTAAATGTCTGCAAATAATAAAATAATACGCAATTTTGATAGTATGGCGGAATAAACTGCAGAGAGGTTCTGATTTTCTTGCCGGCGCGTGCAGGTATAATGGAAGACGTAGCCCTTACGCTCGTGCTTGATTTTATAAACAGGCACTATTTGTGCTGCGCTTTAAGGTTTAAGTGGACATCAAAAGCGTTTTTTTTAATCGCCATTGGAGTTATTGCGAGCATTTACCGCGCGAAAAGAGATCTACATATTTCATAACGTGTTGAAGAGAAATTATTGGTTTGTGTGTGTGTAGCGCCGTATATACATGACATGCGTATACATGTATGTGTACTTTTGGCAGTTAAAGTTGCCCCTTGATTTCTGTCTACATTTTCGGGTTTATGGCAAAATGTTTAAACCAGGATGCTAAATGCCCCTTTTTTATTCTTAAAAAGATTCGTCTGTGCGCTCGTTTCGTTCTATCATCCGGCTGGCATTTAATAATGTTAAGACTTATTAGAGTTAGTAATGAAAACGGTGTCTGTTGAATGGGTGGCTGTGTTGCAGAGGGGTGTAAGAGCTCGCGGGCATGGTAAGAAATGCATTTATCCCCAATCAGCCCTCACTCTCCGAGTTTCAAGCACAAACGTTATGTTGAAGGGTTTTAAGGCAGATTAAATTGAGCCTTTTATTTCTTTTCACTTTCATCTCTAAACGGCTCGCGCTGGCTAGCCTTGGGCACAAATTCATGAGATTTTAGGTTTCTTTTATAGTTGTTAAGATTTGATTTATTTATTTATCTATCTATTTATTATTTATTTTGATTGCATTAGGGATTTCTGACATGCTAACCAAACTCTGAAATGACGGGGGAATTTCCGGTAACTGTTCATTTTTAGAGACATTTTTATATACTTGCGAGCCAGTTGCCAGCTGTAAACACAAGCTGTACGGGGATGGTGTCTATAAGGGAGGTTATATTTGACGAGTGAATTCACCACAAATAACTATTATCGTCTGTTCTGTTTTTTTTGGATGTATGTCTTTAAATAAATTACAAATATGAATAGCTCAATGTAAACTAAAATAGCAAGTGAAACTGGTATTTATTAGGCCTGTTATGAATGAGTTCTTGTCAGCCATCTTAACGTTCATTAATGATTGAATCGGCTTTATACATTTATAACACGGTGTGCGTGCAAACATATGACCGATGCAAAATGGTACGCCTTCTCTGCGAATATGGGAAACATGCATGGACGTTTTGTTAAAATAAAGCCGAACAATTGCGCAATTAAAGCATTCACGCCAAAAGGCAAAATGTTACCCATGTAAAGGACGAATGGGTGGTTTAATGCATCAATTGTCTTTTTTTATCATATAAGGTTAATTGCTATGTGAAAAAAATAAAAAGTGGGCAATATTTCCGGTCTTTGGTGTAGCTTGTAAATTAGATTCCAACTGGCCTGCAATTTTCGCATGGACAACACACTGATAATTCCATTTACGTTAAATCGAAATTGCTATAACCGTGGTTTTGCTGCGGCCGGTGTATTAATTAATATTAAGATGGTACGGATTAGAGAGAGGAACTCGATAGCTCACATTTGCCGCAACACCTGGTTTTTTTATATATATATTCAAGAGAACGATAGAGGGTGTATCAGTCCTTCCCCTAGAAATGATCTGCACTGATTAAACCAACAGAATGTCCTTTGTAAATACATGCTGGAAAGAGTAGCGGTGGGCACTTCAGCAAATCGGCAGATTACCTAACGTGCGCAATCTAATCAAACAGAAGCCAGGCGGGATTTGCGAATGTTGTGAGTAGGGATCAGGGAAAATAATAGGGGCCAGCGGAGTGATAGTCTGATGTCAGGCATTTCGAAGCTTCAGGCCAACTTCTACCGTGCGTATTCAATTAAAAGAATATTGCCTTCGGGACCTTGCTCACAAAAGACAGACAAATTAATCACAGTTCTAAATAAATATATCTATTATTTAACATAGCCAAGATATTGCGGGGATGATTTATAAACGTATTGGGACGCCTCTAATATCGTTTTCTTAAAAAAAAAAATATATATATATATAGCTGAGAGAATTTGCAATCGAATTTAGAATATAATGCGATTTAAGGCAGCAGACCGAACGTTTAAAACTTTCCACTCACCAAATTTGCTTTTACCTGCAAATTATGCTAATGAATTTTGGCAGAAGCAGCGTCGCCAAAAGGTGCAACCTGCTGTTAAAGACTTGTAACTTCTTGCAATAAATAGTGCCATCGAGCGGGCGCCCACGTTTGGTTCGAAATAACGCTTATATATTTAGAAGCCTAGTCTAAACTAAGCTTCGTTGAAAGAAAAGGACGAAGCGATGAGGAGAAGACCACTTCAAACAAATCCATCTGAAATGGTGAGAGAGAGATTTAGTGAAAGTATGGGGAAGTTATTTAGCTATTAATAACATTTTTCCTCAGGCATCGGGAGTCACTCCATCTGCACTTTCTCGCAGCTATTTGGCTGGGTTGAAATTGAGGGAGACCCAAATGTTGAGGAGAGATAACACAATCATCACTGCCTCGGTCCTGTGCTGTGCATCACTGCATTAAACTCGGATTAACCTCCCCTTTCCCCTCGCCGCCGCTCTGGAAATTTCACTGGAATTTACATGGGAGGATTTTTAAGGAACATATACTTTATGATATAGAGGGCAAAGACTTGGCTACTGTTGCTGTTTTGTTTCACACCACAACAGCATTATTATTGTTATTATTGTTATTATTATTATTAATAACAAGGTGGACACATTATGCTACGATAATTTAAGGAATAATGTTTGCATCGACATTGGCTAAATAAGGTCCTTTGAAAATACATCCTGAACCTGATACAAATCTGATATTACCATTTGTAATACTGTGCCTGTCTGATAGTATTGTACTGACCAATGATGCGCCGCCAACCTTGATTAATTTTGTATTGTTAATTACTGCTGTTATTTTATGCTTTATAAAATAACGATTTTGGGGTCTAGGAATTTAGCAGCGAGAAGTCCGCAGACAGACTCTATTACGGAATATTCAGATAAGTTATGTGACGTAATTGTCGGAACAAATCAAATTAACCAAACCAGCAACAAATTACCGTAATTTGATACTTTAAAAAAGCTTTGTTAAACAAGTTCCTGCTTTTTAAATGAATTAATTTGTACTCTAAACTGAGCGACCTGGTTCAAAGTACAAAAATCACGAAATTAAACGTGTAAGTAAAATCACGATTCTTTTAATCGGTCATTGTTTAAGAACAAAATAAGTCAGCTCTAATTTATGCTAAATCGATTGTATTTAATTCTGCTTCCTTGACATCAGACAATATTTATATGTGCCAATTCAACACGGGGTCACGGTTTACATGCCTCGCAAAGCACGTTGGAAACCACTTGACGTCCTTTGGATGGTTTAAATTATGATTTAAGATTACCCTAATTAACTAAATTAACTTATTCACATACCACCCGTTTGGTAATAATTAACTCTTTTATTGTTTAAATGCAGAAGATGTTTTTTTTTTTAAATCCCCGCGACCTTGTTCTAGATAAATGATTGAAAAGTGGATGGAGATATCCTACAGCCAGCATACGTATATCATTTTCTATGTTTCCTAAATATCTTAAAACCCAATGGGATTTTTTTAAAGCATGGACTGGGAATTATTGCAGTTGACGTGTTAAATTTTTAATACCGCCTATGGAATCGTGACAATAATGATATGTCAGTTAATGCCAATTTATGAAGACATTTGTCATCTTGGGAGCGCCGACGTCTGGAATAAGCCTGCCGTTTCGCGGAGAATATTAATGCACAGTCACGTCCTACGGTTTAAGTGACCCGCGAACCCGAGGCCATGCTCGCCGTTGTCATAGAAGGGATTCTGTTGTGTGTTTTAGGGCCTTTTTTTCTAAGGGAATAAGGAAGGAAAAGAGAAAGTAGGTGAGGAAAAGTAGAGACGGCTGCAGGAAATTGAGAGGCTTATAGTCTTTGATCCTTGGGTGCTTTTGCTTATCAGAAACATTTGTGGTGACAGTACCACAATGGGAGTTCATCATGTTACAGCCCGCCAGTGCGCTTTCAGGCCTGTCTGTCTATTAATTAAAGCATTTCTTGCCATGTGGGACAAGCCCTATCTGCGCACACATATTACATACTAGAATGGTTTTTGGATCTCTGGCGTTTTTTTTTCCTAAAAGGGACAATCTTTCTTTTTGGGCTACTTAGGCAAAATTCTAAAGTCTACTGTAGAAGACATGGGGATTTCTTCTTCAAATATAAAGGCGCGTTCATAATCCTTTCCTGTTCAATAACCTTATATGGGGATTTTATTTCTCTCCTTATTTAAAGGTGTGGGATTTTGTAGCGATTCGGAAGCTATCGGCAAGGCATAAGCTGACGAAGGTGAACGATCCCCCCTCCCAATCCCACGCGTTTGTGCAGCTCTTAATTTGGGCAAATGTCGTATTCGTGTGCGTATAATCTATCTATCTATCTATCTATCTATCTATCTATCTATCTATCTATGTCTTTCTGGCTGTCTCATTATCTATCGTCTGTATATTTATTTATCTATTTATTTGTTTGTTTGTTTATGTATTTTTTTTATTTATTTGCCCTTGATAATTACCCGAGAATTCCTGACAAGTGTGGCTACGGTCTGCACCAAGCAACAGGGTGGTGGTGGTGGTGGTGGTGG
>JAODKM010000099.1:3102269-3115824 GCA_026780845.1 Petrocephalus sullivani | reverse complement strand
CACCCCACTCATCCCCCCCGCCTTCACATGGAGACCGTAATCCTAGGAAGACATATAGCTTGCATCTTCCAGCTGGAAAGAGTGGGGCATGATAGGCCATTGTGATTGATCACAAACAGCAGAAGCCTGGATAGTGCCCCTATGTTGGATCCTTCACCAGCCCCCGCCATGTCGATTACTTACCCCACGCCCATGCAAGTGCAGAACCACAAGTCAAAATGGCCACCGTTATGTCCTTATTTAGGCGCACCACGGTCCCCATTTCGACCTGTTATCTTCCTGCGCTCATCTGTTGGAGTCACATTTCTTGGCTGCCATATCTGTCCAGCTAATAACTCAGTGTTTTATTCTGGTGGACTTGGATGGGCCATCTTGGGGCTACAAGCCGGAATTTGTACCCACCTCTCCAGAAACTCTTGACGTACACATATTGTTCCCTTTATGGCCGCGTGTTTGCGTTCCATACTCTGGAATGGAGATTAAGCAGTCGTTGTGCTGCAGAGGAATTATACTGTGTTGCAGGGAGGGGGAGAGTTAGGGAGAGAGACAGAGAGGGAGGGAGGGGATCCCTGTTCCAAGGTGACTTTGCGATCAGGTTCCAGAAGCGGGCGGCAGCCTGGGCCTACACGGGTGCTGTTGGGGGGACCAAGCTGCTTACAGCGGCCGCTGACTCCGCCAGCAGACATTCCCGGCATCAGAAAGCCACTCGGGATTATGGATGTCCTGCTTTCAGTTCACAGGTGTATAAACTTCAGGGCAACAAAGCTCTCCATTTATGAGATAACAGTGTGTCGGCGATTTGAGTCTGGCAAACTAACTAACTAGCTGGGTAGCGGTTGGAAGTAAGACACCATGAAGAATGTCAAATATTGTTTTATAAACTTGAATACTAATACATTAAAATGTTACTCAAAAATTATGTGCAAATACACTGTAATTTAAATATCAAAAACATTGTTTAAGGTTTTATCTGGTGTTTAAAGTCTAAAGCTGAAAAACAGTTTCAAAATAAACAACAATACAGTGATATTGGTGAATCTATGTGTGTGTGTGGGTTTGGAATATATTACAAAATGGACACCAAAAGTCCCCACATTGTGATAAGAACCTGTTTAACTCAGTTTCATAAAAATCTGCGACTGCAATCAAAGACTGAAAACTTGTTTAGTTATCTATTTAAGATCGAGGCTAAGGCTGTCATTGTTGGGATTAGGGTTATGCCCACAGAACTGAATGGTGAGTCCACACCAAGATGAATGCAGAGTGTGTGTGTGTGCGTGCATGTGTGTATTTGTATGTGTCACAGGACCTTTTTTCGAATAAACTTGAAGACCCCAAGCTACGAATTTGTTAACAGTTTCAATATTTCAATATCTCGAGGGAGGGGTTACAAATCGCAGACTGCAGTGGGAAATCCTCACTGGGACGAAAATGCAAGGAGAGTTCGCCTTTTCGCCTCTTTGAAGCTTCCCAAGCTCAACCTCCCCTCAGCTCCAGAGAGGAGATCGGTCTGATAATAGCAATGGGGCAGGGTTTTGGGGGGGTATTGGGTGGTGATTCGGGGGGTCAGAGGTGAAGTGGGTCCCGTCCGGGGTGGTTTGGCGGAGGGCGCCCCCCGGGACGCCCGGCTGTTTGTTTGGCCTCAGCTGGAGTCCGGCCTGCCTCCTCTGCCTCTCTCTCATGCAGAACCACCCGGTCATCACGCTCTCCTAGAGCCAAATGGCCTCCACTTCCTCCGGGGGGAAGGCCGGGAAGGGGGGGGGGGGGGCCGGGGGCCTTGTGCGGGCCGAGGAGGGGAGACCCACCCCCCAAGGGCTGCTGATCTCTTTTAAACACGCGGCTGTTGCTGTAGCTACCTTAACATGGATCCAAGCTAAAACTTGTTGTGCAATTTTGTTCTGAAAATAACCCTACTTGGCTAAAAACAGCGGCTAATCGATTAAATAATAACTCAAATAGTAACTATGCCATGCTGAGACCACCTAAAAATATCGCCCCCTCGACACAGAGGAGCTCCTGTTCTTCCCCCCTCCCCTCGCAGCCATATTTAGCATTCTCGCTAACAGTGAGGATTGTCGGGAGAGAGCGGCCCCGCGGGGCATCGTTAAAAGTCCCCGCCGGGAGCTGCATTTAATCGACAAAGTGGTGCGTTTTTAAGGATGTCTGAGCGATATTTCGGCGAGGGTGGATGTGACATCTACGAGGAAGCAGAGGGGGAGCGAGAGCGAGAAGGAGCGCGAGAGGGAGCGTGTGTGAGGGGGGGTCTGTGCCTTATGCCTTAGCTATCTCTTGATCAATGCGTCGGCTGAAAGAGCAGCTTTTAAAGGCCTTCTTAAAAAGGACGCCTTCCCTTTGTGCACACTGTTTACCCCACCCCATTGAGGAGCCTTTGTCCACCCCCAGCGCCCCCCCCCCTTTCAAAGGGGCTCACAATGGGCCAGCTCGTTTGAAACACAACAGTAGATTAACTGCAGTGACAGTGTATTAAACTCTGATGAATCGACAGTGCGGGGCATAGATCAATGTCTTTCAACCTTTTGCACACAGAGGGCCACAGTGTTGTCTGGCTGAAATACGGCAGGTTGCTGGCTTTCCCAGCTGGGTGTTTTCTCTTTTTTTAAGGGCGTGGTGCCATTCATGAACTTTGGGCCTTTATCTCTGCTGCATAAATAACTGCTGTAAAAAAAAAATGCGGAGAGTAATCATTTAAAAAAAAAAAAAGCAATATTAATATAGACTTTCAGATTTTTTTTTAATGCTGTGAAAAGTCTTTGGGGATTTTGCATCTCTTGTTGAGGTGTTGTGGACGGTTGCCGAACAAGGTGCCGAGGTTGTGAGATGCGTTCGGATTGAAGGTTTGGATCACTTTCTGCTCTGACATGGATATTGGGCTTCATGGTCTGAGCCCCGCTGGGGGGGCCTGTCCCCCATCCTTCAGTTACTCCCCTCACATGGAGACTATGACTGTTCCATAAACATGGTTAAGATGTCTGTCCCTTGGGGGTCCGGTCTTCGCCCTGACCTTTTGATTACTGTTGCTTTCTGTCCGGAGTCAAGGGAGCAGTGTTTACACAGATTCCCGCTCGGCCTGTGATCAGGAGCAACAGGCCCCAACTGCTGCTTTGCGTGGGGATTAGTCTGTCATCCAGATGGAGCTGAGCACTGATCTTAGGCCAGATTTCATTGTGACGCGGATGCCTGTTGTTTGAGCTCTGGCAGAGCACTCATGTTCCTTCAACGTGGCATTTTGACTCGCCTCCAGCATCAAAATACTATAAAATTTAAAATTTCCCATTTAAGGACAGTAGCTAAGAAATCTGTAGTTAAACTTAACATTTTGGTTATGGTTTCCGTGCCTTAAGTGTTACGCCGCACTTTGCATCATGAAGTGATGCATCTTCATCTCACAGTGGCTACTTAAAGTTTGCGTGTAGGGGAAGGTGATTGGCCCGCCGTCCCTCACCGTGTCGGTCCTATCCGTCTCCAGGTGTGGTTCAGCAACCGAAGAGCCAGGTGGCGCAAGCAGGCGGGAGCCAATCAGCTGGCAGCCTTCAACCACCTGCTGCCCGGCGGGTTCCCGCCCACTGGGATGCCAACTCTGCCAACATACCAGCTACCCGAGTCGAGCTACCCCACCACCACGCTATCGCAGGGTAACCATTCATGCCGGCCACACATACATTGGATCCTGTTCATACAGTGGATCAACTGCAAGTCCCTCCATGTAACTGCTCTAACTAATAAGCAAACAAAGCATAATTATCTTGGTAATGTTTGTCTATGTCCAGCTACTTACATACATGTATTTATCTGTATATTGATGATACTGTATATATTGTAAATAAAGTTTCTGAATTGGGGCCGGCGATATTGGTTTCCCATACATGCTATTGGTGTTACAATATTAGTTTCCATCATTGAAGTGATGTTGTGTCACAGTGGATACAACTAGTACTCGGGTTGAGGGGGGATGAGGAGGGATGTCATCCCCCCTGAAATAAAAAGTCAAAATTACCCCCCTTCTAAAACGAACATCCCCCCTTTCCAAAAATTCACCACCCCCCTGATTTGCTTTTACAACTCGACTACTGGATACAACAAACCATTGTCTTTATGCTACATGTTAGACGGATGAATGGAACATGGCATTGAGGTCAACAGAGCTGTAAGTGAGCCTTCCAGAGGCGGGCACTGGTCATGGGCTTCACCCCCATTGGTCTCCCCCCCCCCACAGATGGCAGCAGCACGGTACATCGGCCCCAGCCCCTACCCCCCTCCACCATGCACCAGGGCGGGCTCACGGGGGACAGCGGCTCCGCCTACGGCCTCTCGTCCAATCGGCACAGCTTCTCCAGCTACTCCGACACCTTCATGAGTCCCTCGGCCTCCAGCAATCACATGAATCCAGTCAGCAATGGGCTTTCTCCACAGGTCAGTGGGGGTTCAAAGGCTAAGGGTGTAAAAACACAGAGTAACGGCAGAATTCAAACAATCTCTTATTACAAGCCAGTAGCTTTCACAGGCACGGGGTATATGTGTACCTTTTCCTCAACTGTATCTTGTTACAGGGAACTTTTCAAAGTGCCACACAACGACATTTGTGGCTAAGAAGTGCCATTGCACATTGCCGTCCAGCGTGACCCATCAAAATGCACCACTGCAGCATGCATCAGTGGAAAGTATATTTTAATTACATACAGAGCTTCTGTGTAACACAGGAGAATTATTAGCATTTTGACATTTAACCGTGATAGAGCTATTTAGTTAAAGTTGAATTTGAACCAATTTAAGAAAAATATATTTTTGGAAAATATCTCACTCTGAATGGTCGAGACACAACTCATATTGCTAATAAACAATTTAACAAATCACATGTAGCGCTAAGTGCGGCTGTGTTTGTCTTCGCACTCCTGTAAGCGCGGTGTAATTCCTGTTGCTAACTTGTGTGCACAGATAGATAACATTACCGTGCACTTAATGAAGGGTTTCCTGTGACAGCCGGTTCCTTCGCCGGGTTCTTATGGTGCTCGCGTTACCCAATCCCGCTAAGGACTCCTTTCTGGCCGTGTTAGCTCTCTCGCTGCTCTCCCCTAGCCATCACACCGCAGCGCCCTAACAGCTTTGTCAATTATAAGCACAGATTCCGGTAAACGTGCCCCCGTACGTGATTTGTCATGATCTGTTAAAATGCGATGGCTCTGATGCGCGTGTTTGGCTGCGTGCGTGGAGAAAGCCAGGGAAATTCGCATCATCCTTTACAGACGCGTCGGACAATAAGCATTCAGAATGAGACTTTCTGCTAGAGGTTGACTCTGCAGAATGAAAATGACTGATATTGATGCAAATCACTGGTGAAGAGTAAATTATATGCAATTACCCAGCAATACTGGGCAGTCCTGCCCACCCTAAGCAACAAGACCTGGCTAACAGGCAGAAAATAAGATTGAAATGGTCTGTAAAGAATTGAAAACGAATTTCAATGCTGCATTTGTCTGCAATTACTCCCTTATTCACACATATTTTATTGGGAGTTTTTTTTTTATATTTCTCAAAGCAGATTGGAAACATTCTGGTATTACTCTCTCATTCTCCAGAGAAGAAAGAATTAAGGATTTTCTGACAAAAAAGAGATTTTCTCTTGTACTGGAGAGTTGAGGGATAAGGCGCGATTCACAGCATGTTTGATTGTTAATCGTGGTGTCGGGGCTTTAAGTGCTAATGCTCTCTCTGCAAACCTGCATAAATATCAGGAAGATGACGGCCTTTTTTTATTAATGTGATTCAATGCCTCTTTTACAAATGGGGTCCTCACTCGCTCATTCTATTATCTGAAAAAAAAACCACAGGATATATAATAACCCCCCCCACCCAGTTTTACATTGTGGATTATGACATCAGGGCTATAAAGCTATTATTATTCCCACCGTAATTATTTTAAAGAGGTTTCTTTACCTTGCTTGGTGCATATCCATTCAGAGGAACCAGAGTCGTTGCGCGTTGAGGCATTTCTCTGGTTGGATTGGAAATTATGGTGGGGGGTGGAGTTTTTTTTTTGGGGGGGGTGGGGGGCTTGCTCAGATGAAGGCAAGCAAATGGAAGCAGTTGGATTTAATTTTTGTGACACGCCGGCGGTCTAAGTGTTTGTTAAATAGGAGAAAAAATGTAAAATAACGACACTAATATGCTCCAAAAGTGTTTTCACACTTTTTTACACAAAGGGGTGAGTGGTATCAACTGAGGGGGAGTGTGCACAATAGCGGGGGGGCGGGGAGCCACAATGCACATCCAGCTGGAGGCTCGGCCCTTCAGTCCAAACCCCCCCCAGTCAGCTCTGAACCGACACTCAGGAGGCATGTGGCAATTCCATCAGGGCCTCATTGTGGGGGATATTAATGTCTCCTTTGACAGGGGCAGGGCAGTTCAGGCTCGGCCCTCGCACCCTGCACCCGAAGGCAGAGGGAGACGGCGGGGAGGAGAGCCGGGGCAGCCCTCGGCAGGGGCAAACACATACACAACACCCCCCCACCCCCACACCCCACCCATCGGCAAAAACAAAAAACCTGGCATCTGCACTCGTCACTTATGTATCTAGACTGGCCTGACTTGGAAACTCTGCTACTCTCTCCCTCTGCTGCTCTCCCTCTGCTACTCTCTCCCTCTGCTGCTCTCCCTCTGCTACTCTCTGCCTCTGCTGCTCTCCCTCTGCTGCTCTCTCCCTCTATAGCTGTCGCTCTCTCTCTCTCTCTCTTTGTCACACACATATACACACGCACACACACACACACACACACAGGTTTGTAATTCTATCTTTGTGGGGACTGTCCATTCATTTCTATGGGGAAAACTCTGATCCCAACATGACACCCTTAACCCCTACCTAGCCCTAACCTTAACCATGAGTAACCAAATGAAATATGAGACTTTTGGCATTTTTCGATTGCAGTCACAGATCTTTGTGAGGATCTGAAAAATGGTCCCCCAATATCAAAATACCAGGTTTTTATCACACTGTGGGGGCCATTTGGTCCCCACAAAATAATATAAACATAAGCACACACACACACACACACACACACACACACACACACATGCTAACATACTTCTGCCTTCATGGTCAGATGACCTTCCCATCTTTGTGTGATGTACCTCTCTGGCAGGGCAGATATGGACAGATGCAGGAGGAATACGCGCTATACTAGTTAAAAAACAAAGTTAGCTGAGAAACAAACAAATAAACCAGTAAATAAAACTGCACAGTATGAAGAGCCTTAATAAGACAATGCTGGTTAAGTAGCTTGTTTGTAAATTTCACATTTCACAAGCTGCAGCAGGCACTCGATCAGAATAAGGCCGTTTGGATGGGCAGCTAAAGGCTGAAGGGATTTCAATTTGTTATGAAGAAGGAAGAGAAATTTCTTCAATTTTTTTTTGTTTGTTGCCGTTATTATTTGGAATTAAAGCATTCTCCGACGAACCAAAATGCTTTGTAACTTCATACCCCAAAGGAGTTTATTTCTTTTATAAAAGTTGCGTTGTACCCGCACCTCAGCTCTTTGTTCTTATACTCTTATGGCTTTAATGAAGACCTACACTAAAACTTTTGCTTTGTAGGCATTATGTTACTTAGAATTCACACCAAACACTCCTTAATGTGAAATGCTTTTAGCTTCAAATCAAACTTCTTCGGCACCTATATCCACTGCAGATTTAATCGCGATAAAACAAGCCCAGATACAGGCATGAAGTGCCCAGATCTGTGTGAGTAGTACTCATGAGTATCACTTCTCCTTTTATTATTATTTGTTCCTGCTACATTTCCCAGCATTCCCAGGGGTTGCCCACTCACGTGGTCAAGTGATATCATTCATGTTTATCCCATAATATTCATGCCCAAAATATTCATGCCATATTTTAACTGTTAATGAGCTGGATTCTAATCCTGCATCTTCAAATATCGACCCGTTCGCCATTCTCTCCTACTGGAAAAACCAGTCAAGCTAAAGTATTTGTCCCCTTGGTCATAAAAGCAATAATTCCACATTATCAGAGCTTCAGGCAACGCCTTTTAACGGCATCTGTGCGTTCTTCTATATGTGCCGTGATTTTTTCCCCGTTTCGACAGGCAACGTGTTGTGGGAGAGACGCTGGCGTGTCTTTTGGCGACTGGGTTCTGGTGGCCGTTTGCCAGACAGTAATGGAATCCCGCTGTGCTTGTTGTCCGACAGGTGCGCTCGGTCCGCTGGCTCTGGCCCCCAGCCTAACCGGGCACATTCTTTCATCAGGCGTCTGGAAAGCACATCATTATTCGTGCCGTCCTTGCCTGTAGCGTAGGAGGCGAGCTTCTCACGTCCCCCACTGGCCCCTGGAGCCGAGGGACCAAGCCACGGCAGGGAGGGGAGGGGGTGCACCGGACAGGAGCTGGAGCCCTGCATGAGAGACGTGTCGCTTGCATTTGGGCAGCGGGGGGGGTGGTGCCGGTCCCCTCATAGCCTTTGTGAAATTCAATAAATTACCCGCGCGTGGACTCTGATTACATGGTCCGATCATACGTTTAAGGCCCAGCTGGTCATGTGCAGCAAAATGTCCTGTGTCAAGTGAACAAATGGGGTCAAAGGGAGGCCTGGTGGGAACCCAGAAGTGGGTGATTGAAGACGTGACTGTCAAGACCTCTGAAAACTGGCCTGCCATTGGCTTACATCGCCGCCCATCCGGCAAGGCCAATCCTTTTGATGCTGGTGGCTTAGATACGCATTTTTCTGCTTATTAGAGCTAAAGTTGATATGTTAATGCTGATATGACTCTGATTATCATTTTGAGTCTAGCTCTTTTATGACATTTATACATCTAATTTGCTGATGGATTTCCATATGAGATGAGAATTTTAAGTGGCGTGTAGTGTTGAGCAATGATTGTACTGGCTTGCAGTGTTAAGTGTTGAGTATGTTGCTATGCTGTTGAGTTTTTAGTAGGTTGGTGCACAGTGTTGAGTCCGTTGGTGCAAAGTTTTGTGCGTTACAGAGTGTTGAGTGTCAGGTATGTGGGCATGCAGCTTATCAGTGTGTAGTATTGAGCATCAGTTTGTTGGTACATGCTGTTGAGTGTTGCTGGTGAACATCTGAAATACTCCAGTGTTCAAAAGAAAGATGTGCAGCTCTGGGAATCCTATAGTGTTGAGCAAGGTGGTGTGTGGAGTTCAGTGTTAAGAGTCGGGACTCGTGCCCTGAATCAGAATGTGGAATGTGCCCTTTAGCATTTAGGAGATGATGGGCCACTGCGTTATCAGTCATCGCTGATGTCAAGGGCATTTTTTAGAGTCTTAACACACACATGCTGCAAAGGTGCATCTTTAACGTTAGATTTCTCCAAATGTGCCTTTTTACCGGAGTAAATGTATATATGTCTTTACTGCATTACATGGACACAGTCTAGGAAAGCAGATATAGCAGTACAAAAAATCCCCAAACCTTAACAATTTATAACGGCTTTTTTGATCATTTGGCCAAATGTGTACTGTGTAATGTAAACTGTCAAGATTTATAAAATAAGCAGCTCAGAAGAAGCCAGGTTGAAACGAAAGGACTGTATTTCATAGTTTTATTGATATGCTTTTTAAAATAACCAAGAATAATCAAGTTTATGAGAGAATCCATAGTACCAGAGAAATTAAATGTGATTTTATTGTTTGAGAAGAAATGATTAATCTAGCAGTTTGATAGAACAGACTTCATCCATGCTCTAAGCAATTATACTGGTCAGGCTCTGGAAGGCAAGGCTGGACGGGGCACAAGGCTGGGCCATACCCTGGATGGCATGCCATAGCATTGTAGGGCAAATAGATGTACATATTCACATATGAAGTTATACAAAACCAACTATGAATTTTTCTTTTTCAACTAAAGAACAATTTTTCTGGAAAATAGTAAAGCAAATTCAGGCTTGTTTTGCTTTCCACAGTGGAACAGTACCAGCAGAACCGTTATAAAGAAATCCCACATTTCACAACTTAATGAATGAGCAAATGAATGATGCTTAACATGTTCCACTGCCCAAAAAAAAAAACAGTTTGATGACACTCTAAAGGGGGAAAAAACAATTGTCACAGCTATGGCGAGAGGAGAGAAGAAGGAATTTTTGCAAGTGTTTTTTTTTTTTTTTTCCAGTGCAGTTGGAAGATTTGTGTTTTGGAGTGAAGGAACTCTGGCTAGCATTTGATGTTGGGAAGGGAGTGTGAATAGGCTGGGTTTCAGCACTAGGGGATCAGAGGCAGAACAGTGCTCACCAATACTCCCTTTGATCCATATCCCCAGGCTAGCCTGAGTGCGCGGCGTGCGCTAGCCGCGGCCTCGCTAGTGATTCCTGACAACTGTCTGGCGGAGATAAGGGAGGGGACCCGCACGGCACTCTGGAGTTCCATTAGCACAGAAGCCACTTTAAACTGGATGAATTATATTTAAGAAGCCTGCACAGGGGTTGCCAAAAAAGAAAATGTAGGAAAAAATAAAAAATAAATATAAAAAAAAATTGAGTTTTTTGGCTCACTCCCTTTCCGTTTCTTGCTGTAGACAAGACATTGTGCACCTGAATATGAATGAGCGGGAGTTTCCTGTAGTCTCCTGCCTTATTAAAACTAGTGCATTAAGCCTCTCGCTGGGCACCTTGTCAGCTGGCAAGCTTTAGCCTTCAACAAATCAAAAGGATGAATGCATATATTTACATTCGCATCCATACTCAGAGTGTGTGTGTATGTGTGTGTGTGTGTGTGTGTGTGGGGGGGGTGATACTTGTTAATTAGAACTCATCTTAAATACAAGATACTGTTTCAATTTGGCAAGAATTTAAAAAGTAAGTAAGAGGCTTTGGGGGAAAAAAAAACAAGACAGACCTGCATGGGACCTGCCAAGAAAATCACAGAATTTAAATCATATCCAGTGGCAGAATGTTTTTAGCATAAAATTATTTATATTTGTCAGCTTCCTTTAAAAGTCTCGCTGGAGAATAACACGCTGTCTTCTTGCTCTCGTGTTAAGCACCGGGAGTGCGGTTTCTAAGGTTACCCAGATATAAACAATGCTTTGAAACCCTTTCTTTTTAACTTGGCATTGTTGATTCAATCCCGTAGGTGTGACATAACGCAGTGCTTTAAGGGAAACTGCGGGCTGCCACGGCATGGGGGCGCGTTTCCTCTTGCGCGTGGTACCTTCTAGTGGATGTGTGCCACAACTGTTTCCCGAAACGGGGATCGGCTCCTAAGCCCATCTCTTCAGGATCAGGAATCGATCGCTGACATTACACCTGGACTTGAAGTCAGGCAGAAATGGGCAACGGGATGCTATGGTTCTGGGTCCATTCTCAAATGCAGAGGGCTTCAGGAATGTTACAATCCCTTAATTGGGTATCCATGTTAACTCGGTTTGGGAATGCTGGGAATTTTGTCTTTCCTTTCAGTGCATACTCCCGTCCCATATTGGACGGCCTCCAGTAAATTAGCAAGGATTAAACAGGGATAAATAAATCGGTATCATTTTGATTTCCATACTGCTGAAGACTACAACGGGATGGGCTTTCAGGGCCAGGCCTGCGCACAGATGATGGGCTTCGTAATCGGGCCAGTGTGGGAATCCTCTAATGGACCTTGTCTTGCACAACAGTTGACGGAAGTCTGCTTGCTGGCCCGTGCTCAGGTCTGATCCACGACCTCAGCCTTTAACCCCAATCTCAAGAGCCCCAGCAAAGCAAAATGAGATCAGCTGAAGTCTTACTGCCATATTTCAGAGAAATATGTTTGGGTCTGTATTTTGATCTGTCTTTTTTTTCTCCAATAACTTTTTTTTCAGCTTTGGCCCATACTGCGTCTCACTCCCGCTTTTTTTTCACCCGTTCTCTCTCTCCCGCTCTCCCTCTCTCTCTCTCTCCCTCTCCGTCCCTCCTTCTCTCTCCCCAGAGAGGAAACATTATTCCCCTCACACAGATGAAAGGCTACATTGGACAATAAAAATGCTATTTAAATGCAAGGATGTTTGTATGCGGGTGAGAGATATTTCCTGCAGAAAGTGAGCTGCTGCATCCTGATAAATAGCAAATATAAGGGAATGCGATTTACATTTATCTTGCAGAGGCAGCCAATATAAATTTCAGCAAATCCTGGAAGATGAGGATTTAAGTAGGACTGGGTAAGGCCGATTCCTACTCTGTGGGTCCCACGCAATAGCAATGCCTATTAGCCTGAGAATTGTATTGCCATATTAAAAGGGTATGGGCACTAGCATTGACACTTTCTTGAATATCTTTCACAGATATATACATATGAATACATACGTTGCAAGTTTTATGACATATAAGGTTGTATATGAAATCTTTTTACATTCAGATGTTTCTAGACACCTTTTTAAATTTTTTCTTATATGTTACTTATTGCTGGAAATTCTACATTTTTAAAGTATTTTGTTTTATTTTTGCATGGTTGAACTGACTGGTGTGTCGCATATATTTATGGGCGATGTTAAGCAGTATGAAATGATACGGAATAGTGTTTACAGATAGTGGTGTTGGACAGGCTTTGGAACTGGTGGGGGACCAACGCAATGATATGCATACAAAGATATGCCACCCCCCCCATCCATCCCCATTCCTACTTACCTGTTCCCACAAAATAATAGTGATCTCCAGCTAAGGTGGCGTGTAGCTCTAGTAGACTTTCGGCACGCTGTGTAAACAGACGTGGTGGTGTGGCCAGAGTGAAGGTCTCACTAGTACCCTTCAGTGGCGCGTGCTCAGCGGGCACTGCCATCCAGCACAGTGCCACTTCCCGGTAGGTCGGTTTTAGGGGGCTTTAGCCCTCATCCTGAACTCCACCCCTGGTTCCGGAGCTGCTGGGGGGGGGGGTCGCCCCAGGGCTGGGAGGTGGGTCAGCCAGCCAATGTGCTTCTTGTTAGTTCCAAGTACCACTCTGACAGGTGCAGGGCCATGATTAATACACCAGGCCTGGGAAGCCGCCAGGCCTGCAGCACCGTCTTACCGGGGTAAGAATGTCCCGGCTGCGCAGTCAGACGCAGCCTCGGCACGGCAGAGCCCCCTCTCCCCATCTCTCGCACCGTGGCCCCCTGTCTCTCAGGCCTGTTCCCCCCCCCCCAGCCCCAGTACGCCGTGTCCTCAGCTGGCTGGCAAACGCAGCCCGCTGTACCCTCTCAGTCTCCAGCTGAGAGCTATTTCACTATTTATTTACATGTAATTATCGCTATGAGGTGCAGATATTAACACTGTCAAGAACAATTTGACCTGACATTTCTCACTGGTTCAGTTCCCTGCTGTTTTTAGCAAACAAACCGCCCCCAGCCCCCTTCCTCCCCCCCTGCCCACGCGGCCTATTCCCAGATCCAATCAGCACCGTCTGCGCTATCCGAGGGCATCTATATGAGCCCCAGACCTGGCGAGCGAAACCCACTCCTGTGAAATCATTAAAACCCCCCATTTAAATTAAGGGAGGCAGGAGTGTGTAATAGAGGGAATGGGGTGCTGAAGGGGTGAGACGAGGTGGAGCTGGGGGGGTGTTTGTATC
>JAODKM010000099.1:3070993-3091512 GCA_026780845.1 Petrocephalus sullivani | reverse complement strand
CCTCCCCTCTCCCCCCCCCTTTCCCCGTCCTCTCCGTTCCCGCTCTCCCCCTCTCCCGCCCACCCTTTTGCCCGTCTCACTGTGAGATTTTACACCCTGTTTTTTCAGCCTGCAGGGGGCTCCTGTCCCAGGTTACTCCCCTAGGTTAGAGGCCGCCTGCAGTCCAGTCTTAATAGCAACTAATTGCATTATAGCTGGGGTCAGGAGGCCCATACAGGCCAGCAGTGCTTTGGGGGTGTGGGGGTTAATGGGTGCTTCCTCACCTTCTACCCTGCTGTCTTTTCCCATTGCGACATGCCCTTGGTTTGTCCCTGCTACCCCCCCACCCGGCTCTGCAGCCCTCTGAACGCCCCTCGGCTCAGGGCAGTTAAATTGAAACCGTGTGAGGTACGAGTGGGATCAATACCAGGCTCCCCCCTGCAGCAGGGAAGTGGCATGCCCCCTTCCCTCGCACGCCCCCCCCCCCCACCACCCCGGCTCCGACGCCTCTCGTGGACACGTGCTGCCGATAAAGATCTCCCATCGAGCTGCGCCCTCCGGTGCCGCGTTTAGTCACACTCTGCTACCCGTGCCGGGGTGGGAGGTGTGTGCTTCAAAGGCCACCGGACACCCTAAGTCAATCAGAATGCCCACCCCCAGATAAACGCACTCCATGTGACCTCGGCACCAACCTGCCCATGGTATCACACAAACCGACAAAACTTGCAAGCAGTGAACTACCTGGAAATGAAGTTCAGTTTTTTATTAAACATATCTATCTATACATATCTATAGTCTATAAAATTTACTGGCAAATATTTTCAGAAGTTGTATTTATCGCCAATGGGAAAGACAGAGGGTGATTGTAAGGATGGCTTCGAGGGGTATAGAATCTTCATATGAACCTCCATGGGGGTCCCCGTGAGCTGGATTGGCAAATGCTGATATTGATGCACAGAGGGGGGAAGCTGTTGGCACTGGCATTGGGGGTTTGCACCCCCCTCCTCATAGTGTGTGGCTTTTCTCCTGCAGTCCAAAGTCATTCCCTAAATCACACATATAATATGTTAGCATGTGTCAGCACAGTGATGGATTGGTATCTCCTCCAGGGTGACCCCCTGCCTTGCATTTCCTGGAATAGCCCCCCCCCCCCAACCCCAGCAACCCAGAATTGGAATAGCAGTTAGGAGATGGATGGATTCAGTTAAATAAACAACAGGAAAAGACATCTGAAAGTGACATAACGGGATGTTTGAGACAGGTCATGAAAAGAGGGTAGCATTTGATATCTGATGTCATGTGCTGGGAACCGCTGCAGAGACCTATTTTTTTAGATCCACTGGTCAGATTTTCAAAGACAATTTCTTACGAATCTGCGTACTTCGGTTCGGCGTTAATTATTTTCAGCGCGTCTCATTTGTTATTCGGGTGTTTTTATATAGCAGCTGTTTTCATTACGTAACTGTAGAGGTCATTTGCCAGTTTATCTCCATCTAAACTGCGTCTGTGTACATGCGAGCATTTGTTGTGTGAGTCTGGTGGTCGCTGCTGACATTTTGAGAGCGGACGGGTGACGAACGTGGACTGCTGGCTCGGAACAGCGAGCGAGATTAACGGTGGGCTGACAAACGTGACGGGCCGCTGTGGGTCTGGTGATGTAAGCGAGCGGCGGCGAGGGCTGCCAGCGTGCAAACCGCAGTGACAGGCCTAACGAGTGCCGGCATGAGGCCGATCCGCAGGGACAGCGGTGAGTGACGCCCGGCGGCACACGGGCCTGTCTGGGAGCACGGGGCCTGCACCAGCCAGAAGAGAGGGAACATGAGAAAGAGGGAGTGGAGGGATGAGAGGAGAGTCGGAGACCGAATTTGGGAGAAAAAGAGGTGTAAATGTGAAAGGGTAACATTGGATATCTGATGTCATTCCAAGATGTGCTGGGAAGCTCAGGAACCTGCCAGGACCTATTTTTTAGATCCACTGGTGGGATTAGGAACTGTGTATGTATTTTTTTGGGGGGGGGGGGGGGGCGTTTACATGTTTATGTGCATGCTTGCATGTTTGCAGCCCAAATTTTCACCAGCTGTGTTTCTCTGCATGTCTGCAGCTGCAGTGGACTACTTGGCAAAGAACGTGAGCCTGTCCACACAGAGACGGATGAAGCTCGGCGAGCACTCGGCGGTCCTGGGACTGCTGCAGGTGGAGACAGGACAAGCATATTGACACCGCCACCATCTCGCACCCCACCCCCTTCCCAGCCGGCCCTCCAACAAGCTGGAAACGCCCCGGCGACCTCATGCCCAGTACCAGCACTCCTCTCTGAACCTAATGTGTGCTTCCGTGCTGAAGCACTTGCTAGAGCTTTGTGTGTGTGCGTGTGGATGTGTTCGTGTGTGCGCGTGTGCCCGTTTGTGTGTGTCTTAGCGTTACCGTGGGAGCTCTGGAACCGAAGCAGCCAATCAATGCCCTCGTTTCCCTGGCTATGAAGCAGCCAATCAATGCCCTTGTTTCCCTGGCTATGAAGCAGCCACTGAGGGTGAGACGGTTTTGAAAACAAACAGTCGAAAAAAACAAATTAAAAACAGCCATTCCAAAATCAGCCATCAAACACTTCACCCCCCCCCCACGATCCCCGCGTGCTCCTACACAAAGAGCAGCTGGTTCAGAGTCATTCAGGGCTTGAGCAGATATGAAGACCACAAGCCGTCATTGCTACAGCCAAAACCACAGCTCACTGGCGGCAGACGTTAGCACACAAAACCGGTGGCCATATCTCACTGCGGATTTTGGACTTTGCTGTTGATAGTAGCTTAGTGATTGTCATAATAATTCAATTTGTTACTATTATTGTTATTGTTGTTATTATTCTTGATGTTGTTATTATTCTAATTATTGTAATTATGTTGTTTCGATTTTTTTTATTTGTACATTATTTTCTTCACTAGGCCTTGGGGTGATATGTAAACATATAAGTGAAGGAGGAGAGTTACCATCCGAAACCCCGGGGATATTCCTTCTCCAGATCTGCTCTCTCTGTCTTAAGGGTCAGGAGCGATTTGACCTTCCTGTTGTAAGCTTGACATTCCGACAGTACTTGGCCATTCTGTGGAAAAAGTCTCCACTGGGTGGGAAGTATTTGAGAGCGATAAGCTATTACACAGCCAATGGTGACCCCCCCCCCTCCCCACCACCCAGCCAGCCCTTCCAAAACAACCATCCATTCCATCCCTATCTTCATCTTCAGTTGAGCAACTGAGAAGACAATTGGAGCAAGCGGAGTTGGGAATTTGTAAAAAAAAGGAAAACATTGTTTAAACAGAAGTGGAGAGGGCTCACGGCATTCTTTAGTTAAAGTGTAGGGCGTGGTGTACGGCACACTCCAGAGAAAGAACAATACACTTATTCTATCTCACAGAATCTCACTCTCGACTCAGCAGCGCTCTAGGTCAAGGCCAACATAACACCACAGCCCCTGAACACTTGCTGACGACAGAGAGACGCCTCACTTGATCCATTCCGTACTGAGGAACACGGTTCATGAAATTTCCCATGAGGTACCAACAGAACTTTCAGATTTCGTACATTCCCCTGTGGAGTATGGCATACGGAGCATGATTGGTCTCTGCGATGGATAGCATCAGCTGGAAATGCAACAGCTGTCTGCCCCAACTGGACCAGAAAGGCCACTTACCAGGTCCATCATCTTCTCTGGAGTGGCTGCCATGCCCAGACCAGAAAACATTCCTCCAACTTTGTCAGAAAAATAGCACTAATCTTTCAAACCTCGATTGTGAATTCTCTGTTAAAAATCACGCGTAGTTTTGTCCGACCAATAAACTCACACGACCGTAGGATTAATGTGCCCTAATTTAATTGTTAAAGCATATTTGTATGGCCAATTAGTACCAGGACCATAAGAAACGCCACGTTCCAATTCTCACACATTCGCATAAGGATACTCGAGGATATTGAAATAAATTTGCGTAGCACTCTTAGATGACATTGAACAAAATCTACTGTATGAAGCTACATATAAAGATGATTGTACAGTAGATATGAATCAGATTGTGTACCGGTTGTCTGTATGGAGTATGTTTTATACTAAAACAATGAAATGTGCCGTGATGTACTGAACAGGGATCAGTTAAAGTCTTACAATGTATATTTCAGTTACATTCCTTAATAATGGTTTATTTACTTTGTTTTTTTTTTCATTTGAAATATGTTGCATTGATGTTTTTAAATGAAATCACAGATTGTAATACTTTTACTTGCCTAAAGCAACAATATCTTGACAGAGATATTATTTGTAAATCAACTCACCCACCCCAAGTATTAATAATAAATTGTATAAAAGACGTGGGTGATATTTTTATTTGGGCATCATGCTGAGCGGAAGACATTCCGGGATCTCCTACACAGATCGAAAACACGGAGCGTTGCAACACTCGTCGGGAATGCGCTTTGCGTTTACACTTACGACCGGATGTAAATTCCTGGTCCGGTGTACTGGGCCGGATTCTGTTCCAGGTGGCATCGTCCTTGGGAGGCACGAAAAGGCGTAGGATTGTAGGACTCAGACACTTTCTGCACGCGATATAGCGCCCGAGAAGCTGGCGCCCGAGGCATGGCTTACGGACCAACTGATGGGATGTGAAGGGCTCGGGGGAGCCGTGCTGCCCCCTGCTGGACCTCGCCTGCATATGCTACGCTGTCAGGGCTGGTGCACCCTGCTAGACAAGAGGCTACGCCCACCAACGCGTATCCTCATTTTAACGCTTTGTCTTTGTGTATTTTCTAAAAAAAAATAAGAAAGTCATAAAATAAAATGCTTTTAGTGTATAGCACTCCTTTCTAACGCTGGCATTAATTGACACTGGGATATTTAAAGCACAACGTGACCCGTCTAAATGCCCAAAAACTCTCCCACAGCACCCCTTTCCGATGCCCACACATTAGCTGCCCCCCCCCCCCCACCTCTGACCTGTTCTCTGTCTTTCGTTGCATCTGTGTTTTGCTTCATACCATTTCAGTTCAGCATGAGTGTATATCACCCCTGCATAACTTATTCTGCTGTATGAAGTATTAGAATAGGTGAAACCTGTATTGTCATTTACTACCTTCAGCCTGTGGGTGTCTTTACTGTAACACTGGCGTAACTGTTACCAATTAAACTCTAAAAACTGGAAAAAGAGATGGCTGACTCCCTTTAATGCCTCCCTGTCTTAGTTGAAATCGGCCCATGCGCAACAGGCCTTGATAAAATAATAACTCTTCTGTCAAAGATCTTTCTCATACCTAATATCTGCCTGCAACGCCATAGTATGCCAAAGCAAAAGACACTTCTTGCTGCCTGGCATCTCATATTACGGCTCTTCCTCTGAAGCTTGTCGAAGTATACAGGCAAATGCTTCCCAGCATTAATGTTTCTAGGCCTCTGCCCCACTCTGCCGAGGCATCCGGAGAAGGTGCCAAGGAAAAAAATACGTCAAATCTCCTCCCACGCACCCAGCGAGAAGCTACCAGGTGGCTATGGAATTGCTGCTGCTCCAGAAGGACTGTCTGTAAGAATACGACAGCTGGTTACAGCTGGATCACCCAACGGGGGTTAAGATTAACCCTTCTAGCCTGACATCACATCTAAGTGAGGTGTTGGGGAGAAGGTTATGCTGGATCCTACGTTCATAACATAGCAGAGCCACCATGTCCTTATTCCAGGCACAGCTAGCCAATGGGAAGGGTGGGGGAGGGTGATAGGCTTGTCCCTTGTGATTGGCTTGATCTTGCCAGCATGGCCTGCTGTTGTTTTGAGTGTGACTAACTGAGTAGCCAATGGTGTTCCTTTTTCGAGTGGGTGAACTAAAATCCTGGACATTTTTAAAGCAAGTTGAAATATTTTCCCACCAAAACCAAGGCCTGGTACTGCATTCCCTGACCCGGTCCTAAAATTCAGTTTGCAGCTGCAACATACAACACTGGGCACATTGTTCTTGGAACCTGGTTGGAAAATACAACTGAAATACAGAAGTATTTATTTTTTAAACTTGGTCTTACTGGCTTAATCATTTCCGCCGTGTGAAAAATGGAACCATATGGAGGAAAAAATGATTACTTTGGAGGGACTTCCTTTAGAAGGATGCGATGCCTCCTGGTTCTTCATTGATTAGAAGACAAAACATATGTTTGCAACCATCTAAAAATCCTATGAGTTAAGCCACTGGTCATATCCAAAACAGAAACACAAGCTAATACATCTATGACATTAACCACTTACAGGTCACGTACCTGAACCGCTCCAATAAAACTACCCAGCTTTAAAAATTCGACTTTGCTTAAATTCCTCAGTAAGACCCCACCTAGGATATTGTGCGCAGTTCTGGTCACTTTACCTTAAAAAGGACATTGCTGTCTTAGAAAGGGTTCAACGCAGGGCTACAAGAATGATTCCAGGGCTTAAAAGAATGTCTTTTGAAGAGAGGTTAGCTGAGCTCAATCTGTTCAGCCTCGAGCAAAGGAGACTAAGGGGGGACATGATCCAGGTATATAAGATTCTAACAGGCCAGGATACTGTTCAGTTAAATAGTTACTTCAATATTAATTCAATTAAGAGAACTTGTGGTCATAAGTGGAAATTAGAGGGAGAACATTTTAAACAGGATTTGAGAAAGAACTTCTTTACACAGCGTGTAGTTACAGTATGGAAAAGTCTTCCTGCTAGTGTAGTGCAAGCTAAAACCTTGGGCTCCTTTAAATCAGAGCTAGATAAGAATTTAAGAATTTAGAACAACTCTGTGCTATCAGTGGAATTCTCCCCAAACGAGCTTGAAGGGCGAAAAGGACTCCTCTCGTTTGTAAACTTCTTATGTTCTAATAAAAGGGCTGGGTAAGCAATTTAATGGGACCAAAAAGAACATAGACCACATGCCAGAGTCACCTATGTGGCGCGTCGTTGCTTAGCGGGCTAGGTGCTGAGAAGTGCAATGCTAGTTGTGAGTTGTGCTTATACTGGAGGACGTCTCAGTCGTAGAGGGTGCTCTGGGGGGAGGCAGCTCAAGCCATGAAGCAGCTACGCCCATGAGAAAATGAGGCAGCATGGAGAATGACATTAGCTAACTGCTTAGCATAACCAAAGCGAGCTACGTAGCTTACGTCTAGTCGCTATTCTCATGCATGCAGTAGATTTCTGACTGACACCACTGTGGTTAAGTGCCCTGATAAAGGACAGCAGGGCAGGCTCTCTCCTGGGACACGAACTAGTGACCTTTTTGGTGTAGATCCCAGCTGTTAAACCAGCCCTGGTGAATTGCTCTGAATCACAGCGGAAACTCACAGTGACACTTGAGCAGGGACTGGTAAAGCCTCTAACATGAATTCAAGAATTTTACTTTTTTGTCCACATTTTCATTGGATATGTGTATATTATTTAGTTATGAACTGGATTTGTTGTGTTTAACTTTGCCCAATTAAATCATTTCTGGCAAAAGAATGACAAACAGTGGAATGTAATCATATGCTTAGTACCAGCTATTTTAGTGAATAAGGTTTTCCACTGATGCTATTTATTGTGAATTCAAGATCATGAAGTTTTATTAGCAACTGTTCAAGACAATTGTACAGCTTGCCTTTAGCATCAAAAAACAAAGAAACATTTATTAGCTGAAAACATTTAATATTTCACCTCGTGTTGAAACTTATGATGCGGTGTTGTTCTATGAGATTGCCCGATACTTTTACCACCTAGTGGTGAAAATCAAACTCCACTAGGGAACTGGGCAGTTAGGGCGGTTAGGGTGGAGAAATCTTGAAGGCTGTGGAGATCCTACCTAATGCCACAGGGTAAAAGCTTCACGATCACAAGGCACGTTAGAAGAAGAAAAAACGGAAATAATGACAATTTCAGGTTTATTGGAATGTATCCGTACAAAGAGTCTGTCAGTTACTCACACTGCGTATGCGGTGAGACATTGTACCATTCTGAATCTTATATATTGAAAGCATAAAGACAGAAAATTGACATTCTTGGGACATTTTCAACGACGCTGATTTCTATGTGTTGTACATTGCGAGTAGCTAATGACTTGATTTGCAGAGATTGCATCTCACAGTCATTGTTCGGAATCCCTTTCAACAATATCATTTAATGCCAGGTCCTTTGAAGTCACGCATGCATGCAATCTTGACAGCGAGAGTGATTCAGTGGCTCTAAAATAGCAGCTTCCAGTTATTGGGTTGACAGTCGCTACTGAATGGACAAGTAGCAATGCGTTACTCAAAAGAAAAAACTCTCCCATTAAACAAGGGGCCCTTTTTTAGCGCTGCCGACTTCATAGCGAATTCCAGCACCACGTGTGGGCCCGAGGCTGGGCGCTAGACCCAAACAGAGGATAAGGACATTTGGAGCAGCGGGCCAGGTCCATCTGTTCTGTCAGATCGTTAGCTCATTAAGATGTCTCTATCTACCAACATGGGACAGAGAGGCACTTATCGGTGCTTAGGGAAGCATACTTGTGAGTTGAGTGTGCAGGACAGGAACAGGAGCTAACTACACTGGAAGACACAACGGCAGATCAGCTCCAGGTGTCGCATGGAACAACAGGCTCCAGTTTGCCTCTAAAGAGAACCTCAAGAAAATTGTCTTTATTGATTTACTTACACAAGAACTTGTACAGGTGGAGAACCATGCCCCCCAGCAAATATGAAAACACGCCAGAAAATGCGAAACATGCCAGCAAATGCAAAAACAGTACAACATTAGCTGCACTGAAAACGGAAAGGGTATGTACCTAACGATCAACACGTGCTTGTTACTGATTGGACAGGGGACCTGTCAATCGGCCAATAGTCATCACTTATTGGGTTCCATTTCTGCCAAAAATTATGTTGATATGTGCACTGTCCATGTCAGTTGGACACGTAACAAAACATCTGTCTTTGTCTATTCAACTCTGAGCTGAACTTTAGCTTTGACAATACTATTTTAACAATGAAATTGTCCATATTTATTGACCACCTGACCAAACATTTGGGTGTCAGTTCAACTGTATTTCTGTCGCCTTAGCACATGATGTACCCTTGTCATTTGTCTGTGTTATTATGAATATTGTCCTGAGGTGTCATTTGTCTGTGTTGTTATGAATATTTTCCTGAGGTGTCATCTGTCTGTGTTGTTATGAATGTTGTCTTGGTGTGTCGTTTGTATGTGTTGTTGTTGTGAATGTTGTCTTGGTGTGTCGTTTGTCTGTGTTGTTATGAATGTCGTCTTGGTGTGTCGTTTGTCTTTGTTGTTATGAATATCGTCTTGGTTTTGTATGGAGAAAATATGTGAAAAAAGACAGAAGCAATCAGTGAATAACTTGAATCTCACAGTGAGAAATTCTTATGATAGAATTTGAATTATTTGTGTCTTGGCAGTTGAAAGGCTTTAAGGGCCTTGATCAGGGATGTAGCTGGAAATTCTGGGCCCCCTGACGGGATGTCACAAACATTTTGACCTATATTTTTACATATTCCTGGGCCCCTGTCAAATGCTGGGTGCTCTGAATTTGTCAGGGAATCCAGGTCCTTCCAGCAGCCCTGGTCTCGAGTCCATATGGGACAAGTAGACTGTCTCAGTTTTGTTTTCATCCGCCACTCCGGACCCCTTCCCCCTCCCACAAACACACCTTCGGTGAGGCTGAAGGTCAGTCCACGGTGTGAGCGACATATAAATATCACCCCGGCTTTTGATCTCCAAATCAATTCAGACACAAACAGCCAGCCAGCCAGGAGTACAACCACAGGCCTGACCTCCAGCACCAATCACAGCTTCCCTGCAGGCTGCATTCTGGGAAAAATATTCAAATCTAAATCCAAGCAGAGTGGAAACGAACGGGCCCAGGGAAGGTGGCTATTCACCACGGTGGCGTCGATTCTGGTTCCTTCCAGGGACCGGTGCTTCTACCGTAATGGGCTCATTGACATCACAGGAGGGGAAGTGGAGCTCCGGAGCCTCGTCACGGATGCCTGTCTGCTGGCATCAGTCAGGAGGCAGAGGACCGGCTCACGGCTGGAGCAGCTCTTCTCCCCCAATATGGCATTTTTTATGCGCAACTTTCTGCTTTAATCCTAAACCTGAAGCTGGGAGACTGGACCCAAGAAGAAAGTTTCTCCCCTCATATTTGTACCAAGAAACCTCAAATGGCTTGGGTCCAAGTGGAGGCCTGTGTGAGTACATGTCCATAACCATCACGCCACCTCCTGCCCACTGAATGCCAAATCAAGTGCAAACAATGTCGACCACTCCTTTACTCCACAGTTCTCTTTTTGATATTAATTTATAATATGCTTATATTCAAAGTGACATACAATTAGAAAAGGAGAACAAAAAGCAATTGGGAGTTGAGGGCCTTGCAGTAAAATCAGTTTGCCAGCCAGTAGATTTGAACAAACAACCTTCTGGGTACAGGCACAGTGTATTATCCCACTAAACAACACAGTGCCATCGCTAAAAAAGGCCAGCTACCGATGAAACCTTTGTCATTCTGTCCTGTATCTGAATAGCCCCCAAACAGAAGCTCTGAAGTCCGTTTTTTCCCCGGTGCAGAGGTTGTCATGGGAAGAGCAGCTTTAAAACCCTGTCGAGTTTTGAGATTCATGTTTTTGCTAAGGTGTCCGAAACGTTCCTCCATATTATCCACTATGGGTTGGAGTAATCTAAGGCCGTGTCACGCCAGCATGATCTCCTGCTCTGCTGCGATGTTCTCCTCCTTAACCACTGTGATGTTTCTCTGTCCAATAACACTGGAGAATGCCAACAAAGCATTTCGCTTCCATCTGCGGTACCTATTCTCTTTTTTTTGTCATGAGCAGATCTGGCTTGAATGAATTCTTCCTGCCTGGACCCCCATCAAAATAGTGATGACGAATCACAAAATTCTCCTCGAGACCCTCTGACATGATGCAATGCCAAGCTTCCACACGGGGGCCTCGCATGAAGTTAGATGGCTCTCTCACCTCTTTTATAAAGCATTTCATCCTCAAAATGACTCCATTTCCTTCAGATTTAACCTTGGCTTCTGATCCAAAGTGACCCGGGGTGCAGTGCTGCACAATGTGGCCACAGAAATCAGTCTGGATTCAATGACTTTACAGACAACCGTCACTTTGGCTCACCCTTTAGTTATAAAAAGAAAGAAAGTAAAAAAAAAAAAAGTACGTCAATAGTCCTCACGACTTGACCCCTTAATTCACATGTACTTTCAACATTAATAACAGGTCCAAAATGACTAGGCTTCCCCAGTGGCTGCCCTTCATTAATAATGATTATTTTGGGTCTGTTAAATATTATCATTACCGCAGTGAAATTGCCAGTAGCCACAAGCTATGAAAAGATTAAAACATGTTTGAAGGAACTTTTTCTTTTTTAACACCCCTCTTGCGGCCCGGGGCTAGAGTGTCACCGGGAGTCTGCTATGTCAGGCACTCCGAAATGTCACAATGAAAGCACCTACAAAGCCCGACATCTCCGTAAATCCCGTAATTATTCCGGGATACATTATGTACCTGAGCCCCAGCTGTCTGCCTTTGCGCTGGGGGATTTCGGGCTCTCACAATCAGCTTACACAGACAGATCGCGTGATTGGCTAAGACCCGGCAACGGTAAGTAGCGTGCTTAGCATTTACAGATCGTTAAATAAAGAATTCGAACGTGCAGGGGTCCCTCTACGTTACCCAGAGCTTCAGCGTGTGGCAGCCACAACCTCCCCCCCCCACAGATTTGCCACTACTGTTCCCGGACTCCTCCCTCATTACCCTGCCGGTCAGCACTGTGCCACATAATCACTCAGCGTTCAGATTTCGAGGGAAGCAAAAATCAGACTAGCCACACAGTCACCCCCAAACTCACTCACCGGAAAAAGAGAAAAAAAAAACAGTCAATTACAGCGTAAACACGAGTACGAAAATCCCAGTGCATCCTGGCCGTCATCGGAATGGCCGAACTAGAGAGACCCCGAAAAGAAAATGGGGGGAAATATCTCTCCAAAAAGCAAGAGATCGGGAGGGGAGATTAAAGGAAAACGCCATGAAGTCTCCCTCTCCTTTTTTTTTTTTTGATTTACATAAAAAAATCTAAACTCAGCTTTCCAGACTAATTAATATTAATAGCAAAAATGGAAATGAGTCGCGTCGCTGAAAAGCCAAACGAAGAAGAAGCCACACTTCTTTCAGTCTGGGGATGTATGTCTTTCTGAATATAAGTGAGCCCCTAACACGCGTGACGCCTGTGCATAGACTCTCATACAGAGAGACAATTTTTCTAGATAATAGCCTATCACGCAGGATACAATTTAAATTAAAAAATGCAATTTTCACCTTGAAATGAACAAATGATTACAATTTCTATACAAATTAAGGCATCCAGGCAGTGCCTCAGTACTGGGCCGGGGCCATGAAACTTGACATAATTACCATGAAATACATTTTCAAATATTTGTATTTTGTCCGTCGCTTTAAAACATCTAACTCTGCCTTCTGTGGGTTTCTGATCTCACCTTCTGGGGAAAACGCATAAAAAAACACAGGGAAAAATCATCAGAGATGAAAAAGCCTTCAACAGGCAAGATAAAATACAGAGGGTGGGGGGGGGGCACAAACAGTAAATTGCCGTTGTTCGGCTCTGAGGCCCCTGGAGTTATCTCTAAAAGCCAAATTATGGCTTCTTATCTTGGGAATCATATCTAATAGTTATCTGCTCAGATGTTAGTCTCCCTTCCCTAGTCTCGTTCCCTCTGCGCCGTTCTGCACCAGAAGTATTATTTATTTGTGATTATGGGGCCCCTTTGAAGAGAAGATGTTAACTTTTGCATTAAGATCCAAAGTTACGGTGAATTCTCAAGTTGAGGTTGTGGAGGAAATGGATGGAATACAAAAAGGGTCCTCTCTGGAGGTGGGCAGAGAGACAAGCCTGGCTGAGACGAGTGGCATCGCCCAGGCTCACACTGGACTGGACAGGGTGTATCGCTCCTTAGCCGGGCCGACCAGGACCATGTGCTGCTAGAATGGACTGGACAGGTGGACTGCAGGGATGGTTAAATGGACAGTATATTTAATATGAGATGAAATGGCTGTCTCTCTGACTCCCATTTGTCATGTCATGTCATGTATTTATAACCGCCTAAAACTGAAATATCTGCTGTAAGTGTAAGTTTAACAAGATTTTTCATTTATCAAATCAGTGGGCCTTGGCTGAGAGGTGAGTTTAGGGCCTGCTTTACAAGAAGTTAAAGCAAGACTGAGCTCTCACTGTGAGTAGTGCATTATGGGAGCTCTTCTTTTTCCATGCAAAGACTCATGCCAGGCCTGGGTGACTCTGCACCATACCTTGAGTGGTCTTGTCGGATACTCTGTCTCCTTCCTCGCCACCTTCCTCCTTCCCCCACACCCCAGCCTTTCTCACCACTGTCTGCTCATCCCGCCCCCCCCCCAAGCCCCGACAAGCACACCTCAGATTTCGGCACTTGACCCCTTAATGCCAGGGGTCAGCGTCGCACCAGCAACAATTTCACACTCAAGATGAAAGGGAAATGAGCGGTGTCTCCAGGCCGTGGCCGCGCTATTGACGCTCTGCGCCCCCCCTTCCCCTCAGGGAGCGGGGCAAGGCGTCTGCGGGGGGCGCGTGGGGGGCGACTGAGGTTTCTGTCTCTGCCCAGCGGCACTGTGGGAGGACACAGAGGGTCACAGGGAAACACAAACTAGGCAAGAGTGGCTAAAAGGCAGAGAGAAGCAAAGCCAGATGGATGGAGCCTGGTCCTGCTACGTGAGCCGTATTCATGGGGCCTACAGCATCACAGGGTCCGCCATGGATGGGTGATAGATAGATAGATAGATAGATAGATAGACTGATGGATGGATGGATGATAGATGGATGGATGGATGGATGGATGACGGAGGGATAGATAGACTGACGGATGGATGATAGATGGATGGATGGATGGATAATGATGGAGGGATTGTTAGATGGACTGACGGATGGATGATAGATGGATGGATGATGGAGGGATAGATAGATAGATAGATAGATATACTGACGGTTGGATGGATGATGGAGGGATAGATAGATAGATAGATATGAAGATAGATAGATAGATAGATAGATAGATAGATAGATGGACTGACGGATGGATGATAGATGGATGGATGGATGGATGGATGGATGGATGATGGAGGGATAGATAGATAGATAGATAGATGGACTGATGGATGGATGGATGGATGATGGAGGGATAGATAGATAGATAGATAGATAGATAGATAGATATACGGACTGATGGATGGATGGAAAAAAATCCAGCCACAGCTAGTGAGGGGGATTTTCCAGCAGGAATAAAAGAGAGAAACATTAGCTGACATGTAGATAATGAGTGAGCAGTTGGACAATCAGTATGAGCGAGCAGCTGCAGCCGTGAGCTCTTTCAGGTACCTGAGGAGACCCGCCACTAACCTGAGAAGCACTATGGTCTGCTGACACTATGGCTGGCTGGCTGCTCTTTCTGCTGATAACAAGGGCGTCACTGATCCACCAGGGGGCCAGAATTAACACTACGGCCAGCTCGTCTGGCTGCTCCTTCCGCACTATGGGAAGCTCGTCTGGCTGCTCCTTCCGCACTACGGCCAGCTCGTCCGGCTGCTCCTTCCGCACTACGGCCAGCTCGTCCAGCTGCTCCTTCCGCACTACGGCCAGCTCGTCCGACTGCTCCTTCTGCACTACGGCCAGCTCGTCTGGCTACTCCTCTGCACTACGGCCAGCTCGTCCAGCTGCTCCTTCCACACTACGGCCAGCTCGTTCGGCTACTCCTTCCGCACTGTAGCCAGCTCGTCCGGCTGCTCATTCCGCACTGTGGCCAGCTCGTCCGGCTGCTCCTTCCGCACTACGGCCAGCTAGTCCGGGGCCTCACTGATCCGCCAGGGGGCCAGAATTAATCAAAACACACACAAGATATGTTCAAAATACCCAGGCCTATGCCCTACTGCAAATTTCGTAAGAGCCATAATAGATTCTACGTAGTCATATTTTATCGATTTTATCCTTTGGGTTTTGCCTTCAGTGTCTTCGGATGTCTGGGTACGCCCTTGTTGATAACCAATAGGAAACATCCATTTCATGACCAACACAAATTTTATTTAATAACCTGATCTATAATTTGACCCATGTGGCACACGGCATGCGAAATACTCGCCGTAACCACATGTCTTCATGATTATTATGAACATTACGGGACGCCCCGCCTAAGCACTCACACGCGCGTCACCACGCCGCAGGTTAATCGCTAACAGCTGAGAAGGTCAGCTATGCAAATAAGGGGGGGGCATCACATGTATTGTTCTGTATTAACGTGTCAGGGTCGCATGTTCTACTGCTGCCATTTTGCATGAGCCCTGTGCCTCTTGGATGGGGGGTGGGAGAGGGGGGCGGTGTTCGTGGAGGCCTGTTTGTAATGCTGCTCCCCCCCATACACACATCCTCTCCCACAGTCGCCCATACCCCCCCCCCCACCGTCATCCCCAGCCTGCTGAACCACCAGGCACAGCTGGATGCCGGCTCCTTCTGCATTCATGAGCCACACGACGGGTAAATAAAAAGGTTCATTACCACGTTAAAGTGTTACTAATGACATGTACCTGCCGCCCAGCACCTCCGAAAATGTAATGTGACACAGTGGAATGGAAAATCCATTCAGCCCCTCTGCTGCTCCAGTCGCGCCCCTCTGCACTCAATGGAAATTTCCCTCTTCTGGGTCATCCATTTTGCCGTTCCCTGAAACCAATATTTACAATTCTGCAGCCATTATGTCCTACCAAGCCCTCTGCTCCCACTGTCACAACCTCCATATTAGCTGAAAATTGCTAACTTAACGGGAGAAAGGCTGAATGTGGGCCGAATCTCCCCCCCTGTTAGAGGAGCAACCCTAGAAGGCCCAGCAGGGGATCCCGTGGAATCAGCACCGCGCCGGGATAGAGGATAAACGCCCTCCTGGGGTGACCCTTTGAATAAGACCGCCGCTGTCCTGTTTGCCCGCGGAGCTGGAAAACAGCACGTCAGGTATCTGTGAAGCAGGGGTGCTCCAGCTCCATCTCACTACTGGGGGGTGAGAATGCCACAAAAGTTCAGTAGGCCCCAGGGGCCATCGGAGAGGCATGGATACCCTGGCAGATTCAAGGGGCCTAGCACTGTGTCAGGGCCCCAAATTCTGCTGTTAAGGGCCCTGTACGGCCAAGGGGGATCCCCCGATTAATAAAATCTACCAAGGAAGACTCCCACCTGTTGAAAAACTCTACTGGGGGGACCAAGGTCACATTTTGTAAGGATCCCAGAATGTCTAGCTACTTCCCTAGTAATAGCCCTCTGGCAGCAGCTAACCCAAATGCAGTTAGAACCATGCAACTGAATGGCCCCAACTGTGTTACGGGAGCTTTTGGGAAACGTACCCCAAGTGCTAAAGTAATCATTTAGTGTTCACACTTGGCTTGATTAGGCCAATTTAAGTGTGCTGGGTGCATATCCCACACAAAGCAAGCCATACGCAAACGCTCCAAATGAACACAGGCCCTACAAAAGTGAACCACAGAAGCAGCCTGAGTTTTGTTTGCTCCGAGTCCGTTTCGCAGGTTCGTTTGCTGACGAAATGTGAAGAGAAAGGGGACCCAGCTGGCTTTGCTTTTCCCTCTGCTTGTTGGATACCATGCAGTGCTCATGTCGGCAAAAAGTTATAACGAATTCTTAAGGTAGATTACACTCATTTTCAGTTAGGAAATTTATTGCATTAATGGGGGCATTACTGTGTTACCCAAATTGAAAAGAGTCTGCACATTTTATTAGATTTTATTAGAGATTTATAATATTGATTTAAGGTCATAAACAATGTGAGAGTTTAGGTTGAGACGTTGCACAGAATCCAAGAATACAGAGTTACAGTCTAAACATCCATTTATCATCTCGCGGGGAGGCTACTCCCTCTATGTTACTTGGTTTACTTCATTAAGTATTATTAAGTATTCCTGACGAAGGCGTGCATGGGATAAAAATATCATAATTTGTTTCATTTTATTGAAGGCTTAGACCTTAATATCTTAAGATCTATCATGTCATAAAGTGTACTTTCAGTAGTTGTCATGCTTCAGGTTTTAGAACCATTTGCCAAATAGGTTTAAGATTTTAGATCGATCACATGGTTGGGATTAAAGTGTTTTGATCCCCCTGTTGAATACATGCCATTATATGTACATGTGGTATATACCATTAATCTCCAAGGTGTGTGATTTAAAAAATAACATCCATTAATATCCCTACTTAGAATATAATACCCTCTGTTTTCTTATTACCATCTGTTCATCAAGCCTATTTGAAAGCATTAAAATTCAGCTTGTATTTGCTTGGAAGCACAATTTTTGTTGGAAATGAATAATCTATACGTCACAAGTTTAAGTTAAACCATAGAGCAGTGTTTCTCAACCCTGCTCCTGGAGAACCACCTGCCAGAAACTTTTCAGTCAAACCCACATGGCTTATAACCTGCCGCCTTCATTATTAGGCCATTAAGAAGCACCTGATGCTAATTAAAGTCAGGCTGGAGCAAAAACCTCCTACCAGGAGCAGGAAATACTGCGGTAAAACAAATATAAAAATATGGGTCATGCTCACAAACTTTATGTTTTATTGAGGAAGAAATGATGAGTGAATGTGAAATGGACTGAGACCACATGAAAGTGCACCATAAAGTGAGCAGAGTGCTTCTGCAAGGTGATGGGGGCGATGTGGATCCAAAGGGAGAGGAGGTCGCTTTCTCTTGGTTTACCTTCTGGGCCACTTGAAGAGGACTGAGCGTGTCTAATTTAAAGCGGGCTATATAGGGTGTTTTCACACCAGAACTTTTCAGTCTGGTCTGGACTCTGGTTTGATTTCCGTCTTGGTGTGATCCGTTTGGGCAGGTGTGGACCAAAAGAACTGTGCCGAGACTCTTGGAAGGAGGTCGCCTCAGTCCATTTGTGGCACGACCGTGAGGCTGATTGTTGCTCTGCTTAGATTGTTCTCCGTGTGAAAGCAAACCGAACGATACAAGTTTACAAGCTCATCAACTGGTTCGGACCAGAGAAACCAAATTCTTAGTGTGAAAACGCCCTTAGACTATAAACCTGCATTTACATCTGGACCTAAGACCTTATTTTCCTCAAAAATAACCCCAGTTATGTAGATTTAGCAAGCAATTAATTAAACATTTGTGACTTTACATTTAACATGCTATCTCTTTCAATGATATCTTTACATGAAAAGTATTCCAAAAAGTACTTAATTGATACGGAGGTTACCTCCCAAGTTTTTGTAACTAATTAACTTATGTAAATTAGCCTCATTACCCAGCTGTTTTATTTTTTTTCCTGAGCTGTCGTTTAACCAGCTGGTTTGAGCACTAATTGTAATGAGCTCATTAGCACAGTAGACACATCCGCAATTATCGACTATGGAAAACAATTAGTCGTCGAGCGCTTGATAGAGCTGCGTGAGGCTGCCGCATACAGGAATTTGGAATGGGACAGAAATCCAATTCGCACATCAGATTGTCTGTGCTACTGAGGCAAGGCCCATCCGGAGCGACTTGGGCAGATCTCTGAGAGAGACAATAAAGAAAAGCATTCTATCTTCTAAATATAAGCCAGTTTTAGATGCAGGCATCAGCTAAGGACAATGCAGAAAGTAGGACTGTCAAAATTAATTATTTGTATTTGATCTTGTCATGGGAGGTTAATAAACATTTAAAGTAATTATTCCTGTGAATGTGAAGATTGAATACAGCGAGAAGCCTATAGATTAAAGTGGCACAAAGGGGACATTTATTTGTTTTACACCTGTGCAAATTCAAGCTGTTAATGTCACTAAGCTGGTTCATGTTCACTGGCTAATTGTGGATCTGACAAAAACCAGCTGGACTGAAGCTCTGGGAGAACTGGCAGAAACTGGGGAGGGAGGGATTTGGAAGGTGGGGTATGGAGACTGAAAAACGATACAGAAATTGACATATTGTAGAGTTTGGTTGGTTTTGTTTTAACGTTTTTGATTGGCCAGATTGTTTGTGTTGGAGGTAATTGGCCTCGGTGTCCAGCTGGCCGGACATCTCTTGGTGTTGCTTCTTTTTGCAAGACGGGATCATGTCTGTAGTCCAGCTTCCTAGCAGTGAAATTACCTCCCAAACAAACCTTAAAACCCTCAACCTTGGAAAAAAAGCCAATGAAGAATCATGAGGTCAGTGCAGATGGAAGTTTGTCCGGTGGTGTCCCCTCGTCCAGCTGAGTGCTCCTCCTCCCCTTTCAGCAGGGAGGTAATTAGACCTGCCATCAGAGACGTCAGATGGCACGCGCCTGTCGGCCCACATTGGGCTCTCCCTGTGAAGGAGCTGGTGTCTGCACGCCCGCTCACCGCCTATACAGGAGCTTTCGCTTTTAATCAGTGGCCCCATCAGGCCGCACGAGTGAATCGAACAGTTGTTCATCCAACACGTCAGCCGGCCTGACTGATTAATTCACACAACGCCAGACAGAATGTTCTGCTTTGCTCATCCGGCCCCCACAACTTATTAACCGAGCACACTCTTCCACCATTGCTTTTCTCACTGAATTCCCTACAAGGCGACGCTTTGAATGCCTCATTGTGAGGGAGCCAGGCGCCATCAACATACCGTCATCCGCTGAGGTGGGATCTCTGGTTAGAACTGGCCTATGGTGCATGATGTCCTGTGGGCTGCAAGCAGGTACCTCACTGGAGGTTTACAATAAGCCTTCACTGGGGGGCCTGATTTTAATGAAAATGAACGAGAACCCACAATTTACACTAATTAATGTACATTTCTTTAGTGGTTCAGGGGGCGGCATTTTAGGGGGGCTAAAGCCCACTGGAACACCCCTAGCACAGCCCTGGTGTCAGTTTGTGTCTCAGGGCTGGGGGGTGGGGCATATATACCCAATGAATGTCATTGGAAGTTGCAGGGAATCCAGCAAAACCCAGCAGCTCAGTAACAGCCACTCTGCATTTGGTGCATAGAGCAGAGCCATTCAAATCACGGTCCTCAGGGGCCGAGCCCTGCTCATTTTCCAGCTTTCCTTTACCATTCAGCCAGGTGTGAAGCCTCCAGCCAATCAGAATCAGTAATTATTAAACAACCTACCTGGAAGAACTAAAACAAGGCCTGGATTTAGAATCAGGGCTCGTGTCCGGTGGGGGGTGGCTCCTGGGGTTGTGCGGGCATGGACCCCATGCCTGGTCCATGCCGGGGTGGCCGGTCCCCGGCGCGGCAGGTGCGCTATCGCTATCGCCTTGGGTCGTCGGGGGTTCTCTCGGGGGCCCTGGATTGTTGTGGCTCTTCACCCTTATTTTAATAACATCTCCAAAACTTCATCTCACAAGCGAACCCATACATACTGGTGCACGCTCATAGGCATACCCACAAACACAAAGACACTCACACATCCCACTATCCCTACACCACACACACACACACACACACACACACACACACATA
>JAODKM010000099.1:3039862-3063197 GCA_026780845.1 Petrocephalus sullivani | reverse complement strand
TGCTGTATCCTCTTAGCTATCCCCCCCCCCCCCCACCCACCCACCCCCCATCTTCTCCATCACTATAATAAGGCCACAGTACCATCATTTGGTGGCATGTCTCTGAGCGACCCCTGGCTCCTGCACAAACACTGGAAGCACCACACTGATAAAGCCTCCATTTTAACTACGTTGGATTTCGCTAATAAAGACGGACATGTAAAAGCCAGTGGACGGGTCCTCTTCCTCGAGAAGCCCCGGCAAAGCCGTCGTTCCTGGCCGGGGATTTTTTTTTAAGTTTTTTTAAGCACCACCGATTACAGACAGTAAGTTGAAGGCAGGGGCTGCTCTGTGACGGGGTCCCAGTCGGGTCGGACACTGTGGGAGCTCTTAGCGGAATCATGCACACGGGGCGCTCCCCACCACCACAGTCCGCACTGTCTCTCTTTTATTTTAACATGCCACTGGTGCAAAGACTCACACGTAAACAACCGGATCAATTTATTTAAGAGATGTACCCATCGTGCTGACAACATAACAGAAACAAACTCATCTCTTAATTTTCCATATGAATGAATCAACAAACCACAGTGATTAGAACTTTGCTATTATTATTACTTTTTATTTTAAAGGAATATTTTGCACCTGTTAAATTCTCCCCTACATTATTTTGGTAGACGGGAGGACTGTACACGTTCCTGAATCGATCAGGGGAAGGTGTAAGTAGATTAGGTGCAGTCTCGGCTTCCCCCGCAGGTGACAGTGCTACAGCGCGCTGCTGCCACAGTTGCATCATGCAGTAATGATGTGCGGCATAAAATGCGCAAAGACAACGATGCAGACTGATGCTGAAGTTAGAGCTGCATGCAAGAAAGTATCACCGGGAGCATTTATGACTCAATCACAGAAATTTCCTAATGGTCATTATAACAGGTTTTGCACAGTTTCAACAGCATTCAGTGATTGATTGAGAAACAGTAAAATGTGTTACCCTTATCCATAAGACACAGAGGGGTTTCTTATTCGAAGAAGGCCGGGACACAGTTATAGAAAAAAAGTGAAACCAGAGGCGTGTAGATGTACATCTTCATATAAAAGGCTCTATGGTGTTGCTAAATTTACAAAATAACTATAATTACTCTAAAGATAGGATCGTCTAGGAATGGATTGTAAGTCTGAAAATGCATTTTACAAATATAACAAAATGTTCTCGTTCATTAGTGTTCATAGAAAACTTCCAGAGCTCTTCACACTCTGAAGGTTTATTTTTAATCTAAATTAAAGCCTTTGCATGGTTAGAGATTTTATTCTTTACATGTGTACCAAAATCAATGTAAATACTATATTTTACAGTATTACATTTCCACTTTGACTGAAAAATGTATCATTTTAAATTGAAAATATTTTTAAAGGGCTTACATTTTTTTTGTTTCCTAGAAATGCAAATATGTAAATCTAAAATATATGCAATATATAATATTAATGCCAAATTACAATATTAAAAGCCTTTTACCTTTTATAATCCATCTTTTAACACACTTTACCTGCATTATGAAGAATTGTGTCTGATGCCTTTGAAAACTGACATAAAGGCAAAGGGCAAACAGCCACCATGACTCTCCGGGTTCCCGTGCTGGGAAACAGCTTCCCCAGTCTTAGGGTGTCATCACACCTCCTTCCACCTCCAAAATCTGGACCTGTCTCTCGATGTTCCCTTTGTCTCCAAATTCCTTTTCATTCTTTCTTTGGAGTCTATCCCGCTCCCTAGCTGAGTGGTAACAAGTCATGCCTAATTGTCCTAAATTGTGAGGTGCTGGCTCCTGGAGATGGGTCTGACAACAGATTTGTGCCGTCTCACGCCAGGTGTATATTTTAAGAGAGATTATCACTGATACCAGACCGAGGGGGACGAGGTCCAGTCATTAACCAGATTAGTTACAGGCTGGTATCTGGTCCACACTGTGGAAACGGCTGATTGGTTGATGAGTGATCCACGCATGAGGTAGCGCTGATGAGATCCATTGATTTGTCTCTTTGTCTATGGGGATTGCGCCCGCTGTATCCGAATGGACGCAGCAAACCCGGGACAGGCTGTTTGTATGCTCCCCAGCGTGCTTCAGCACGCCAAACCCTCCAGCCTCCACCCTGGGGAAGATCATGAACCCCCAGTGGGCTTCATAACAAAGAGTAGGGGGCTCAGCGTGTCACCCATAGTGGCTTTAAACACTCTTCTCTCAGGACACTTTCCCTCATACCATTCCTGTCTGCTGATTGCTTAGATCGCCCTCTGTTGGCAAAGTCGAATATTGCAGCGGCTTTCACATTTGGTTGGTTATTGGCGAATAAAATAGGTATTCTTATGGATTTAAAAAAACTGAGTCGTTAAGAGTAATTCCTAGGGTGTAGGAAAAGGTTAAGGTACCACGTGCTGAAGGCACACAGGCTGTGAGGATCCTTAAGCATTAACACTCACATACCTGTAACACTGATTTCTCACTGTCAAATTTAAGATCCCAGCACAAGTCTCCACAGTGACGTCTTACTGTTGGGGAAGGATCGGGGGGTGATGGCGCACCTCTCAGCTGGATGCTATCCCGTGCACCTGCGGACGGGGCAGTGGGGGGGGGGGGGGTCCCTTACGTGGTCATGTGACGTGGTCATGTGACACATTAATAACGGCAGCCAGGCAGGCTTGCCTTACCCTCGGCTGCTGAGGGACCCCCGCTTGTCACCATCCTACTCCAGATGTCAGCTCTCCCCCCTCCCCTGCCAATTCCCAGTACCACCAAGGCTCCAAGATTGCCCCCTTGCTCCCAAAGGTAGGGGGCGGAGGGGCACAGCCACGGCCGGTGGGTGGGTGCCGAGCCTGGGAAGGCCGAGGAGCCGTTCCGGTGCTTTCCGCTCAGGATGGGATAGATGGGGGGGGGCTGCATGCTTGCCAGTCAATTGGCTGAAACATCAATTTTCACCCTCTTTAAGGGGCAGAATATCCGTTTAAAATTTAAACAAACTGAATCAGGCAGATTCTTTGGAGCTCTGTGGAAACTTCTGAGCGCTGACTCCAGGCGTAGGGCCAATCACTCACGGACGGGCATGTGGCGCGTGATGCCAGCCTCTTCCTCACCTGGGCACCTGCGCAGGTTGGGGGGTCGCACCTTTTTTTAGGCAGAAATAAATAAATAAAAGATAAACGAAGATAAATAAGCCGAAGCCCGATTGCAGACATTCTTTGCACAATCAGAAGATACTTTACGTGTTTATGCGATGCAAATGCCGAATTTTGCGTCTTTATGGAAGCACAACCTTGACCTACACGCCCCGGCCTATGAATAACCCAAAGCCTGCTTGCAGACAGATAATACTTTCTCGTTGCTAGGAACTGGCTGTGTTTGCAAATTATTAGCTCGCCAGTGTTTGAGAACACAGCATAAAAGAGAGATTGAAAAAAAACAACAAATCATTTAACTCAGAGAAGATTTCTCTCAAACATTTCAGTGAGCATTACTGTATAATAGCCAGCGGCAGCTTCCATCGATTTGTTCTGAATCTCTTGTGTTTCGCTCCTTAGTTTTTGTCCGACCCCAAATGTACGAGATACTTTCTGGCTGGACTTACTGTTAACGCACAATTGATCTGCCATTCCGCACCATGACAATGTGATCACGATGACCTCGGCCCGACCGACGCTTGTGAGTGTGAGAGAGGAGCTACCGTCCCGAGCTCTCCGTGGGGAAGCTCGACACCAGCGGCTGGGAAAGACAGCGAGCCTTGCGGGGAATTTGCCTGCGAAAGCAGAACAGGCCGAGAGAGGGAAAGAGACAATGATGAAGCACCATCATTCTCTTTCTCCAAGTTTTTTTTGTTATTTTTTTCTCCCGAAACCTTTCCTCCCAGCGGAACACGCGGGGGTAAGCCGCTCCCCACCTGTGGTGGGACAGCGAGGGTCCGTTTCACGGGAAACTGGGCAGAGGAGGGCGGCTCCATCCTGGTTTGATTAATTCCTCACATCCCAGCTGAGATGTTACGCATAAATAATTGATTGTTGGAGCTGCGCTGCTGTCGTTGGATCTCGACAGTGCCGCAGAAATGTCACCTTTCTGATGTTTCAATGTCTGAAATATTAAAGAGAGAGAAATCAAATGCATCCATTTTTTTGTTTTCTTCCTTTCAAAACGCATGAGGGAGAAGAGAGGAGTGTTTGCTGGGCTCTGTGTCGGCCCGGGTGAGTCACATGCCACGGGCCTTATCTGCGACTGGCAGCAGACCCGCTCCTCCATGCATCGAAAATCCCAAATTGGAGGAATATCACCATATCATTTCAAGTGCAAATTTTAAATACAGAAACAGTTAAAAGAAAAAAAAAACACGGAATTTCTTTATCTGTCCGGCCGCTTTCTAAGACATGTTTGCACATATGTATGTAATTGCATAACAAAAACATAACAGTCAGAGCCCGTGACACAAAAAGGCCGTCTACCTTATCCTACTCCAGGATATATATTTCGAACTTTTTTTTTTTAATTTTCTTGACGTGTGTTCATCCTTTTTTTTCTACCCCATGTTCGCTAAAGGGGACTTCTTTTGAAATCGAGTCACATGGCAGCGTCGCTGGATAGAGCAAGAGGCGCAGAAAGGAAATGTAATTCTGTACAACCCACTTAATAGCAACATTAGCGGGAGCCGGGGGAGAATGGCCACTGCAGGCCGCCCGGGTGCGGCGGAGCTCTGCCGGGCCTCGCGAGCCCCGGAGTGAGAACACGCGCGGTTCCTGCCGTATTACAGGACCAGCCAGCCTGCAGCCTAAATCCTCACTTCCAGTACTGCTTTGCTCATTACCGGAGATGGCACACTGAGCCATTATTGTCAGCGGAATTGTTCTCACTCTATTTCTCTAATTGCTTTTGTCTTCTGGCATATTTTACTCCAGGATTCTTATTTTTAATCGTGCCCCGTTCACTGGAGAGTTTTATTTATTTATTTATTTCCCCACAAATGCATCTTTACGTATTATAATGTGTTGGAAACACTGCAATTTGGCCAGCACGAGCAACCCCGACTGCACTGATAGGGAATTTTTCAAGGACACTTACATTAAAGTGTAGTGCCTAGCAAATGGCTCCTAATTCGCACCGATTACTGTCTTTTCTATGAGAACACCTAGGGATTTCTTTAATGGGTGCTACTTTAACCAAACTGGCGTCTCAGTGGCTACAAAGGCAATTCGGTCCCGACTGAGTTTTTCAATGCAGGTTTAACTCTAGTGCCTTTTCAGTGACCTCTTGAATTCATTAACTGTGAAGGGTCACGGAGACAAGTCTGAATGGGGCCTGTAAATACCCCTGCTGCCTACCTGCCCCCATGACAAAGAGGGAAGGAGTCACCATACATGTTGTTTAAAGTTGGTCATTTATTTTTAATTTGACACCTGTGGCGGGAGCCACATACTCAGCATTTTCCTCAGCAATAAAGACATTGGAGCATCACAGCTTTGTTAGCGACAAGCTACAGAAATATTATTCGTAACATGTTGTTGCTTGGAATGTAAATAATAATGATGCAAATATGAAACCGTGAATAGTTTGTGTTAGAATCCTGAGCACGCAGCATGGAGTATAGAGTGCAGCGGGTGAACGCGGTTATAAACCCCGCCCAGGTCCTCCTGTCACTTACACACAAGTTTCTCCAAAACAACGACTGCCATTCCATTCTGTGGGCTGTCATCAGCTTCACAACCTTCATGCAGAACCTCGAGGACCATATATGATTTTAAATTCTGCGCGCCTGGTTGACACTTTCATACAAAATGGCTGCAGGAGACGCTTCCAGAAGGTCAAGAATCTTGAAAAAAGTACCGTGCACTTGGACGACTAGAAATCTTTGTTCAGAGGTTCATTGTGACCATCGCGCCTCCTACCTTTACGTTCACTATTTAAAAATGAAAGGCCCATCTTGCAATATTACTTACACAATACATTTAAACAAAACTACTTTTTACACAGAATTTGAGTGGAACAGCAACACTACAGACTACAAGACAGATACCTGAAAGATGCTAACACCTAATAATGCCAACGCTGTCTCTCTGTTATCGAATTATTTCACATTATTCACCGTCAATAGTGCTTTCAATTCGCTGAAGCCATTCCCAGCCGGTGTTGATGTTTCTTTCTCCACAACACGGATCGAATTTGCCATGTCTTTTCTTGGTGATTAAGTGTGAACAGCCATGTAAACTTAGCCCGACTTTGACAGAGGAACACGCTCCTCTGCCTGATGTACAGGAGCCATGTGAATTTTCGACCATGTGACAGGGTCAGAGAGTAGGCCAGCGCGGGACGGACGGGGGGGGGGTGGGAAAAGAGTGAAAATAAAAGGGTGGGAAGGAAGAGAGACCGTCTGAGGCCAACACAGCTGTAAATTTCTGCAGAGGGGATGTGGCATTAAAAGATGGGAAGTGCATAGGACTGCGGGGGGAAACGGAGCGACGGTCGGCATGTGTGCATGGAGGAGGGTCCTACCCCGCATGACGTCACTTTCCGCTAACCTGCGCTTGCTGAAAGGTGGGGTGTAAGACAGCCTCCGAGAGCTACCCGTGTGAGAAGCAGTGCCGGCGTGTGAGAAGGATGCGCCACCTGTCACGCCTCTCTACCACGCTTGTTTCTGTTCTAGCATCTGAGGGTGTTTGAGGGGAGAGTGGATCCCAAGGGGGTGTGTGTGTGTGTGTGTGGGGAGGGGGGCGGCATGGCTCACCTGCTCCATCCTGTTAGGACCACGGGGGCCGTGAGGGGAATGATGCCTGGGGCGCTCCGAAATCCCCGGGATTTTCCTCCATGCTACCAGGCCCACCTGCCATACATCTATAGCTTTTTTGTTTTTTTGGGGATTACCGGGCCGGACAGCAACAAGTGCCACACATGTTCAGCGTGCCGACGGGCGGGCTGAGGTAACTCAGGAGCGGCCACCGTTTCACTTCCCAGTTCCCAACCTTTAATTGAGGGTATTTTCTGGGCCAAGAAACACCTCCTTCCATTTCTGACAGAAAGCTCACAAAACGCCGGCATGCAGGGTGCGGTGTGAGGCTCTGCCGGCTGGGCTTGTGGAAGGTCCCTGCGGAGTGGAAGCACTGCTGGGCTCCTGGGCAAGGACCCTAACCCCCAGCTGATACCGCTACTGGCTGACCCTGGTTTCTTAAAAAATCCAAGTAGAAATGTAAATACCAGTGGCTTGCCTTGGTAAGGGTGCGAGATCAAAATAGCTGTGGTAACATCAAATTCTGACACTTTTTCAGCGCTTCCCTTTCATTTTTGTGTTTAATCAAGAATATATTTCCATAATAAAGTAGAGCTAGAAATGTAGACTTTTATGACTTGTTTACAGCAATGTAGCTGGCATTCAAAAATAAAAAATTCACAATGGTGCCTTGCTGAATTTAGTAAAATTATTTTGATATCTTTTTCCATTAAGGAACAAATAATATCACAGGAGCAAAATCTGATTGGTCAGGGTTGGGTGCCCAGTATTGTGTCCTTTACATTGTTCCCCATCATCTCAAGTGGTCCCCAGGTCAAAACCGCAACCCTCATGTCCACGGATGAGCAGCCGAAGACGGCATGCTCTGGAAGGGACCTCTAAAGCTCCAACTTTACGCTGAATTCCTGCTTGTCCGTGCTGGGCTGTGTGACTGAGTCGGCCAGCATGACAGACTATGATTAACAGGTAAATACCGGGTGGGATCGCAGGCAGATGTTCGCGCTCGAAAAATCAGCGTGCATGCGAAACACATGATGATCTGTTAATGCCCCAAACATCTCCCCTACATCTTTTTCATACATGCGGAAAAGCTTAGAAAAATATGTATAATATTTGGATTTTCTTTCCTGGGGCAGTTCTAAACGACACGCGATTCCCCAATTTAAACAGTTTTAATATTACAGTTATCTTTATTATGTGCGACGGAGCAGAACAAGCACTCTAAGATTGCGGGAGATAGACAGAATGCAAGCTGGCCTTCCTTCTTCTGGAACGTGCCCACTACCCCGATGTACATTTCTGGCGAGGTTACAAAGTCATTTTAAAACACGAGAGTTCCATATTGAATTGCGATAAAATGTAACGTCGCCGGCCTGCGCATCTGCAGTAAAGTTCATTTTCATTGGAGAGCCAAACCAGGCATGAAGCACAAGATGCATCGGTGTCTAAAATCCCGGATAAAAACAAGGACAAGAGGACTAGATTTGTGTGATAGACAAAGGCCAAATATGAATGCAGGCTCCAATCAGGGACGGTCGGCGTAAACCCAAGTACATATGATCAAAGACAACCTGTGTTAGAAACACAGTGCTAGTTACATTTAATCTGCTATGGACCTGTGCAAAAAATATGCATTTGACCACAGTTAAAATATACTAAATGCATTATTGGTATGATATGTTAAAGCACAGTCATTCTCTGCGAAACTAACAAGTTGTATTTTATTGTAGAGTGTACCACAGTGAAAGCGAGACTATACTTAGGCCTATTTTTCAAGAATACAAGTCGCCCCATTCCGTATTCACACTGTTTGTAACAGGATTACTCGTGTGACGAACAAGAATTTGTCTAATGTTGTGATTTATTCTGCCTATGACTTCTTAAAAAAAAAACACAGAGTGCCTTGAAGAAAACCCAGGGGCTGGAGGCTGGGAAAGCCCTCGGGTTTCCGGGACGGCTGCGGCGGGCCAGATAGGCCGTTTCCATTCGCTTGCGAGGGGCGCCTGGGAAAGGCGCTAGTCAGCCCCGTGGGCCCGGGTGGGAAGATTGGGGGCCCTCTCTGTTCTTGTGGAGGAGATCCCACACAGAGGCAAACATAGTGAATACAGCCAACAGAAGATCAAGAAGGTGCTTATGCCTGGGGTGCATCTGTAGACGCAACTTAACTTCATGACATTCCGGTTTAACCACAGTGGCACTGGCGATAATGCAACACAACTCAAACACCCTGAAAGAACACTCAGAGAATAACAGTGACGCATATAATGATCAGAAGCACAGTAGCAGAAGCTGACGGCTTCTTTGATCTGTGCATGTGTCGTCCTCAAGTCTGTCTTTTATAACTAAAGTACATGTTGGACACAGCTGGATGGCATGCTTCCTGTTATAAACAGGCTGCCAGTGAAAGGGCAGGTAGGATGCAGTTATTAACCCTCTGCATGGGTAGTGCTGATGGACCCTCGGCCCACCGGGCATCAGTGTGCTCCTTTACATGGTAAAAGTAGCCTAGGGGTTTAATCCCACCTACTTATAGCTTTCTGACGACAGTGTTCTAACGGTGAGACTTTTCTTCAATAAAAAAATGTACTCTTTCTCACACGATGTTTAACAAAGCTCCTTTAACAAAGAATTTACATCAAAGCCTTCCGATCGTACGATCGTTACAGTATCCAATACGAAGTATCACTGTAAATCATTAACTTCTCGTAGAGTTTTCTAAATATTGAATAATTCAATTTTTTTATATAAGCGGGACTTCGCCTCCTGCCAGGATAGTTCGCCAGCTCGTTGTGTTTCCAAGTCGATTAAGGCGACGGCGCTTGGTGCTTTCCCGACTTAGAGCTCGCTACAGACAGAGGGAGGTGTTCGTAGATGGTGCTCAAAGGGCGGCTGGCGGAGGCAGACGCGCCTGCCGGAGCCGGAGCCGCTCCGCTCGGTCAGACAGCCGCATCCGCGTAGCCTAACGCGCAGACAATGGGATTCTCATCGGGAAAGGGGGCTACAATAGCAAAGCGCCCGAAAAAGCAATTACTCCTTAAGAGGCTTTTGTTTATTCTCCCCTTGCTTTTGGAGCAGGTTCTTCCTGTATTACAACGACAAAAAGGCGGCAGAAAGGAAAGTTGGATCTTTAGGGGAAGGGATGCGCCCGCCACGCCTGATTTAAGTTTTGCCCCGTTGCACGGATCCCTCGCTGGGTGAATTTGCATCGTCAGTGTTTGCGAGCCTAATCCCCATTCTTATGAGGTTACCTGGTTTACAAGCACACTTAATAAGCATGCCGTCGCATGGTCGTATGCTCACCATAAGCTCCTTATATAAAGAATTTTAAAAATAAATAGAGGCTTGTTTAGAGGAAATAGTTGTTGTATCACTGTGTGGCAAGCTCCGAGATCCCAGTCGCATATTTCTGTAATCATTATTGCCCCGTGGATTTGCAAACATGCACAGCGAAAATGGCTTGACTGCGGCGCTGCAAATCTTCGCTTAATCCGTTGTTTCATTGGTCTCTTCTGAGTAACACAAATATGAATATATAGACGCGCTGAAGAATACACACTGGTGAACAAATTTGGACACAAGCCTGTTTATTAAATGTTGACATCTACTTCGGGATTTACACTGGAGTGTAGTGCCAATGAGTATTTTGTGAAGCAATTAAAGTTGACCTTCTACAGGAAACGCACCTTACCGTTCATTTCAATAGCCTACATAGCAAAACATGCCCTTAAATTAATTATATTTTAAATAGCACGCCGTTATTTCCATGTGCTGCCAATTTAACAGATTGTTAAAAGACCATTGTTTTGGCAAATAAATACGACATTCTGCCAAAAATGTGCTTTAAATGTAACAGTTTCAGCATATTAAAATTCAAATCGACTTGGCAGACTGGAAGTTTGAATATATAATTAATATTCTTCTTTTAATGAATATACCAAACGAGCACCGAAACTTCACCGTTCAATTAAGCTAATTTGAAAAATCTGAAGTCGTTCTGAAAGTTCTTCCCACAATCAGTAGGCTTTTACTGCCCTCTGGTGGCTAAGAATGAAAAACCAGACAAGATGTCATCGAACAGGAGGTAGGTGAATACTGCACATGTTAAACTGTGGTTCATCTTACGCGCATCAATCCAGGTTGTTGGGGTGATCAGCAGAGTGGTGTTGGCTCCAAACGTGGACGCCCTATACAAGAAGGGATAGAAATGAGATGGATCAGGTCCTTTGGTGTACATGGCACACTTCTGCACCATGGGTACATTGCGACAAACTGCTAACAATTGAACTTCATTTTTTTTCTCTGCGTCATAGGTACAAATCAAAGCCATTGTGTTTGTACCAAGTTGTTAGTTGTTAGGCCGTCTTTATCTGAATGTGCACTTGGCAATGCTAACAGGGCCTGATCAGTATGTGCTCATTCTCTCACTGAGGCTGGACTGAAGGTGTGATGTGAGAGAATAGCAGAGTGTAAATGTGGGAAGATGGATGGATGGATGGATGGAAGGAAGGTGGGCAATGACGTGCCAAACGTATGCTGTTATCGGACAAGTCTCAGCCACACTGACATTTTAAGATGTGGGTGGGGGACAATTCAACAGATTTTTTATAAGGTATTATGTAGAAACTGCTGAATTTATGTAGAATTGCTGGGTTGATTCCCAGGAGGATCCTGAGTTATTAGACCCATACAGACCCAGTTAGACCCAGTTAATAGACCCATACAGATGTATGAATGGACATAAATACAACAAAAACAATGAAAACCTGATAGTGACCATGGTTTGTAGGCTGGAGTCGTGTCTAGTGTCATTGTGTCTAGTTGTGGTGTAGGTCTGCTTATATGTTTTTGTGGGTATGCTGCTTTCTGGCTTGAAATCGAACTACAGTGTTTTAAAATGTCATTCTAGTGGTGGATGCTTATTTAGAACATACCTGGAAAGATGTTCCTTAAGGTTACTTTGAACTATAATCATTACATGGGGTCTCTTCTATATTACAGGTGAATTGCATCTACTGTGACTGCTTATCCAGGTCATGGAGAGGTCATGATGCGATCATGGAGAGTTTGTATTAATCTATATTACAAGTATCTGAGGAAGAACAGGGACCCATGCAGGGGACGCCTTGGGGGGGCATTGCAGGGCAGACACACATATCCACACATAAAATGTTAACAGAATAGACGCTGAGTTGGAATGGATAGTCTATACATTTAAACGTTAGGTGTTAGTCAACTGGTCTCTGCAGTTTGGTTCATCTGAGGGACAGAAACAAAAATGAAGCACCCGAAGCAATCCAGAGGTAGCGAAGCTCCCAGATTGTCTTGAAATTCTTTCAATTTTCCTCTCCCTATTCCATTGACAGAAAAATTCGCGTCCCGCACGGCGGCTACATTCGGTTAAGCAGCCTGATGGAAGTTGGCGCCCAGGTCACTTGAAAGTCAGACACGTTGGTGCAGCAGCGATTGTGATTTCCCCTATGTGCTACGCTCGCACAAGGACACGGTGAAGGACTCCGCGGGAGTGGGCTGGAAACGGGGACAGCGGCTATGCACGTCTGCACAAAGCGGAGAAAAAGGCGTCCTAGAAAGAGAGAGAACGACCCCCGCAGGGACGTGGAACAGGCGAGCTGGGGGGGGGAGGGGGGCACGGTCTGCAGTATCGCCGGGTGCTGCCAGGTTTTGGGGGGGGAGTTCTGCCATTGGGGGCAACAAGGTCCTTAAGGACCACAGGCAACAGGCAAGGTTAGTGCAGTCTTAAGCAGTATAGTGCAGGACAAGGGCAGACATTTAGAGGGGATCCTAACTTTACATTATAAACAAACATGCAGCATGTCTCCCTTGCACAGTGTTCTTTTGTAGAGCGTCTTACTTCTGGAAACTGCTAATTTCGAGTCTATTCTAGCCTCACACTCCCTCTACACCAGTGTTTCCTAATCCGGTCCTTGGGGAGCCGCAGACATTACATGTTTTTGCACCCTCCCTGTACTCAAGAAGGAGCAAAAATGTGGACTGTCTGGCTGGAAGCCCGGAGAGAGCGAAAACGTGGACTGCGGGTCTCCGAGGCCCGCGTTGGGGAAACACTGCCCTTCATTTCCCACTTGTTCATCCTGGAGATTGCATAATGAAGAGGGGGGCCGTCCCCTATCAGTAGATGTCCTGGTGAGGTCCCTTGAAGGACCACGTGATCCTCATCAGAGCCACTTCGCCTTTCACTCGAACGCTGAGCTGTCCGTCTCCTAACCCTTTGGGCATAGAACTGGGTTGTGTAATGGGAGAAGAAGGAACCCATGGTTATATCTATGAATGAAATTCATAACATCCATTGTCCAATAGCTTATCCTGGACAGGGTGGGGAGGTCATTACTTGGGCTTGCATCTAGGCATGCATGGCATATCTATCTATATATATATAATAATATATTTTTTTCAGTTATTGGTATCAATCAGTTTTCATGCCTGTGTACCACTACTGACATTCTGCCCAAAATGTCCCCTGTGCCCTGTGTGTTCTGCTATAGGCTCCACGTTCACCCTGAACCTACACTGGATAAATGGTTGGAGAAGGTGGATAGATGGGATCATGACTGGCATTTTGCCCATTCATTTTCTGTATGCCTGTGCCATAAGGCTGAGGACCTGCCTTCGTATCTTTGGTTTCTTGCCACACATTGCATTTCTAGCCCAAGTCCAGTTACAGCTGAATATCCGGTTGATAGGCGCCTGACTCTTTTAATAACACCATCAGTTACCTTCAGTGCTCCTAGTTTCCGATACTTAAGGGAGATGCTGAAGCCAGCATGTCGATTGTTACGCTCCGCCTGAGTCCCCCTTGGTCAGTGCCGCGCTCTCACAGGCCAATCTAGCCCTTTGTGTTACCAACTCAAAGGGAAGAGGGTGCAGAGCTGGCCAGCATCACCACTTACTGTACCCCCTGTGATCACATCCGCTCCTCCTACCAAGGGCTCATCAGACCAACCATCAGGAGGTGCCGACGGAAGTAACGACACTTCGGAAGCCATGGTAAGTGACATTATTATTGGCTGGTTTATTGGGTCTCATTGGGTTAAACCAGACAAGGCCTGGCAGCACCATTAACATCCCATCATGCTTAGGGTCATGTACAGACAGGTGCATTTGTCCATGATATTGATCATACTCCTCTACCAGAATGGTGATGCAAGATGCAAACCGACATAGAACATAGATGAACAGCTCTGAAACAGCTGAACGCGTCACTTTAGGACGTTACTGAGTGTTGGCTGTCAGTGCAGGGAGTGATGCTATGCTTTTGTTGCGATATATAAATCCCTTTATACATACAGAAATGTACTTTGAAGTAAAAAAAAACAACTAAGTCTTTAATTCAGCAATGGGAAAAGGTCATACAACAGGATGAGTGATCATGTTATCAACAAGCAGGATAAACGTGTGTGTGTTTTGAACAAAGACCACAGTCGTGAGCTAAAGAATCTTTTATGGCGGGGAAGTCCATTTTCCTGGCAGGACTCGAATCTTGGTTCATCAAACTCATTACATGGCAATAAATTCTATATAGCAGTAAATGCAAACTACCTTGAGTGATTATGTTCTTCCCAGGGTAAACAGTTTCCATCCAAATGGGAGTGGATAGTCCATAATGACACTGATGATCACTGAATGACCTGGTGAGCATTGCAGCCACCACTCCTTGTTACTCAGCGTGCTTTATTTTAGCAGTTATCTTCTTCATCTCACAGAACATGCAGCACACAGTCACGCATACTGACTAGCACTTAACTAGGGCTGTCAGGCCACTGTGAATCAGAGCACTGCAGCTGCCATTGAGTACATTGCCCAGCAGATGGAAGTGAAAACACTGTACAAGGCTTTACACAAAGATGACAAGCCTACGCAGCAGAAACGAAGACTTAGATATACCGTATAGTAATCCAGACGGCGCTCCTAACTCAAGGGTGCAGGCCTGATGAGTCCCTAGTACATATAAATCTGCCGAGCTACATACTTGGCCTCAGAAGGAGAGGGTGTAACTGACCTGAGAAGGTCAGCTTTCTGTGCAAGGCTCTGTTCATGTTCTATAAGCTTGTCCAAGTTGAGGCCTCAACCTCAACTTTAGTAATAGGAGTAATCTTGTTTAACTGAAATTGCTGCTTTTTTAATACTTTCTCCTCAAGCTCTACTTACTGCACTCAACTTTACGGCTGGTTAGTTATTTTATTGATATCCTGAAAACTTTACCATTGTATGTTTATCTGTGTAATCTTGTATGTTTTTTCCTGGGGTTTTTAACAACAGAATGTGACTCCTATGCCGAATTACTGGAGGTTTTGTTTAAAGGGCAATGGGGAAATAGACTAAATAGTCTGAGTGAGCTCATAGGTGCTTTGCCACATGGTGTTTATATATATATATTTGTGTTTCTTAAGTCCAGTACAGTGCGGTCTAGTCACTGGTGCAGTGGCTGTCCTGTGACCTCCCACCTGCAGAGCTGTGTGTCTGAATCCCGACCGCTGCACTCAGTGTGTGCCCTCCCTTTCTTTGTGTGGCTCTGTTCTCGGGGTGAATTTGTGTCTCTGAATTGCTCATGGTGTCTGAGTGCACATCCATGAGCGACTGGCATGCTGTCCAGGGACAGGCTCCAGGCCAGACTCACCGTGACCCTGTACTAGATGGGCGGCCTGCCTTCTGCCCTCTGGCATCACACTGAAACACGGGAAAGGAGCTGTGATTAAATGTGGCTGCATTTTCCTTATATGGCCCAGTTACAGCAATGCAAATCCCCTTGTGTACTTACAGGTAAGCCAGAAGGGTTCCTCCTGCGCGCTCCGTATTGCAAGGTCATGTACTTTACGGATAAACTGCTTTGTCAGGGTCACAAAACTCGGTATAAGGTGGGGGAAATTGCATTTCACATGTAACATTTTTAACAAACATTCGTTAACTGAAAAAAGTGAAAAAAAAATAAAATAAATTATATTAAAAGACAACCGTCTGTGTCTCAACATGAAAGAAAGAAAAAACACCAGACATGATACTGACATCAGTAAGCGGCCCGGTTACACTGTAGTTCCATTTATACATAGAGAATTAGGAATATGAATTATTATTAATGTGCTATAATGAGTCCGCCAACAGCGTTTAAATATTAGGGTCGGTTCTGACCTAAGTACAGCGATGCTCTTCATTATACGACCTCCGACACTTCAATTTACGGACAGCAGGCTGGACCAATTAAAAAAATCATTTTATAAATGCATAAGGCGTGTTTGCATTCCCCCCCTGCGCCGTGAGCCTTAGCGGGCGACGGGAAGGACGCCGAGGCGCTCGGAGCTGCTGCGGAGCCGGATCTGCCGATCTGGGGGGTCCCGTTGTTCGGGTATTTTCTCCTCTTCTGACAGCCAAGGTAGGAGCCGCCTCGGTGCCCGCACATAGCCGGCGATGCGGTGCTTGTCGTTCGGTTTGTCTGCGGGCATGTGTGGGCTGGTCGGCTGTCTCCACGCCGCCTTTTATATAGCGCACAGACGCGCTGGCGATGATAATGGGCATAAACGGGGGATCTGCGGAAGCTGGGCGCGCTCTTACGGGCTTCTGCCGGCGCAGCAGACGGGCTCCGCCGCCCCGTCACTCTGGCAGCTCGCAGATCGCGGCGGTATGATAAGTGCGGCTCGCGTGCGGCGCGGGGACGGCGAATTACCGGCGAATGACCGGCATTCGGGCTGCGGGCGTCCGTCAGACGGCGGCTGGTCCGCCCGATCGCTGGCGCTTTGCCTTCACAGCCCCTGATCCGCATTCGCTTATAGATCCCGAGTATTATATCTATTTTTGTTATTACACGACTATGCATATCGAGGGAAGAGAAACAAATTCGCGATTTTTTTTTTTAATTCAGTCATCAAGCTATTTGACCTTGAGTCGAATTAAACGAACAAAATCGATTTTTTTCGTTAAACTTTCTCCCTGTAATGACGGCTTCTTAAAATAGGTAATTATTTGCTAATCATTTTATATGCTGTACAGCATAACGCTTTACACAAACATCTGCTTGCCACCTTATTGCAGAAGGAGCAGTATAGGTGAGACTGGTGAGACTGGTCATGGATGTAGTTTATAAAACGCTATTACACTTGCCTTAAATGCAGTACTCAAACAAAAATACCGGTGTTTTACACATCTCTCTTTGAACTATGGCTTTCTGCCCACGAATTCAGGTCAGCAGTCTTATTGTTTGTCTGCTTGGCCGGATGCAGGTAGAGAAACCTAATGATTTTACCCACAGTGTTTTTGGCAGTCAGAACAACTGTCCATTCCCCGATGGCTGCACTTCCCACAGTCCTATTGGAACCCCATCTAAGCAGACCAGTCTAATTATGTTCCAGATTTTTATGGGGGCCCTGTCACTCAGGGGCCCTTAGAATTGCCCCGACCTCCCCCCTTACAATCCCAATAACATGTGAACTGTACTGTTTGTGGAACACATCTTAATAAAATAGCAGAGAACACAGGTCTGCGGCTTCTATTCCTCTAAGTTGCCAGAGGAGATGAGATGAAGTCTGTATATTTCTGCTGGGACCATTGTTCTCTGATTTACCACCTGTATCTGCTATGTTATGCCAAACACTTATGGTGGGAACTGGGAACATATTCCTGTGTCTGTTAGGTTGACATATTATGGCTTTAATTAATTAGATGAGCTTGGGGGTTCCCTAAAATAATGATTTATAAAATGCTATAATTATTAAAAAAATCTCTGGAGTATCGTAAGACTGAGGACGTGAAAGAACGCGATTATGTTGCTTCTCCTTACACGTTTCCTGTTGGACAGATGGTGCCAGAGCTGCAGATGGTTTCCGCTGCTTTGCAGTCGGGCTAGTTTAGAGCACACCTGACACATGACATTAACATTCCGTTAATCGATTTGTTATTGTTTTGGAAGAATTAACATGTGCCATGCCTATGCAGCAAAGTGGCTGTGTTGGGTTGGGTTGGATATGTGATGTTAAAATGTTGGCTTGTGTTCTTTCAGTGTCAGCAGTGTAGCAGTCTAGGATCTATTATGACGTACAGAAGCCATCAAGACTTGATACCTTGGCTTCATGTTGCCTCATATCTTGCTGAGAGGTATTAGTTTAGCTTGGGGTTTGAACACTATCTGTTTTACCCCTGGACTCTGAGCTCTTGGCATATTGGCTTACCCTTCCTGTCATCGCGTCTCATGAATAAAACGGAAACTGTATTCCATCACAGTGGGCCATTGCATTACCATACCTCAGCGTCATGGCAACCAATATGATTTTCACAGTCCCCAGGTAACTGCCAGGTATTCCAGTACAGACCAATCCCGAAGTGTTTAATTTGTTACATGGGTATGATTAAAAAGTAGCTGAGCTGAGACATGCTCGACACTTGGTGACTTTAATTCTGTGTACTTTGCCAAGATATTATCTACTATTTTAATTGTCATATTTTTAGTTGCCATATTACAGCCTGAGAATTTAGGGGCCATAAAGTATTTTATAATCTGATCTTATGTCGCCTACTGATGGTAACCCATCTGTCCATCTATTCCGTCTACCTTCTAACAGTTATGGGTTGTGAGGTGCTTTTATAAATATATTTGTTAATATAGTTATTCAGTTACATGCATCTTATGCATGGAATTTCCTTTTTATAGAAATGATTAAAGCAACAATGCAAAATATTGTTTGTTACATCGATTGGTTGTAAAAAGCTTTTTCTTAGGCTGCATAGAGACCATCTGCTTGAGACTGAAATGTTTCATCCTTATGGCGAATGTGCAGGTGAAAAGGTGGAAGTGATTAATTGGCACTATTGACACACCACAGTGCACAACAACACGTGTCCTCTCCATTTAACCCATATCTGACACAGCAGTGGGCAGCTAATTCAGTGCCCAGGAAGCAGTGCTTGGGGGTAGTACCTTGCTTAAGGTATCTCACTGGTACCTTGCTGGTCAGGGATTCTAACCAGCAACCTTTCAACCACCAGTGTGCTTCCCTAACCATTAGGCCACTACTGCAGCATGGGACCTTGGTGGGTAGGGGATCTCACCTGCGCCCTGGCTCTGCGTGTGGGCCCTGGGCTAAACACCAGGCCACCTCTTTAAGGCTCTGCGAGTGGTCCCTGGGCTAAACACCAGGCCACCCCTTTAAGGCTTTGTGAGTGGTCCCTGGGCTAAACACCAGGCCACCCCTTTAAGGCTTTGTGAGTGGGCCCTGGGCTAAACACCTGGCCACCCCTTTAAGGCTCTGCCAGTGGGCCCTGGGCTAAACACCAGGCCACTTCTTCAAGGCTCTGCGAGTGGACCCTGGGCTAAACACCAGGCCACCCCTTTAAGGCTCTGCGAGTGGGCCCTGGGCTAAACATCAGGCCACCCCTTTAAGGCTCCGCGAGTGGGCCCTGGGCTAAACACCAGGCCACCCCTTTAAGGTTCTGCGAGTGGGCCCTGGGCTAAACACCAGGCCACCCCTTTAACCTTCTACTGAATAAGTGGCCAGAAGATAGAAGCATGGGTAGATTATTTTACTTAGATGATCTATGACCTTTGCTTGCTTTTATTTTGAGGGCTATTAAAAAGCCTTTGAAATGAAAGTGATTCACTTCTAAATTTGCCAGCTGACATGTTTGCATGCATAAGATGCCAGGCTGTGATGACTTGCAGTCCATTATCATGTGCTGTTTTCCAGGGCAGAGTATAAACTCTATAGTCCAGGATGCTCTGAACTCTGTAGTTACGTCTGCACTTTGGTAAAAATGCTTCCTGAACCACACATCTGGTCTGTCTGGGCTGGGACTTGGCAAGATGGGCTTTTATCGCTACTGCCAGGGCGATTTGTTTTACCCCACAGCTGGCGTTTCTTTGTGTCCCGCCAAAATCTGTGGCATCCACAGCTTTGAACCCACCCAGGCCAAACGTTCCGGAAGCTGTGCTTTAGCACCGCCAGCGGACCAACGCTGCCAGCTGGTCTCGCATCACATGCGCACACGGATTCATTTCTCGCAAAGCGCTTTGAGGCAGGGAAGCACGCCCAACTGATGAGGTCACGGGACACCGGATCACATGACCGTTGAGACTCATCTCGCGGGGCCCGGAGCCAGGATAAGGACGGCTGTTCGGCTATGCATAAGGGGAGCAGAACAGTGGAGGAAACTGGCAGCCAGGCCACGTAACACCCTTTAGCAGAGGAGCTAATTAGACGACTCATTAATTTCCCTTTCTTAGATGTATGGTGAGGGCACATCAGGGATACTTTATGCATCTGTTGTGTTATGCAAAACTAATGTTCCTGTCCTGTCCTGCGGGGTTAGAGCACGAACCACTGATTGGGTCCTTGTTCAGAGACTCCCCAGGGACAAATATCTTGTCAAATTATGCATATTTATATATTTTAATTAATTCTGCATTCAGTTACCAGTGTTTTTGGCTAGGTTAGGGGTACAGATCGCTGGTTTTGGGGGATGGGGTGGCATTTCCATGACAGTAAATATGCTGCCCAGAATGGATTAAGACCAGGAGTACCCAGGCACTGCAGAGAGTTAAGATGGGCTTTTTCTTAATATAGCCCCATGTGCAAACTTGTGAGGATCTTGACAGCCATTCTTTGGGGCTGTGTGTTATATTTTTAAACCGTTAATTTTACGTGAATTAGCGAATCAGCATACTGTTTGTGAGTGCTTTCCGCCTCCTGGTGGTACATGAGTGTGCGGATTCTGTATGTCCTGACCGTGTTTGGGATTGGGAGTTCAGGTCATTGTGTGAGTGTGCTAAACTGGACTAGTTTTCCATTTATCCTAACCATATAAGCTTTTCCACAAGATGGATTGATACAGTTTAATAAAGAATAAAGACAATGTTATATAGACTGGTTATGATACTGTTTTTCTATATAAAGCTATGTGATTGTTTTTATATGCATAGAGATACAAAGACTATAGTTAATCTACAATTTGGACATTAAAATTTAAATCAAATTATTGGTACGTTACTGAGTCCACCAGGCATGGTAACATTAATTAGCTAATGATTATTTCACATCCCTTAGGCAACATCATCAGGTATTATTGTACAGACCAGTCAGTTCCACAAAGTACTTAATTTATAACTCTTACTATGGATTTGTGGAATGGGTCTCTTTGTAATAAAGTAAGATTAACCTGTACGCTGTCTGTGTTTTTATGCTGTGATTTTGGGTGTTTTAAGATATGTCTGTTTGAGGATCGATATGGCCTGTTTGCAGAATCACTGAAAAGCTGCTTGCTTATTTCTGTATCTGTCTCAACTAGTGCACCAGGGATGAAGTTCACCCGTGCAAAGACAAGTGTTTAGTTACTGATGATAGAGGATCACAGAGCAACCCTAGGAGCAGTAAAAAGATGCGGACTGTTTGTGCTGCGTGTGTTTAGGAAATCAGAGACCGTTTAATAATGAATACCCTCTTAAGGACAAGTCTGTGGCCAAGAGATGTGCAGGCAGTGTGATAGGAGACTGAGTAACTAAGAACACGGACTGTAACGCAGAGCAGTGTCTGTTACTGAACATCGGGTGGAGGGGTGACTGTGATCAAAAAAAAAAAGTCGGAGACAATCTGAAAAGCGCACCTCTCTCGAGGCCACAGTGAGGACTGAGTCACTTAAAGAATGGACATTTCGCTGTAGATTCCCGAGGACCAAAATCTTATGTGTCACTGAATATTCCAGCAAATCCGTCTGGATATACAGTAGAACAGAGAAATGGAGAATTGTGGACATTTTTTTCTTTTGGTTGTGACTGCACATAATAAAAAAAAATACAACAAAACAAATTAGCAAATTTTCTTGCAACTGTGTGAATGCGAGGCGAATTATGGCTGGATGTCCAGGTGAGATCACTGGTCCCCAGTAAAGACTGGGAAACGGGTGGAGATCAGATGGAGCTAGCATCACACCAGCGGGCGATTAGCGATGAAAGCGATACCAGTTTCACGGTTAACCACAGTAAAATACCAGACAGCATTACCATTTCAAATGTTAATTAAAATTTCAATTGATTACCACACCTTGAAAACTCAGGTTAAATACTGTTCAGCATCAACCAATGTTAGCGACAGACTCCCAAGCGCAGGCGTGCAGGCGCAGGCATGCAGACACAGACAAGAGATGTGCAGGCACAGCTTACAACGTGGGTGTGTTTTGTCAGTGAAAACTTGGCGTGAGCCGCTGACAGCAATCCGGGGATTTTTAAAGTTGATGTGATCATTTTGGTCACTATATTCCTGATAGTAAATTCAAACCAGCAAAGACCAAAGACTCGGATAAAATCCTGTTCAACTAGATTTTCATTGATCAGGAAAAGTCCCTGCAGTCTCCTTGTTGAATATACACTCACAATAAAACTCCTAATAATAATGATACTGACACATTTTCTCACCCTGCCAGGGGGACTTCTGACTGTATGGTGGCCCTAATTGCCCACCAACATAAGCTGTCAGCTGGGCTGATAAATTCTAACAGCAATATCAGTTGTGTTCCTGCAATGCTTATACATCATCCCATTATCGGTTCCCCAGCTTCTAGTCCATGAGAACCAGACAATAGAACAGGTATCAGCTGTCATTCTTGTCAAAATGCAAAAAGGAGCAACGATATTTATCTGGTAAATACATTTTCATTTAAAAAGGCTTACTGTATTGTCGTTGGAGATGCAGACAAATAAATCCTGATATAGACAAACATCTATGAGGTTCTGCCAATATCAGTTTCACTAAATTGTAGTTCAGCTAGCCTGGGTTCCCTGAATGTGGGAATGTAAAGTACAAATACGATACTATTTCAGTGCATCTGATTCCAACCTGATACAGCCAAAACCAGTTACACTTAAAGGCATGCTAATTTGTAGTTAAGCCCAAGTCTCCGCACAAGTATATTAGCACTATTTATTTAATGAGTCAACAGATACTCTATACTCTTGTGTTGCAGTGAACCAGACAATCACCTGGTCACAGGGCATCAGTTTCCATACTTGGGTCTCTTTTCAGACCGGCCCAGCGTGAGCCTGGAGTTTCCTGACGTTCTTGCAGAGTGACTCGGAATGCTTTTTCGCAGACACGCCACACCTTTCATTTCTGATGCTATGGATATGATCTGGGGTGATGATTTGCCCAAAGAGCAGACCTGTAGCTGAGGTGAATGTCAAGAATGTTCATTTTTTGAATAATTCCGCCCGTATGACCTCGCAGTGCACATGACAGGGCACTTTCCACTCTGTCAAAGCATTTTAACATACACTGGGAATAGTTTCACTATTGAATAAAATATTTTTTACGAGCATTGTCCTACTGGTGCCAGCATATTTCAGCATAATACTAAAATATATATATTTTATATATATATTTAAGAACCATAATTAGCACAAGCAGGTAGAAGATGGATTGAGCTAATTGTAAAATTATATATATATATATATATATATATACACACACACACACACACACTGAACAAAAATATAAACGCAACACTCTTGTTTTTGCTCCCATTTATCATGAGCTGAACTCAAACATCGGAAAATTTTTCTACATACACAAAAGACCCATTTCTCTCAAATATTGTTCACAAA
>JAODKM010000099.1:3020050-3030791 GCA_026780845.1 Petrocephalus sullivani | reverse complement strand
TCGCCAGACAGCTTTACGGCAGACCCCCCCCCCCCCCGCGGCCCCGGCGGCCCGCCCCCCTCCCCCCCTTTTTTACCCCCCCCCCCCCCCCCCCTCCCCACAGTGCCGACTCGACAGCTGCTGAATAAATAAAGGAGGGGGTGCAGAAACACTCCGAGTGCTCACCGCTCGCCGCAGCCCGTTTGCACTTTCTCCCGCCTCAGCTCCCGCTAGAGTTGCCGGCATTAAATATTGAGCAGTGTGAAAGCAGAGGCGGCGGGATACGATCAAAGTCACCGCGATGCGGCCGGCGGCGCGGCGCTGCTGATAGCATCTCCGGCAGCCCGGCGACAAATCGCTTCCGGCGGGAGGCTTGTGTTTTATGCTGATTACGCCAGCGGCCGGCCGGCCAGGTGCAAACCTGCTAAACAGATTCGCTGCTCGGGGCCGCGTACGGCTGGTCCTCTGACGAATCAGACGCGGCCGTATCGGGTCATCCGGGCCCGGCGCCAGCACGGACAAAAATCTGTGAAGGTGGAGAGTATCGGTGGGAGAAATGAAATCGGCCCGTGACGCACGGTAATCCTGCCAACGGCGGTTTGAAGCCACGTTCCTCTAGTTACCGGGGAAACCCGCTGTTTGGTTAAACCCCAACTGCTGACATCCTCAGATCTGTTAATTTTATTGCTTTTTTGGCTGATTTATTGCTGCAATGTCTCATTAATATGAGTAGTATTTCCTTCCAGCGATGTGTCATTCTTCGCTGCCCGTGTCGTCCCGGTATCATGAAGGCCCTGATTGTTGAAAAAGCATCTCGCTTGATGTCGCCACTAAAGACGCCTATTAGTCACCGAGGTCCGAAACGAGCGGGAAGATCTGGCGGCCGGCCTCGAGGCGGCCCCTGGGAAAAGCCACCGGCAGCTTGCGCTACAAATCGGGACAAAAGGTACAAATTGGAGAAGCGTGTGATCTTGAACTGGAGCCGGGAGGTGTGATAGGTCTAGTCTGGACGGGGATCCCCCCCCCCCCGCCGCGACCAATCGGTATCCTGCCTGTCGCCCAGGAGGGTGATGTCGCTGCCACAGCAGGCCGCCACTTGAGGCTCAGTGAACTTCACCCCCGCCAGACGCTCGCACCTCTTTGGGTGACCGGCAGCAGGTCCCTTGGCCCTAAATCCATGGCAACCAGAGCTGGAGGGGGTTAGGTGTGATACAGGAGATAACAGAAGTCCTGGGTCGCATCGCGGAGGCTGAAATGGGCACAGTCATGGGTCAGTGCCAGAGACCCGGCTGCTTGTGGGAATTAGCCACACAAAGTGTTGACACGTTTGTCACAAGTTTGTGCAAGCTGCTGCACTTCGCCATCGTTCCTCAGGCTTTTGGGGAATGTGGGTGGTTGAATTACCTATTTAGATGTAAGACAACTGAATATGTTTAAACATCATATAAACAATAGCAGTACATAGCATAGAGTCCAATTAAATGTAGCACAGAGTCCAATAAAAAAGTTTTGTTTTTCAGCCATGTTCTTTTCTATCCAGAATTCGTCCTCCTATCTCAGGAATGGCATAATGTAGAGGAGCAGAGAAATTGGAGAAGATGATCTGAAAACTAGTCTTGCCAATGGCCTGGGTTTTAGCTGACATCGCCTGTCACGGGCCGTGATTCATGTCTGCTGTTTATTTTGTGGTGAGGAAGCCGTCTCGCAGAGCCAAGACGTGCCAGCCGTGTGTCGGTTTAAGGCAGGTGGGAAACGGGGGCCTGGTGTTTCAAAACCACAGGGGAGGACGCCACGGGTATTTATAAACCAAACGGGAGGAAGAGATGACAGTCTGACTGATTTCCTACATTCACACCTATGATGTCGATACAGGAATTTCTGTTTATGTGTGTCAGTAAGACTGAGTTTTCGCTGTTGTGTTAATATTTAGCTTTTGCTTTTTACTTGGTGACTATCTTCTTTGTAGTCGTTAACCTGCAATAAAAATAATTTTAATATTACACCACCTAAAGCATAATACCCAGGAACTGTGTAAAATTACAAGCGGTCTTTAGCTGACGCTGTCTTAGTATTGACTCTGGCTTACGGTGTAGGCATCTGGGCGGCAGCTGGACACGATGTGGTGGTGAGCTTTAACTTCTGACCACAGCTTTGTTTATGAAGTTCCCTTATGGGGGCCGACAGTAAAATAAACAAGTTACATCTGTTTTGGCTGGGAGTAAATCATTTAAATGGAAAAAACGTAACATGATGTCTGAAGAAGTGAGGCCCGAAAAAAGTGAGCTCACTAGTCACGTTTCATGAGGATTTGCCGTATTTGTGAGGTCCTTTGGTCCTGTAGACACAGACTTCCGTCTGTCTGCATTATGAGCTACAGCACAGGCTGAGTTGCAGAAGACCCCGGGCACTCTGAGAATGAGGTACATGTGATTGTACGGCAGCATTCGTCTGGTTTGTAAGGCGTATGACTGTTTGTTCCTGAGAAGGAAGTGAAAGAGAGTTTCCACGCAGAGGGTGATAAACGGCGCAGTTATTTTTAACGTCTGCTTGCTCTTTTGCGATGCTTTTCCCAGCGTTATCTCTGTCGCTCCAGCTGGCCGCATTTACACTGCAGCGGGCCTGTCTGCATGCCCCCCCCCCCCACCTGAAATCCAGCGATAAGGCCATCAGAGGAAGGTGCTGATGCATATGGCCCATCCATTGCCCCGCCCCCTGCCCCCTGCAGCCGTCCAGCTTCCTCACCATTGGTCAGAACCCTGCCGCCGAGAGTCAGGTTGCAGCTTCGCTCGGCAATAAGTCCGACGATCCATTTCCCACTTCCGTTCTCCGCTGCTCCTGGCCTGTGCGGTGCACCTCCGGCCCCAAAAACTCACGGCTCCATCTGGAGCGAACCCCCCCCCCCACCCCGGGGGGCATGGCTGAGGCTGATCGTACCTAACGGAGCATAATCCGTCTGAACGTAGCAAACAGTCCCTCCGTCATTTGCATATCATAGTGTCAGGGCTGCCAGCTCTTCTCAGCTGGCTGCAGTGAGATTTTCAATTTCAGACAAGTCTGCACACACACGCACACACAATTACATGTATGTAACCATTTTATTACCTTGTAAATGGTCTTCGGGGTTTGCAAACTGCCTCAATGCTTTTGATGTAGCTAATTTTAGGTTTAAAATGGAATAATATAGATATATAAGTTCTAGAGGACAGCGCAAAGGTGCATTAGTGCAGAGGTAGAATGTGCAGGTGAGGAGCAGTGTAACCACGGGGAAGAAGCTGTTTTTGTGTCCTGAGGTGGTGGTTCTGATGGACTGGAGCCATCTCCCTGAAGGGAGAATTCATGGCTGGCCTGTATGTAGCACTTATATAATGCAAATGTTAGTGTTAAATGTAGTGTAGGAGCATTGGTCATGTTATAGTCGCACAGGTGAAGCAGGGTTTCGGTGGCCTGGGCTGCTGCCGATGTTTCTGCAGAAAATGTCACTGCATCTCGGCTCCAGCAGGGATTTATGTGCCCGGCTACTGCCTGGCAGTTTAGCAGGAAGCTCCAGCCTCATGCCTCCAGCAGGGATTTATGTGCCCGGCTACTGCCTGGCAGTTTAGCAGGAAGCTCCAGCCTCACGCCTCCAGCATGGATCTGGCTCTGGCTGCTACACTCGTGCAGTTTTCCCTCCCTGCGTTGGGCCGGATTCCCTCCAGGTACCCCGGCTTCCTCCCCCGAATAGCCTGGGACAGGCTCCAGATCCCCGCCATCCGGACCGGATCGCTGGTCATTATCGACACAGATCCTGCTCGCTGTTAATTGGTCACCTTTTTATTGGGGATATTCTCTTAATAGGGGTGACTGGTGAAAAGTGGCCATGTTCCAGTGACTAAACAGAGGGACTCGTGCTCACACCTGCCCCCCCTCCTGAAGGTACACAGACTGTCCGGTGTTAAGACCTGGCAGAGCGGATTGACAGATGCATTGTGGGACAGCCAATGAGTTCATTTTAGTAAAACATGCCCGCCTGTTGGTGTGTGTGTACATGTTTTAATATTCACGGGTTTTTCAATATTTGCTTTGACCAATGTGGGAGAATACAGACGTTGAGGCACCGAGTTTCGCTATTTTTATATGTTTGATGTCCCACTGACTTGAAATGCAATGAACGATTCCTACAAATAGACACAATCATTTCTGTGTCTAACTAGTAACTGAAGGTGAATATTAAAAATGATAATATGCCTGTAAATGAGTTTTAATGGGTTCAGAAAGCCAGGGACACCCTGGTGGTTATGTTTTTATTTATTTTTTTCCATCACCAGTAGTGCAGAAGGCACAAATTCTAGAGGGACGGCTGGCCGCAAGCGAAGGGGGCTTCCTCTTCCTCAGACCCGTCGCTCTTCCCCTTACCTCTGACAAAATGCTGGGGGATTCATGGTCACCCGTCATTTTTCATCCACTGTAGTCTTTGCAGACCAGCGGCAGCTATTGACAAGTGATCCATCCATCCATCCATCCATCCATCCATCCATCCATGAGTTTGGGGGCTCATTGGTCTCTCATTTGGCTTGCAGGGGAGTGTGTGAGACACATTGTTCTCAGGGCTGGTGGCCTTGCCTAGGGTGGCTTTCCTGCTGAACATTAAATCTGCTGGTAAAGCATGACTGGTTACCTGCAAAAAAAATAAATAAATAAGGGAAAGTCGCACAAATTGAAGCGCAGCTGGAAAATGAATCAGCAAAGCAGTGATGCAGCTGCCTGGGATAATGGCTAGCTGTAAATGTAGCATTTGGGCGTCTTGCTTCCTGGGACTTTGCGATGGCTCTTCTTGTGTTGGCGCCCTCTGGAGGAGAACTCTGAGCATAGCGGTCCGGCTTGGAGGCCAATTGCATTTCACATGCTGCAGGGATACACAACAGCAGTGCCGTCGCATGCGTGCCATCCTGCCTCCCTGCGATGAGCCCGGGGGCCCTGCTGAGCGCCCTTCTGTCCCCCCCCCCCCCCCCCCCCCCCCCCCGCGCCCCCCCCGCCCCCCCCCCGCCCCCCCCCCCCCCCCCAAAGCCCCGCCCCTGCTCACGCTCACACTTACCACCAGGTGCTACCCTGGTTAAGAACTCATTCCGAAAGGTTGTGGGTTCAGCCCCTAGAAAGCGTTACTGTCCTCAGTGGGCGACACACTGCAAATGCGTTGCTTCAGTAAGGAAAGCCCCGGGTACCAGCATAAAATGCAAAATAGTCACCTATGGATGAAAGTGTTCATGGGAGAAATGGGACTTTGAAAGCCACCGTGGATGAGATTATCGTGGGCTGTCAATCATCGACGGGTTTAGCCCACAGACAGGGGGGTGACTGACAGCACACGGGTGTCCCGCCCACCCTGGGTTTATAATCCTCTTTTCACTCATCTCTAGATAAAAGTGTCTGCAGAGCTACTAAGTCATGTAAATGACACACAGTCATACTGCCTACAATGCTCATCACCTACTTACTTACAAAAATACCTCAAATATTGCTTATCTATATTTTGCATGTAAATAGACCATAGTACCACTATGCGTTTTATCAGCCGGTGGCCATTGATCAGTAACGTACCAAAAAGTAAAGTGATTTTTAAAATTCAGTGTTAATTATGTATTCTATAGCATTTTTTTCAAGCCTTAGTATATTCTTAGCTTTATAATCTTTGTAATCTTTGTAATCTTGTTACTTACTATTTCTCAGTTTACCAGTATTATGTAATATCACGGGTAAGTTAAAAGCGTTTCTGTGTAGGTGAGATCAGGAGTGTAATGACCACCCACTCTCCTCCCTTCCGATCATCCAATACAGGGATGTGTGGGTTTTGTGTGTGTGTGTGTGTGTGTATGTGTGTGTGTATGTGTGTGTGTGTATGTGTGTGTGTGTATGTGTGTGTGTGTGTGTGTGTGTATGTGTGTGTGTATAAGCACTATACAATCAGAAATAAAATGTCTATTGAAAACGTTCATGTTACAGTAGTTATTCAGTGGCCCGCAAAACATTTAATCAATTCTATGCTACTATGCAGCTGACTAAATCATCTTTGAATCACTCAGTTCACAAAAGAGTCAGCATAGTACAGTCCTGTTGTTTGAACCCATCCCTATTCTTTCAAAAAATGCATTTGAAGAGATAATTGCTAGTATTGAATTTGCCATTGTCATTTCATTTTGACACTGTCTGTAAAAGTCTGTAGTGCAGATTTTGCTGGGCTGTGCCTAGATCACTGTCTGCAAGCAATGGGAACAAGTCTGTGAATGTATGTTTGGGTGTGTGTGTGTGTGTGTGTGTGTGTGTGTGTGCGCGCGTGTGTCTTTTAGCTTGCTGGGCCAGGACCGATTGCTGTGAGACAGAAGGTTCTGTCAGCAGGCTGCTTTAAGTACAGATTGTGTGGAATACGAACGGGCTATAGTGAAATCTGTAGCCCTTCCTCTGTGACCTTGAGGACACCAGCACTGAAGGGCTGTTGTATCCTCTTGTATCCTCCTGACGTGCGTGAGTGTGACACATTCTAATTCACACAAATAAAAAATATGGCGGTCTGTCACTGAATAGAGCCAGGTATGTGAACCTGTTGTGATTCGGGAGAGGGTACAGTGGGGAGATGCATCAGAAGGGGCTGAATATCCACTTCATAACCTCAACCTGTGTGCATATGAAACGGGCACCGTGCTTTACGAGTTACGTGTGCTTTGGGACCACGCGTAGCAGCAGGAAGGGTGTCCTGTGTCAGACGGCCCCCCTACTGCACGTTTTAGGCTCGCTAGTTAGTGACTAACTCACACCTGCCACTCCCAGTGAAATGACCAAATCCAAACAGCGATTTGAAAGGCTTTAGTGGGTGAGCGGCCTAATCGTCGTAGCTGATCACCGTATCAGTCGATTTTCGCTTGCTAACAGACTGAGCGATTGGGACTGATAAGCAGCGCCCCACCCCTCACCCCCGTGGGCCTCAATTGCCAGAATTACCCGTCTGTGCCTGCCATCCAGCCACACGAGGAGCGAGCAAGTCACCTTTATGCAAGCTGGTAAACAGGCACCTTTGCGGTGACGCACCCCCGTGTCCTCGCCATCTGTGCATTTTGTCTCCATTTTGGACGGTCCCGCAACTCTTTTTTGGCTGCGGCTCCCCTCGCCCTGGGAGCCCGCGCGGTGTGCAGTTCTGTTGTCACGGCGATTCCTTCCCACTGCCTTGTCTCTTCGGGAACCCTGTGGCGTCATGGGAGCGAGCCCGTGTGCTTCCGTGTGCTTCCGTGTGCTTCCGTGACTGCTTTGAATTTGGTGCCTGGTTGTCAGGAAGCCAGAAGTTCGCCTTTCAGCTGTGGTTCTGTGGATGCAAAGGAGTCTCTGCAATTGGTGCGGCCAAAACTAGGAGGGAATGCTGCTGGAGAAGTGGGCTGCTTTAGAAGAGGGGAGCTTTTGGGAATATTGGGGGAAAAGCCCATTCAGTCATCCATCCTTCCTTCAATCATGAATCCAGTACAGGATTTTGGAGGATTGTGGGCCGTATCCCAGTCGGCATAGGGCAGAATGCAGGGCACATGGATGGGATACCAGTCCGGGGCCATCTCAAGGTACATAAACGTTTTGGGTTCATAAAAAATATTATTTCCACAATTTAAATGGCATTTACAATGATTTAATCTACTGAAAAGATCAGCTGGGTTTTATGACAGAAAGTCGTTTATGCAAGGCTGTTGTTTTATTTATATTCTGTCTTCTAAGTTCTGGAATGTTCCCATTCCGGGCTGGTGCCCGAGCGGGCCGGCCCCCGGTGCCTCTTTCTGTCAGGAGAGCGTGGCAGAGAATCGATAAAGGAGAGAGCAAAGCGCGGCCAGTGCTGAAGGTCAGGACGCCCTGGGCGTAACCTGATCTGTGATTCACGTTATCTCCTTGCGGACAGCATGCCGCGCCGGGCCCTTGTCTCCGGCGATGTGGAAAAGCACCAGTTTGTTCTGTGCAGAATAATTACAAAAATGAGGAACGAAAATAAGAAGAGATCCCTGCTTTATTGCTTTATTCCTACATTGGGAACTTGCCAACTACGGGGTGGTGATTGGCTCAGGGGGCTAAGCCTCTGTGCCTGTGATTGGCTCAGCGGGCTAAGCCTCTGTGCCTGTGATTGGCTCAGTGGGCTAAGCCTCTGTGCCTGTGATTGGAAGGTTGCTACTTTGAGCCCGGCCTCAGCAGAACAGTCACGTGTGTATGGGCCCTCGAGCGTGGCCCTTGACCCCCAGCTCCAGGGGAACCGCACCTTTACTGGTCCCATGCTGTTACCCACAAGATGTAGATGTGCAAACAAAAGATTTATCATCTTATCATTTTAAGTTGAATAATATTGACGCACACGTTTCTGAATCTAAAAGACATTAGACGGAGATATATTACATAAATGTATTACATAAATACACATGTGATCGTAACTGCTGATAAAATGCAGATGACCTGTCCGCGTGCTGACAGGCTGTGGGTGATCAAAGCTGAACAGCGTGTTAGACTTTTGGCAGATTTTCTCCTGGGACCAAATTTCATAAAGCGTTTCATAGACATTATTTATACGGCAAAAAGGAAAAGCTGTATAGTGCATAGAACTAACACTGTATGGGGCGTGCGCATTTAGCCCAATAAATCCATTCATTCGTCCATTTCCTCCTAAGCAGCCGAGTCCATAGTCCTTATATGCATTAGTGTAAATGAGTGAAAAATCATATTAAATTAACCGTGTTCATCAGCTAACACTGCCTGGTGTATATCTGATTATATTAGCTTGAATAAAGAAGAAACAAGGGAAATTATACCTTCTGATATCACCCAGAGACATTTCTGTTCCCCTGTCCCATGAAGCTCCATCGAGAGTGAAATTTGCAAATAACCACTAACAAACTTCTCTGTACTTCTGATGTGCTTTTAAAACACCTGCAATTATGATGTATACTTTCAAATGTGGGGATTCCCCTATGATCAAACCTCACTTTGCCATTCTGCAAAAGGAGAATTGTCTAGATAATGAGTTCTTTGTAGGAATTGTATGAAATGGCCACTTCACTGACTGATCTGTGCACTGGGGAGCCAGAGGTCTTTGTCACAATGAACAGGACTGAATGTCAAAATGGCCGTTAGAATAGCAGAGCGTAAAATAATCCATTGATCCATTTGACCTAAAAATCAATTTCCCATCTGTGTAATAATAAACTTTTTAATTTTAAATTCACTTCCTTTTTTGGTTTTGCAAACAAAAGGCAAGATAACACTGTATATTTATATAGCAGATGCTTCTGTCCAAAGTGATGTACATGGGTTTTTTTGAGAGACAGACTGGGGACTAAGAGCCATCCTCAACAGGCCCAACAGTGACGTCATTCTATTGACCAGAGTGAAATGTCTTTGCTGTTTCTGTGTTTTTACACTTATGTAGCTCACACAACACTTATATTACCTGTCGCCGTTATCTGTATGTTTACCCAGTTTAGGTTAAGCGCCTCCTGGGTACAGCCGCCAGGCCCCTCTTGGGGTTGGCAAAAGTTATGAGTGCTTTAATTAGCCACAATACTACCTACACGGCAAGCAGTCTTTGTTTAATTATTTTTATTTTTAATTAATTATCTGTACAGGGCAGGGTTGCTTGAAGGGAGCAATCTGGGCTGTGCGGAATCTGCCTGGGTCTTGCTTGGCTTGTGTCTGTCATTCTTATAGCCTTCAAGTAAGAAAATGTCTCTTTCGTAAGTTACCAAAAATAAAGCGTAAAGCTTTACACCTGTAAAGGTCGTGCTTTTACAGCCTGCATCTGCTCAGGCTTACCGAAAGGAAACTGATTTTATTTCTACTGATGTCCCCTGCAGTCCTGGGTGCTGATCTCCTTGGGCTGTATGAGACTCTGCTCTGAATCTTCCACGTCCTGGGCCCTGAGACTCCTGTTTGGTCCTCCGTTCCCTTGCATGTCCCTTAGTCAGCTCGCCCTCACCTACTGCGTAACGAGTTATTTTAAGATGTTCCATCATGGCAGCAATCAAGCACTAGTCTGTCTGAATTCAAATTGTACATGATTGCAAATTTGCTTTCCTGCAGGGCTCAATTACTGAGAAATAATAATTGCATCTTATCTTTTCTGCACATTCCTTAAATCTTAAATCTCCTCTTTGTTCATAACTTTAGCAATGTAATGGAAAATTAGATTAAGTGGTGGAAATTCTTTCTATATATACACACATATACACATTTATTAACATGCGTGAAAGTTCATCTGGGAGCAAGTTCAGTTGAGAAGAGGTTGGACATACAAGCTCAGTGAAAGGCACCTGATCACCCAGCATCAATAACCAGCCTGAATGGTGATAAATCCCACCAGCAAGGTTCCGGCATCTAATGGAATGCCTTCCCAGAGGAGTAGAGGCTATTATAGCAACGATAGGCTGACCAACTTCATACTGAAATCCTTGGCTTTGGAATGTGATGTTGACCAAACTAGTGTTCACGTGCTTTGGCCATAGTTTATAAAACTTTTTCTAATACTTTTGGGAATAGCAGAAGATTTTTACAGTGTTTTTGCTTCTCTAAGAATTACCTGTATTCTAATTATTCACACCCTTAAAAAAATATATGTATATATATGTATATAATATGTGTGTGTGTAATTTAAATAAATCGTTATGCACATTCTGTGTATTGAGGTTAATTGTAGAGCTGTGACAGTATCCTGTCCTCTCATGGCTTCCTGGTCCCCTGGGATACTCATGAATATAAAACTGAGGACACTATTAAAATT
>JAODKM010000099.1:2972830-2991796 GCA_026780845.1 Petrocephalus sullivani | reverse complement strand
AGGGGGAGGGGGGGGCGGGGGGCGTTCTGGCTTCTTTTGAAGTATTCCGTTGGCCTGTTAAAATCCAATTTAAATGTCTATCTGGATTACCTTTGACGTTCTGCTCAATGGCCCAAAGCATGGTAGCTTGTAGCAAATTTAGCAGAGAGAGGCCTTGATGCTTGTCTCCGTTCCACAGCTTTCATCATGGCTGCGTGCTTTTTCTGTTCCTCTTGGGGCTTTTAAGAACTCATTCTTTTCCAAATTTTTTTCCCTATACTGACCATTTTATGTTCAGTACTAGAACAAGGATATTCCATCATTTTAACTATTGTGGAAATGACATTTCTGTCCTTTTAAAGGATTCTTGCCCCTGGTTTGTTTTGAGCTTACAGAACCCAGTAAACCCAGGAGAATTTAAGCCGCATGCTTGGCCTGTTACACTGGGTATTATGGACCAGATCGTCACATGACACAGACACCCAAAAAGAGGCTCTAACATCTGACTCCAGGATTTCAGATTGATATTTTCAGCCCAGGTTTTTTTCCCCTGAGGACTTGGAGAAGTTGCTGGTGTTTGTGTTGAATTAAATCTAATTCCATGTCTGTAATGCTGTGAATACTTTGACTGGAAGGTTTTCATTGATACTGACCTGGAGTTTAAAAAGTACATCTCTTTTGCAAACAGCAACAAAGAAAGGGAGATTCAACGCAACAATTTTCCGGCCACTTTCTGGACCAGTTAACCAGTTAAGTATCATTGTTTTTAAAGTATGCTTCGAAATGTTTGCATATTTCGAAATTTGCTCTTGAAGGGATGGGATAGATGGCCGGAAAGTTGTAGAAGTTTTTACTGTTTGGGACAAACACTGGTTGGGGTGAGGGTCACACACCCACTGTCAGTGTGGTGCCCCCTTCTGGAGGATTTTAGGAAGTATGCAAGGACATTGCGGTTACAGGAGCCGGACAGATCCAGAAGGCTGCCCTGCCCGCACTCTGTCACTCGCTCTCTCACATCCAGCCCTACAGCTCTAGCAGCCACTCTCTCTCTCTCTCTCTCTCTCTCTCTCTCTCTCTCGCCCAAGCTGCCTCTGTCACGCTCATGTGAGAGGCACAGACGTGTAAATTTAACCCAGTGCAAGAAAAGACCGGCACTGACGTCCATGTTCCCTACGCAGTGGGCGCTTCAGCAACGGGCTTGTTGGATTCCACTCTCCCGCTCTCTCTCTCTCTCCCTCTCTCCCTCTCTCCCTCCCTCACTTCACGCCTTCACGTGCGCGGAGTTGGTGCCGCGCGAACGCCGATCCTAGCCGCCAGCTCACTAGGGGAATGCGGTGTGCGAGCTGCAGCCCCTGCGAGCTTGAGCAGGGAGTCTGAGGCTCTCGGTACTAGGGAAGAGGTTCTGCGGGGTGTTTAGGAGCAGAAACTTGGGGGGAGTCTGAGCTCCCCTGTGAACATAGACTGCTGTGTTCTCTGAGCTCTCGATTCCTGGGGACCCCTAAAGCTGAGTTTACCCAGTCAGACCTCCAGGCTGCATCCAGGAGAGGTCAGATCAGCAGCGTGCACAGAACCCACAGGACTTTTTTCGCCCCCGCTTTGGCCCCCTGGAAAACCCTCAAGGGCAGCTGTTGCTGTGTTTTGGGGGCCCGTCTTCTCTTGCGCTGTGGCCAGAGCCTGCGTCCATCCTCGTGCACGTCCTCGTGAGTACGTGTAAGAGCGCGGCGGCGGGACCAGGATGCAGGTGTCTTTCGTGTGCAGCGACCACCGGGCGGTGAACCGTAGCACGGAGGACAGGCTGAACCGGCAGAATGCGAGCAGCCCCGGCACACGCAGCAAGTTCCGCACCGTCGCCATGGTGGCCCGCAGCTTGGGCCAGCTGTCTGTGCAGAACACGCCATCCGCAGGCGACCAGGCCGCCCGCACCGGCATGAAGTACAGGTAGGCCGGTGGTCCCGGGACCCCTTCACCTCCTAGAACACCAGTGGGCTGACTCGGTGCTGGCGTCTGTTGCCAAGGTCTTACCAGCTCGTCGCTGAGGCAACAGCTGCCACACGGTGGTCCGTCACTATGGTAATGCAGCCGTCCGGTGTCGGGGTACTGTGGTGGTCCAGGTCATCTTATGTCGAGGGAGAGCAGGTGACAGTGAATATTCACCAGACTTGTCTTGGGTGTCACCGCAGTAGCGGAGTGGGGGGGGCGGGTAATTCCATGAGTAGCTTGAGTGGTTCAGAATGGCCTGGCCTGAGTGGTTTGCATGTTATCAGTTGCCATTAGTAGAGCGGTAACCTTTTTAGCAAATTGCCCCCATTGTTGCTGAGTGTGTGGGCTCTCCCGCCGTCTCCTGAGTCGCCTGTGTTTACCAGCATGCTTTTTTCTGCATCTCCCGACGCCTGCCCTGCCGCAGGGCTTAATGTGATCCCCTCGCGGCGTCTCGGCCCAGCGTGAAATGGAACACCTGCTTAACGGCGTGAGATGGACATCCCCTGTCCACCATCCATTACTCGCGAGCTGTTAAGGGATCCTCCTCTAATGAGCGCTGTGCCATGTCAACAGTTCACAGATACCCCCGTCGGTCCCCGTCTATCTGTTACGCTGGGGGCTGGGTTGCCAGATATGTGGGGGAGGTGAGGGGATTTATGAGATGTGACAGAAAACAGTCAATAAAAGTTTGCGAATGTGAAAAGGTTAATGACATTGGGTGACACGTGCTCTGCTCTGTGTCTGCGGCTTAGAGGATTCCTGTTGCTTCGTGAGCTGTTAGCACTGATATATATTCCCCTCCAAATGCTGCCCATTCCATATCACAGATATTATTATGCAATATTGGAACGCTACACTCTGTTTCTGTTACTGTAGCATCTCTTATGACTCTTCAGAGCTCTCTTATATAACTGATTGTTACATTTCACCTACAAAACATCACACGACGGCGTATTCAGTGTGTTCGAGTTTAAGTAACGGAATGGATTTCAATGTAAAACCGGTGCTAATATTCCAGAAGTTTCTGTTTTGCTGTTGCTTTATCTGACAGCTGCTCTTACCAAGTAAAGCATATTCAGATTACGGGTTTTTTTCCCCTGCAGATAATTTCCTATTTGCTAACCAGTTCCCTGACTTTCTTTGCTTCATTGCGTTTTTTTCTTTGGTCGTTGGTGGCACCGATTGCTGCATACCGTGATGATGGTGATGGTGAGGGCAGGGGATTTAACGGGACACTGCAATAGTGACCGAAAGGCTCCATATTCCAGGTGTGTTGTCACAGAATGCCTCCACCCAACGGCGAGGAGGGATACAGTATGTGAACATGTCATACGAGAGGTGACCGAAGTGACCAAAGGTCAAGCGACCGCGCAGCTGGCTGTGCTGCACGCGTCTCCTGGAAGCTCAGGCAGGAGTAGTGGAGCAGATATTCATCAGATGCTAGTTTCCATCAAGGCTGCATTGATCCAAAGTCATCTCATTATCCGGCTGGCTGTCCCGCTCGTCCCTGCTGTGTCCGTCTCGTCCTGCCTGCCTGTTCTCCTGGAGGCTTCACACTGCTTCGATTTGGGCGTTCTGTCCCTCCGAAGTTCTACCAAGAATCCCCCATTCTTACCAGTTTCCCACGCGTCATGCGCTCTGCTGATTAATGATGTGAGCACACATCCAAGAACACTGGGATAGCTTCTAAATAACATGCATCCATGTATGCAATGTGGGGGCCTCTTTCGCCTCGGGTGTGCTAGACTGGCACGGGCTATTTTGGGTCCGCGTTTCTGTGCACGCACATGTACGGCATGTCGGCATGGTCACGGCCAATGCCAGCCGCCTGCTGTATTTATGGCTTGGTGCTGTTTGGCTGGTAATTAAATAAGAATTCTGCAGAACTGTTTTCTTACCGTTTCTCTTGTATCAGATTCTGCTTTCTCTTCGCATTCCATCTTCCTTTGCAAGTGGAAACGTTTCAGCGCATAGCCTACATGTTTTTTTTTTTCCCGTCCCATGATTATTTTAATTCGGTATTCCCTTAGTCGGAGTTAATCGCCTTTCCTTCTGTGTGCGAAAATGCAGTAGGTGGAGCTTCTGATAACCTCACCCTGACTTCTTCTTACTCATTAGATTATTTTCTTGAGATACTCTTCACATGCTGGCCACAGGCGGGGGCCGGGCGCTGTGGTGGCCACGGGATATGGTCCCGCTGGGAGTGATATTGCTCCTTCAGAATAACCTCAGGACCTGGACGGCTGAGATCCAGGCCCTTTAGCAGCCTCTCCCTTAGCCAGCAACCCTCTGCCATTGGCAGAGTTCCGGTGTGTGTGTGTGTGTGTGTGTGTGTGTGTGTGTGTCTGGGAGCCTTCTTTTTCTTACTTTTCTGTGTGTTAGTGCCCACAAGGAACAGTCTGTCCCATATTGTAGCTGTTTTGATCTCAGTTATGGGCATATTGTACTGTATATAAACATTGAACAGCTTAGCTGCATAAAAGGACTTTGAGTCAGTACCAATTCCACCTGGAGATTCTCGTTCAGGCTTCGTTTAAAATACTTGTCTTCCGGTCTGGTACCATGGGCTGGTTCTGTCAAAGCGTCATGAGGTGGACTGCATTCCTGTCATTCCTGTCAGTATGAGAGGGTATGAAATGTACTCAGCCCCAGTAGCTAAGGGTGACTGAAGGGCAGAGCAACTTACTGTCTCTGCGTAACGACGCTGCAGTGTTGGGATTAACATCACATGTAATATAAGCTCTTAATTGTCAGTTCTCTAGTCAGGTGGTTTCAATAAGTAGCTACAGTATATATTTTGCTGATAGAGACAAGAAAGATAACTCAGGAAAAGTGCCGTAGGCTGCTGTGGAATATTTGGGTACACTCTGGGTATCAGATGCATGCCTCTGCTCATAAAAGCGCCTGTTTGTGATACATTCCTGCTTGACAGCTGAAGCATTTGATGTCTAACACCGTTATAAAGGAGGCAAGATCCCCAGTGGGTGCAGATGCCCGTCTATTGAGTAAATAAAGCTCAATAGACGGTGGTACAGATAATGCGATTCCCGATTCGCCGTGGGGGGGGGGGGATGGGGGCGCAGTCCTGTTGTTTGACCTGAGAGGTTCAGAAAGGTGGAGCCCCGCTTGTGCTGGGCGCCTTGGGAGCTACTCGTGTATCAGCATCAATGTTTCCAACTCGGTTTGTCTCCTGCCGTGTCTAATGGCAGCCTTTCGGGCCCTTGGGCTCAGCTGTAATTAGGTTACATTCTCCTGAATCTATTTCCCCTCTGTGCTGAAAGGTTTCGTCTTGAACGGTCAACATGCAGAGCATTAGTTTGTCTACGGAAGACAGAAACTCAAATATATGCTTTTTTAGGTACTTTGCTTTCTGATGCTTTTATGTAAAGTAGCTTATAATTTTAGGTATTTATACGACTTGGAAAATACAGATCGAACAGTTGATTGGCTCTTCCTGAAGCAGTAACTCTTCATTTACAAGTTACAGTTACAAGTTTTCATCAAATATGTGTGCTTGGTGATGGACTGGCATTCCGTCCATGGTGTTCCCTTCCTTATGCCCTGCCCTGTTACCTGCACTGTCCCCTGTCCCCGACACTGTGTCCTGCCCTCCACCCTTCCCTGTCCCCTGCCCTGTCCCCTGCCTTGCGCCCTGCCCCGTACCCTGTCCCCTACACTGTGTCCTGCTCTGCTCGTTGCCCTGTGCCCTGTCCTGTGCCCTCTGTTTCCTGGGATAGGCAGATAGGCTGGAGGCTGATTGTGACCCTGCTCTGTATAGTTGGTATTGAATAAAAATGGATAGCAGATCCTGGTCCGGGTCACAGGAGGACCTGGAACCTATCCTGGGCAGTGCAGAGCACAGGGTAGTGGACACACAGGATGGGAAGTCTATCCTAGGACGTATACATGGATACTTTTCCCTGCATAGAGACATCTAAAATGTATCTGTGCTTTAGAGGAAAGTTCCATCTATTCACATTAATTATGTATTCAGAACAGTTTGTAGTAATGAATTTTTCCAAAACCTTTTGAATTGCCCATGGAGAAAGGATTTTCTGCTGTATTGCAGTAAATGCTAAAATGTGTTATATAACGATTGCCCATGGAGCCCCAGGCTGGGCTTTAAAGGGGACTCCCTTTTTCCTGATTGGGTAATTCCTCTATAAATTCACAGCACGACTGGCCGGCTCAGCCAATTATCTGGTGGAGTGGGAGGCATTGCTGTTGATGTGCCTTTGGTTTTATGGGGGCATTTAGTGTTGAACGTGATAGCGAAATCCTGCCCTCCTTCACATTACACTTTGTGGGGGGAGTGTCAGTGGTGAAAAGGGGTGGTGGACGTGCGGGTAGCGGGCGAGGACACGCTGAGAACTCAGGGGGCGCTTATGTAAAGAATCCTCTGCACACTGCTGCAACCACGCCTGCCCTGGTCAAATGGCCCATCCCTGAGTGGCCGGGAGTAGGTAACAATTACATAACTAAGCAGAACAGCCGCTGAAGCTCCTCAGGCGCTCGGTCAGACGCCATGACTGCATGCAGAGATCCATCCTCCTGCTAGATTAGGAAGGTTTGCCGTAATGGGGGACGTTAACCTGAGGACATGGTCCTGTCGCGATGTCACGCAGAAAGACCCAGTGAGAACCACGGCACGGTCACCACGAGTGTGTAGGGCAGGTGGGCTGTCGGCTGACCGCATGAGCTCTGAGCAGAGTTGATAGCCGCTGCCTTTCTCTTTAGTCACGAAATGACTGAACGTTCTCTTGCTCCAGCGGGCGCGCTCGATCCAGACGCTGGCCTCCATCTGGCGCGTTTCCTTCTGTGGCCTTGAGGATGTTTTAGTTGTCTTCCCCTGGTGCCGACACGCAATTGGCCCTCTTTTGTTTTCTTACACGCCTGCTAGTTTTATTAAAACCATCTCTAGACACCAAATAAAGGTCCCGGCTGTTTATCAAACTCTACATGGACCATAACAGCGAGAGGATTAGTGTATGTGAAAGTGCAAAGGGATGTTTGTCCACAAAGGTTACACATTGGCTCGGTATCAATACCATATCCGTTCAGGCAGGGAAGCCATGATCCACTGAGTCGTGGAGTTTGTACTATTTTCGTACAAGTAACAAAAGCCTAACACATGGAATAACATGTCTGAGCAATTATGATTTGGGGGTTTATTAATGTGTGATCATCTACTATTCATGCTATTTGTTATTTCACTTTGCTCAGTGATAATTATTCATTGTGTTCATTGAAAGTAGGTCGTAGGTTATTCACTATAAATTAAACTGTGGGCTTGGGACCTGATCACTGAAGTGTATTAGGTCTGTGTGAAAGGTCATCTCATCCTTTATTGCTGCTTCATTTTACACCTTATCCTAAGTTATGGTCTTTCACCTTTGAGCTATGGCAAAGATTTAGACTATGGGGATTTTCAAAGACAGTGGAAGAAGCCTGAGAATCCGCGATGTGCTTGGTACCAGGGCCGCCTGCGAATCCGCGATGTGCTTGGTACCAGGGCCCTGTGAATCCGCGATGCGCTTGGTACCAGGGCCGCTTGCGAATCCACGATGTGCTTGGTACCAGGGCCGCTTGCGAATCCACGATGTGCTTGGTACCAGGGCCGCTTGCGAATCCGCAATGTGCTTGGTACCAGGGCCGCTTGCGAATCCGTGATGTGCTTGGTACCAGGGTCACCTGCGTCTGTAAACATCTCATAAGTGCAGGTCCTGAGCCGAGGGGGCACCTATTCCCCGCATGGGCAAGGGCGTAACTTTGGGTTGAATATTGGGGGGTCTGAGGTATCCACTCATTCATTATGACGATATGAGTATTGCGGGGGGGTGTATTGGCCAACCCCCCCATCCCATACACTGCTTTTCTCTTTTCTGTATGGTTACAGTTCTGTATATGGTGTTGCGATTGTGTGTGAGTATAATATCACATGATGGACGTAAAGATGTACAGTATGTGCAAAACTTTGGGGTTTTCTGCTGGGATTTGGGGCCACTTCTTCTTAGGCTTTATTTTTCTTTCTTACATTGTCTTTTAATCCTCTAATATCCTTTAATATTAGACGCTCGTGTGTGAATCCCTTCCCTCCATTTATCCTTTTGTAGCTTTTATAGTACAGATGGCGCTGCTGATGCTAGGCCGACTTTTATTGTCATTTTCCCAGTGGCTGGGCTGTGCCTGCTGATTAAAGAAAATGCTTTTGGATTTTATTTTACCAGCAAGCAATAAATTAAAAAATGAAGTACAATCTGCGATTTTGGCACGGAATGGCAAACTTTAGCAGGAAGCACAGCCTGATGAAATACTGTAAAAGTTACCTTTCACGCTGAAAGAGCACCCATGTGGAATTTCGGCAGAGTATATGCAAATTCTGTCTGTGTGCATTTGGGGGTCAGCAATGCCAGGCTTCTTTGGTGAGTTACGCAGTGCCACGATGTTTCCCACCTATGTCTGTGTGGAGTAGGCAATTCCAAGCTCCTTTGGTGAGTAACGCAGTGCCGCGGTGTTTCCCACCTATGTCTGTGTGGAGTCGGCAATGCCAGGCTCCTTTGGTGAGTGACGCAGTGCCACGGTGTTTCCCACCTATGTCTGTGTGGAGTCGGCAATGCCAGGCTCCTTTGGTGAGTGACGCAGTGCCACAGTCTTTATCACCTAACAGCACAAAACAGATGATAGGTCTCAACCTGTATCGGCGCGATATTTTATTATGCCTCATAAACTATCATGCAAGCTGCTGTTAAGAACCTTTAGATTTTGGTAGTAAGAATTATTTTTGCTGGTTTGATGGGGGTTATTCATTTGGAGGATGGAGTTTGGTAGCTCTGTTTCTTACCATACCATACCAAGGCTCCTGATATATCCCAACACAGGTCTTGTTTCAAAAGTGTGGTCCATGTTCACATTGGCCTTGGATTAAACATGCTCACAAACAACCAAGGATAGTCGTCGGTATTAGGCACTTTTCCATGGAATCGTATGCGCGTTTAGGATGTGTGGTGTGTATTGCATGTTGAGTGGTGTATCATATGTCCAGTGCATCAGGGTGTGCATAACTGCGCGCTGGGCGTCTGCATGCCATTTCTGTCTGCGCAGGGGGACTCTTCACAGACAGCTCTCTAAACACACACGCACCATGAATCATCAGACACGGGGTGGTTTCGTGTTTTAATCATGGATTTGGAATATTCCACATCTATATTTAAGCTCGGCTGGTATGGGTGCTTTAATGATCAAATTTTGTTATGTTTATATAACGCTTAGATGACTCCTGGGTAACATGACTAATATATTGTTTTCCTCACAGGTCGAATTGCGTCTGTTGTCCTGTGTTATTAAAAAATCTTTTATTATTTTATTATTACACCGTAATGGGTTTTATGGCTTTTTAAATGTCTTATGCATGTGGTGCAGCGATATACAACAAGCTTGGGTGAAATAAACCACATTATGGGATGGCCAATCAACCATTTTCTCATAATTATTGCCTCTGTTGCCCGAATTTCTCCCTTATTTCTGAGGATGCCGTGGTCTTGAATGGGAGCTGGCGGGAGACTGATTAGGATGGGGTCAGTGAGGGGCTACATTCAGGACGGTGCGGGAGAATGGCCAGATAGCAGCTTTAGTGGTGAGGTGTGGTCCGTTTTTCCGTTTTTATGGCTTCCATTTCAGAGGTGTCTGTGATGTCAGTAGCAATGCATTCTGGGAGCTCATACACTGTCAGTGAGCATGTTTACAAAGTAAGATCCTCAGTGTCCATTTAAAACTGAGGACTTTATTCCGAATTTGCTAATACTGATAGGTGTGGTGCTTAAGCACACAGATGAATTCATGCACCACATCTACTCGCTCGGCATCATACGTGACGACAGAGCTGAATTCCACCTGTGTTTCAGAAACGGCACATGGCGAGCAAATGGTTGCTTTGCTTTAGGCTCTCTCAGAGGACTGCTTGGTCCTCGTGATCAATTTTAATTATCGGGGACAGTGCTAATTTCCATCATAAATAATGGAGGCGAAGTCATGAAACGTTGTGGCTTTTCCCGTTTTGTGAAGCTCGTCGTTTCAGTGACTTTGCATGTCACTGTTTAACCCAAAGCAACCCTATTCTGGTTATATAGACTGTGTCTTTCCCTTTCACATGCAGTTAGACGCCCCCAGATACTGCGAGCTGGAATGGGGGGTCCTAGGGTCTCAGGTAATGACTTCTGCTCCGGTCAGCAGCTGGCAGTGACAGTAATGATCCGCGCGCCTTCCAGGCAGCCAGGCTGTCCATCATCCAACCCGGCTGCTGCCGTTAAAGATTAATCACGCTGTTCTCTGGTCCCTTCCATTATGCTGGCACAGTAGCCTGGCGAGATTGGTCACGCTTCCTGGTCACACCCCCTCCCGAATCCGCCTGGCGTGCACTAACCAGATGTGTCCTGGAGATACGCAGCAGGTTGTCACTGCCGGAGCACTGCGGGAGCCACAGAAGGATGATGTATAGGTGGCTTGTGGTCAGTGACCATTTTTGGGATCATTGCTTTCAGAATAGCTAAGCTTTGACTAACGCTGCGGTTCTGTTTTGACTGACTTTTTTGAGAAACGTTGACTTAAATAGAGCAAAATGTTTGTGGGATGAACATTCTCCAGAGTCCGGCTTCCCCTGTCTGTGCTGTGGAACCTCACCCGCTTCAGCGTGAAATCCCACTGTCACTAGGGTTCTCTCATGAAGTTCTCACATACCTGAGGTGGGGTGAGGTGGGGTGTGGTGTGGTGGGGTGGGGTGAGGGGGGGGGTGCAGGATGTCTGCGATCTGCTCTGCTTTGCCACCGTCTGTCCCCCAAACATGACCCAGCACCCCACGGGGATCTTCCAGGGATCTTCCGCAGGCTCTCCTCCGGTTCTAAGCGCGCCTGTCTTCTTCTTCCTGCCGGGCTTCTGTTTTCATGAGGTTTTTCGGGCCGTGAGGTTGTCTTCTCCCAGTCTTGTGAGTGGACTTTGGTGGTACCGTATTGTCTTGTCATTCTCAAAAAAGCACAGCATTATTGCTCATATAGTGAAACGACTGATTTCCTATATTTTGTACGGAAAATTTTGGAAAACACCAGTTCTTCTTCGTTTATATAGGTGACATTTGTAGAAGAGCAGTCCTCCTTCATTTATATAAAAAATGAATTGTCAGACACCCGTTCTCCTAAATTTGCATTATTTATTGACTCACATTGCTGCGCACTCTTACTGCCAGGAAGCCAGCTTCTCACAGCATAGAACGCTGTTTATTTTTGTGCTAGACTTGAATCACTTTTCCCTCTTTAAAAAGATTATTTCATAGTCCCCAGTTCACAGATTATCATACAGCATTCACTTCCAGCCTACCTCGCCAAACATTTCCAAAGGCTTATCCCTGGAGATTTAACGGATTCACCGTTTGGAATTCGATGAGCCTGAGTGCCTTCCAGTGGGGTCACTGCAGGTTCGTTACAAAGTGGGGTGAATGTTAGGCCAGCTTGAGAAGTTCTGTCCCGGATGGAGATGAACCACACCTACTTCAGGGTCTGAAGGCTGCTCACCTTATCGCAAAGTACTTATCTAAATATGGTGACAACGCACATTTATCTGCTTTATTGTTATTTTTTTATTTATTTGGGGCAGGCAAGTGGTGTAGTGGTTAGGGACGCAACCGTGTAGTCGAAAGATTGCCAGTTTGAGTCCCCGACCCGCAAATACCGCTGAGGTACCCTCAGCAAGGTACCGTCCCCTGGCGCTCGCGTAGCTGCCCCCTGCTGTGTCACGATGTCACTTGGGTTAAAAGCAGAGGACACATTTTGTTTTTTGTTGTTGCATGCTTTGGTGCGTCAACAATGACGATTAATTAGTCACCTTTTTTACATTTTTACCTTCACCTTTTGCCTCAGTAGTTCACTGCCTGGAAGTGAGGTATAATCAATACTTCTACCCGCACACAGCCTATACCATATATATACACAGCACTTTGCAGATAGCAGGGAGGTCACGGGCAGTTTGCTTCTCCCTCTCCATATAAACAGTATTAATAGGAGTTCCTTACTTTTTATATATTTGTCTTTGTTTTTTGCCATGGTTGCATAACATAACTTTTAGAACATCAGGGACAGTTATAAATAAACTTTAAATCTCAGATATTCCTTAGGAAGGAGAGTCTGCAAAAATAGATGCATGTGTTTGCACCTCTACTAGCTGGCATCTGTGCAGACGATGAGCTGTGAGGCTCTCAGACTTCCGCTCCTTAGATGCATGTCTTTGAATGCAAGCCCTGGGTCTTTGTGAAAGATCTGTGTGTCGTGGACCTGAGTGTTGTGACTGGGTCCTGTGGAGGCCAGAGCTGTGTCAGCACCGACGGGCCTTTTCCCGGCCTCCTCCCCACTCCCCCGCACGGACACCGATGGGGGTTTGGCAGCTCTGCTGTCTGTCTTTACGCCACCTACCAGCTGGACACCAGCTCAGACCCTGGGCACGGATGTCCGGTCGGAGGGAGGTATCTTGACATTAGCATGGAGGTCCATTCTGTCAAATACTGCTTCCGGCTTCCATGGGCAAGTCCAGACCTTCCCTCTGAGGGGGACTGGCTGAGGTCTCAGAGCAGCAGACTCATCCAAGGTCTTCGTTACCTTGGTGGTACTACATTTCAGGCTGTAAAATGTCTAGCAAGCTGTAGTGAGATAATATTAGATCATCACCCTCAACTCTTTCACTGACTACGCCCACAATAATGCATCATAATGATACTAAACTGCCTTAATGGCTTTGTTAGAGTTGCGTCTGACGTGATGGTAATGTGTGCGCCCTTTAATTTTGCAGAAACCTTGGGAAATCTGGGCTGAGAGTCTCCTGCCTTGGGCTCGGTGAGTGTGTGTCTGAATGAGCAGGATTGGTCTACCGGAGGAAAGCTATAAGTGTGCAGCATGAAAAAGACGCTCCGCAAATGAAATCAGGGTTTTCTTAGCGTGGCAGACTGGGCTGTGGAAGCCATACCAGGTAGGCGATGGACTCTAAATTACACACTAAGAAGCAAATCCCTTTCCCACAGAAATGGCCTCATTCTGTGGCACACCCAGTATTTTCTGTATTTACACACATATAGAATGAGACTGAAAGAAGCTAATTCAACCTGCAGAGAGTGAATAACAAAGGGGGAACTCACCATCCAATCTCCTGCATCTTGTCAAGAGTTACTCCATTTCCATATCCTAGGGAAGGGAGAATTGTAAGAAGACCAATGAGATTTTTCCTTTCTAGATTACCTCAAGATAAGATTTACTGCCTGACACATCCTTAGTTTTGTATTAGACTTGTTTTTTTTTAATATTTAAGAAGTACATCAAGAAAATGATTTTCTCTTTTCTTCTGGGTGGGCAGCTTTATCTGTGGATCTTTTAAGTCAAAAAGATTGTAAACGCAGGTGTTGCTCTCCGACCTAATGCTCTCTCTCTGTGGCCTCTCCACAGGAACATGGGTCACCTTTGGAGGGCAGATCACGGACGAGGTGAGAACGGGGCACTTTTTGGGTATTTTTCTGCCGTCTTGCTGTATTCATAAAATGTCTGGTGGTATCAGGTAATGCTGCTTGGTATTTAAATCTCTGCCCTTTGCAAAGAGCTGGCAGTCAGCATTTTACTGAACCAAAATAAATTAAAACCTTTAAATCCTTTGAATAATAATAAATAAAATATAAATGCAATTAAATTTTTTAATGCATGAAAAAAACAAGTACAGAGGATGCTGAGCAGAGAAAAGCAGAAGTTTATTAATTAAGGTCGTAGTAATTATGAGGAGAAATATACCTTGGGGTCAAAGGTCACTCACTCTGGCTTTCTGTAGGTCTGTAAGCTCTCTGGGTACGAATGTGCTCATCACCTTGGAGGACCATCAGTCCCCATGAGAGCAGTACCCATCACCACTTTCTTGTCCCTTTCTTGCTCTCCCATATCCGGCCTCCTTAAGATGGCGGAGCAGCTGATGACTTTGGCGTATGAGAATGGGATCAACCTGTTTGACACGGCGGAGGTTTACGCCGCGGGAAAGTGAGTGGGCCGCTAACCTCTGTCGCTTATCACCGCGAGCGTGCCGGCTCATGCCGCATTCAGCTGCATGTCAGGACTAATGAAGACAAGCATCATCACGTCTGTTAGGTTGCAGGTGCTGAAGACTCATGGGTCTAAGGTTACTTTAAATGGGGTCACCAACTTAGCGGCCTTGTAATGGAGATGAATCGTGACCCTCGATTTAATCGGTCCTGATGGCTTTTCCTGCCCGATCACTTTACCTCAGAGGGACCCAGATGTGGTCAGAATGTCCTCAGCACGTCTAATTGCCCTTGAGTTTGTGTCAGGATGGAGAATGCTGCATGTCATCAAATTAAGAAAAAATAACAATTGATCAATTGCATATGATGGATTAAAACATTATTTTTAAGAAATAATACTCAAATGCATGAATTACTTTTCAGCCAACTAAATCTGGAAACATTAAAGACATTTATATTTATGTTTGTGCATGGAATTCCATCATTCAATTGTAATTTTCTATCACCATGACAAACAAATCAGTCATCCTCATCCAAGACAATGTGCACAGTATTCACAGTAGTCCGTCTTCGGCATGACAGTTTAGTTGGTTACTATCAAAGTTCTTAGACCTTACCGAGAGCTTCGCTTCGTACAGGGTTCTGTAATACTAGCTGGAAGTGGGAGATTCCAGTCTCTGCTCAGCATTCGCGTTCGACGTACTGAACAGATCATCCTGTTGTTGTGAGATGTGCTTGAGTTCTCATGTGGATTTAACTGTTTTTATGTCTGGAGTATGAAATGTATACTCTCAGGATAGGTATACCGTAACCTGGCTCTGCTGTTAGTCACACTGGTGCCATGAGCTATTTAAAATGTCCCAGAGGGAGTTCACATGGTACAGCTCCCTGGGAGGCAAGGAGCACCGCGATCTTTAACACCGTGGCACTTCTGCAAGTCCTCGGCGGAGTCGTCAGTCACGGCGCTACCTGGCCAGCAGGAGGCAGTATCAAGCTGGGCTGAATAGTGCTAGTAAAATGGGCAGCTGTGTGAAATGGATAGAAGTGCTATCTAACCATCGAATCCACGCCATGACGCAGCAGCTGTGTGGTGGGACGGAGCCCCAGGTGGCTCCACCAGTGAGCCATAAGCACAGAGAGAACTGTATGTTTTGTAAGGAAGCTGGGCTTCTGGGGCAGGGCCACTGGGCTCTTATTGGAGTAGTACAATCCCTCACTTGCTCACAATGCATCAGCCTTTCCCGATTTTACATATTTACTTTTTCCTGGGCTATGAAATCCAATACATTATTTATCAATGTTACTGTACAGCAGGAATACAAATAACCGCTTATTCTAACAGTAATACTAATAATATTATTGGGAGAAATCCTGCGATCTCTAAGATGATGCACTGATTCTTCGATGATTCTTGTCTCTTATCCAGGGCAGAAGTGGTTCTTGGAAGCATAATAAAGAAGAAAGGCTGGAGGTACGGTCTGGTGAACGTTTTGGGTTTATTCTGTGCCACTTTCTTTAAATGTCATCTAGAGAGAGGCAAATGTTCACACTCAGGAAATGAACACCCGCGTTACAGGCCCTGGCTCCCTGCAGGCACTGTAGGATTGTAGTCAGAGAACTTGGATCATAACCAGATGGTTGCCGGTTCAAGTCCCTATTATTGTACCAATGGCCCCCAGAGACTATATCTGTTATTGCAATACTCTGACAGGTGGGCCTTACAACCCTTTTATTAATGTCATGTCACTGAGGAGACGCACCCACATTCACTGTTCACCAGTAAGGGTTGTCACGATGACAGAAAGCAGCCATGGAAACCAAAGTGCGGCTTGCGTGGTGGGAATTAGTCTGCCGGGGCACGTGATGCAGTAGCAGATGTCCCACGTACACTGCTGGATGTTCTTTTCTCCAATTTCCCTGTTTTTATTGCCTGTTCCTGTCTTCCACAGGCGGTCCAGTCTGGTCATCACCACCAAGATATTCTGGGGTGGAAAGTACGTTACCAGAATCGGACACCTATCCCACACAACATTCCTAAACTTCCTTCAGGATAAATAGAGTACCTGCCTACCTAGACTTCCACCCTTCCCCGGTCCTGACCCACACATTTTGCAGGGAGTCAATTCATTGGCTCAAAGCATTGTGGTGGGTGCAGTGGGCTGTCTGAAAGGTAGCGGGGCTTCCCACCTAGACATTTGCGGCTCCCCCTGGAGCTGCAGCTGAGTCCTCCCCCTGTGAGGCAGGTGGGGGGGAGGGGAGGTCACGTTAATAGCTTCCTGTCTGGGGGGCAGGGGGGCGAATCTCCTGGGCAGTTTGCTCTTTCACTGAGAGTCAATTAAAGGTTCCCCTGCAATCCAAGATGAAAAGCCGGATGTACCTCTGATGTCTCTGAGTGCTGCATTTACCTGCTAATTGGGTGACTCGAATGGGGAGCCGCTACACCACGTCCCGGCCAGCAGAGGCAGTAGGGAGGCGGCCTCACCAAAGAGCAGCCTGCCTAATGCCATTGAATGCTGAGCGCTCGTTATGCAAGTTCTGCATACGGGCTCCCGTGTTCGCAGGCAGTCCGTGTGGAATCATCGGTTTTGCTGTTTGACTTTCTGCATTTCAAATAATTGACTTATGTACCCTGAAAACAGACAGGTTGACCGGTGTCATTTTGTTTGGATTCATAGGGCGGAAACTGAAAGAGGGTTATCCAGGAAACATATCATAGAGGGTAAGTGAGTCCCAGCGCTTTCAGCCTTGTTAGGGTTTGTTGTGAAGCCACAGTCATATGCCATTGCCTTGTTACTTACAGTGTCATTTTTCTGTGTGAACTGGTATTTGTTTTAATGTAAGATTTGTGCCCTACCCACTGTGCAGGGCTTAAGGCTTCCCTAGAGCGACTACAGTTGGATTACGTGGATGTGGTATTTGCCAACCGGCCGGACCCCAACACACCGATGGAAGGTGAGCTTCTAAGCCCCATGGTCCCCCAGATGTTACGGTGAGGGGGGGAGAGGTTGGCTCTGCCGCACAGCTTTGTTCATTGGTAGGGGCCCTGTCCCCGTAATGGTACAAATGAAGGAAATTAACATGAAATTTACATGGAAATGGGACGAGGCCGCTTTAAAAAAATGAACATTCCAAAAACAGAAAGGAACATGTTGTATTAAGCTGATAAATCCCCTCCCCCAATCCCCCCGCTAACCCCGTATACGACCCAAACAGCAGCCAGTCAAACCTCCCCGGGGGTGTGCTGCTCGACCCTTCAGCTGGGCACCTGTGCTTAGGGAGTGAATGTACAGTAGGAATTGGAGATTGAAGCCTCCTCCTTTAATTTGGAAACCCTTCCTTTTTCACTAGATAGCAGCATTTGCCAGGCACTTCTGCTAATGTTAGCTCGAAACTTTGCAAATACAGACCATGCAGGTAATCGCACGAGGATGCTGCAAGGCGGACAGCCCACTGACCATGCAGGTAATCGCACGGGGATACTGCCTTTGCCGTCCCTTAGATGGGCTGTAGTGATAGCATCTTGCTGTACTGGGTACGGAGCAGCACAGGACCAGTAGGCTTACTCCCCCAGCACGGATTCCTCAGTCTGACTGGAGTGGGGTCGCTGCTGATGTCATCCCATTAACACATACTTCTTTTTCCATGTCACCAGGAGATCCATTTAACAGTTCAAAGTCAAGACAATTCATCATAGAAGGTACATGGTGCGCAGAGTACTGACAGCCTGTCTCTCGGGCGTTTGGTGCCAGGGGCCGGTTTCTCTCCGGCCCGTTTCCTGACATGGAAATCATGGAATCCATAAAATGCTGTGTCTCGTAGTAGACAGTAGTGATGTATGTGCTGTGTTTTATGGATAAGTGAAAATTCTAACCTTCACATGCATCTTGCGAGTACGATCTGGAGGCCAGAAATTCACCCAGATTCGTGTTTTTTTTTTGGTTTTCGTCCCACAATTTGCCTTGAAATCCTGCACTGCGTGTCCCTGACTCAGCCGAATCCAGAGTGGCTTAAGATGATGCTTTCCCGGTGACTCCTCTCCCGTCTCCATGACGACGCCCAGGTCCGCTGGGGGACTCGCGTTCACTGCTTCCTGTGAGGGCGTAGAAATGTTGGGCATCTAGAATGGCTCTGTACGGTGAATTTGCCATGCTATTTCGATTGTAATGAGCCTTACTGACAGAAACAACGTGAACTCGTGCTCCTGCTTCCTGTCCCCCATTAGATTCCTTGCGATTTCTAAAAGGGTCCTTATAATGAACACATATTTTTACTGTAAGTATTCTTTTGTTTTCCAACTATAGGTGGTTTACATTAACAGCACCTTCATAATGTCTTAATAATGCATTAGTAGAATATTCAGTGCATTTTCACAATGCATTCATAGAACAATAATAAGCAGAATGCAAGTATACCTTAACATCCTAGCTTACCGTAACACCTGTAAAATACATTAATAACAAACATTATACAAGATTTGTTATTAATGTACATTAAGGACGCTAAGGTATACTTACATGCTGCTAATGAAAGTTCTATAAATGCATTATGAAGGTGTTTTTTTGGTCCAGTGAAGTCAAGCATCACAGCCAGCAAGATAAGATAAGATAAGATAAGATAAGCTGTATTCATTCGCAGGGAAATTGTGCCATGGCATAGCTCTTACAAGATTAAACAACACAGCTTAACAATAAAGAATAAAATATAAAGAGAGTACTATATAATACAACATAAAATAAGGAATCCAAGTTACAATACAAGTAATACACTAAGCCAAAAATTGAACTAAAGTGGGAGTGTGCATACAGTATATACGTGCGAAAATATAGGATAGCTCATACTGTATATATGCAAAGGGTACATGCAGAATACAGTATATCTGTGCGAAAATATAGGATAGCTCATACTGTATATATGCAAAGGGTACATGCAGAATACAGTATATCTGTGCGAAAATA
>JAODKM010000099.1:2956532-2967686 GCA_026780845.1 Petrocephalus sullivani | reverse complement strand
GTGGGGGGGGTGTGGGGGGCGTGGTGTGCGGGTGGGTGGTGCGGGGTGGGGGGGGGGGGGTGGCGTGGGGGGGGCGGTACGGGGAGGGGGGGGGGGGGGGGGGGGGGGGGGGGGGTTCTTTGTGCGTGCAGCAGGTATTTGAGTGGCAGGTGTTTGAGCAGGTACACTGTATATTGGCAGGGCTACCAGTCTGTGATGGTGAGGGGTGTTCTGTGTGCCTGCAGTGGGTGTTTGAGCAGGTGCACTGTATATTGACAGGATGTGAGGGATGTTCTGTGTGCCTGCAGTGTTTGAGCAGTGGGTGTTTGAGCTAGTACACTGTATATTGACAGGATGCGAGGTGTGTCCTGTGTGCCTGCAGTTTTTGAGCAGCGAATGTTTGAGCAGTTGGTGTTTGAGCAGATACGCCATATATTGATGGGGCTACGAGTCTATGATGGTGAGGGGTGTTCTGTGTGCGTGCAGTGTTTGAGCAGTGGGTGTTTGAGCAGGTACACTGTATATTGACAGGGATACCAGTCTGTGATGGTGAGGGGTGTTCTGTGTGCCTGCAGTGTTTGAGCAGGTACACTGTATATTGACAGGGCTACCATTCTGTGATGGTGAGGGGTGTTCTGTGTGCCTGCAGCGGGTGTTTGAACAGGTACACTGTATATTGACAGGATGCGAGGGGTTTTCTGTATGCCTGCAGTGTTTGAGCAGCGGATGTTTGAGCAGCGGGTGTTTGAGCAGGTACACCGTATATTGACAGGGCTACCAGTGGCTGAAAGACAAGATCCTGAGTGAGGAGGGCCGGCGTCAGCAGGCGAAGCTGAAAGAGCTGCAGGCGATTGCAGAGCGGCTGGGCTGCACCCTGCCTCAGCTCGCCATCGGTACACGCCGTCCTGCTGCTCTCTCTTTTTCTGTCTGTCTGTCCGTCCATCTGTCCGTCCAGCGTCAGCCACGTGTGTGTCAGTGAAGTCCTGTCAGGTCTCCTGCTTGTAACTGAAGGCAGTAATGATGAACATACAAAGAGCATTTAAAAGGGGTGCCAGTACACTTTGTTTTACTTAAGCAGTCCAAATTAGCTGCCTCACTCCAGCATTCAAGGGCACAGCAGAATCCTTTCCCGGACTTGCGCCAGCAACCTTGGGGTCACGACTGCAGAACCACTATCATCACCTTGCAGTTACACAGATGGTGTCTCATCACAGAGCAGATATCCTTGGGGGCCCTATGTTTAGTTAGGAAGTCTTTCTCAGATCAAATAATTTTATTTGCCAATCACTTGACATCTCGTAAAGTGCATGTTACCATTAAGGACACAGATGTCAAGTCCTGAGTATTTTTTCTGCGTCTCCAATAACTACAATCCATTATGGGGCCCAGCTAGAAAGGGTTAACACTTTTGACCTCGGTATTTTAAGAATCTTGGCTATGGCCTTGCAAGTTGTGTGCAAGTCCCACAACAGCAGAAAGATATTAGTAGAATATGCACATATTGGTAAAGTATACAAACATAATAATAATAAGAAATGCAGTGTGCTAAAACAAAATAACTGCAATAAATATCATGTGAATACAGTGAACAAAATAATCCGTCTGTCACCTGAGTAATCGCATAATTTTCAGCTGTCAAAAAAAATATATATACACACATACATATATCTCATATATGGTCAGATACTGGCTTGCAGGTAGCGTGGTAAGTCGGTTCTAAGGTTGCTGGTTTCTATCCTTAGAGGGACTCAGATGCTGTACCCTTAAGTAAGGCACTTAATCTGAAAAGCTTCAGTAATTATCCAAATGTGTACATGGGAAACCTGGAAGTGTTGCCAATTGTTTTGTCAGAAGGCATCTGTTAATAAGCTGGGAATGAATATTTAATCGTATCACAGAGTCTGATATGCATATTTCCCACAGCGATATTAAAGTCTCAGTCAGAGAGGCGACAGATGTGGATAATTTATTTGGATGGTCCTTCTAAAGATATGGCCAAAGAGAACCTTACATAATTTCTCAGTCTGGCTGTTTAGTGATGAATAAAAGATGATGGTGTTGGGCTCTGCCATGAGAATATCAGCCTGGATCAAAAGTCAGAAGATTCTGCTGCACATGGTGCTGGATGAAATCTCCCTCCCCCGACTTTGCTTGTGCGTCACGAAACCTCGCGTCAGGCGCATAAACGATGTTTAAAATAATAAAAAAAAGTTCAAAACAGCAACATCAACTAGACAGGACCAAAATACTCCCTTTCACTAAATCCTGCTTACCCTTCTGCGTCTCTGTTTTTGGCTGTTGTTGCATAATCCGTTTTTTAAAATAGAAACAAAGGACTTTAAATCTGTGTCAGAACGAATGTGGAGCAGTGACCTGTAAAAACAAAGTAGCCAAGCATGCATTCACTGGAAACTGATAGCGTGTTTAGCTGGGTCAGCTGCATGGAAAGGACGGGAGTCATGTTGGCCTCTTCCCGGCAAAAGGCTCTCAGGCAAGATGAGGATGGGATGTTGCTGAGTCACCAGGGGGTGCCAAAGAGGAGCCAGGGATCCTCTGTCAGTGTCCACTGGAAAGTCGTTGCGTCCCTAGCTCTGTGATGGGCTGCTCTGCTGAGTGAGTTCTTTCGGAGGGTTTGTGATGTACGTGACTATCTTCTTGGTGGCCCCCTCCAGCATGGTGCCTGAGAAATGAAGGCGTGAGCTCAGTGCTGTTGGGAAGCTCCAACACGGACCAGCTGATGGAGAATATAGGAGCAATACAGGTGAGGAACTGGCCAGCGTATGTGCATGCACAATGGGTGCGTGTGTGTGTGTGTGTGAGGGTGCACATGTACCTGGGTGCACGAGGGCTGTAGTCTCATGAAATGACATGTAAATTATTGCTTTCCTTCTGACAGCTGAGTGTGTTTGTCTTTCTAAGCAAACACAGTGAGTGCGTCATAATGCAACTGTGTGTGTGTCTGTGTGTGAGCAAAAGCAAAAAAACACCCCCCAGCTGCCTCATTTGCATTTCACAGGCAATGACCTGGCTGTGTTAATCATAAATAAGTATATCTGTTTATCGTGACTGCCCTGATCCCAGTCCTGCCTTGCGGTTGTTCCAAAAGGGCGATCTTCTATAACAGAATTGTTTCTCATGAATAAATCTGAATCTCTCTCAGTGCTTGCCAGTGAAATGCTAGCCGTTACTTACATAAGCTGAGGTGGGCTGCACAGCCAGGCTGGCAATCCAGCTTCTTTGTTTTCTACTCTTGCTGATAACGATGACTTTTAATTAATTTTAAAAACCGGCATTGTTCTCCAAATGTTCTCCATTGGGCTTGTTAATTCTGAGGGTAAAAATCTGTTCCCCCAATAATAACATTGTTCGCTAGTGTGGTCCGTTGTGTATTTTATCTTGTGCAGACATATATTAGCTTATAGTTTTACCCAAAGTAATTTCCATATTCATAAGCTCTTTCATGGGCCAGTTCTGGACCAAGGAGGGACCCTGTTCTACTACTCTTGAGCTACGTACCAAACCTGAATTTCCCCACATAAATAATCAAATTCAGAGGTGTCAATTTCAGGTCCAGAAAGTAGAAATCCAGACCAGGATTTTGTTTAACCAATCAGTTGAGTATATAGAGTCACAGTCACAGAGTGCTCAACTAGTTGGTTTAAACAAAATCCTGGTCTGGATTTCTACTTTCTGGACCTGAAATTGACACCTCTGATCAAATTTTGAAGTCACATTGGATGAATATTAGCAAAACCATATAAATGTAATGCCCAAGGTCTACAAATGGTAAATAATAGGTAAATCAGTTACAAAGCTACTTAAAGGGGTTTTGTTTATATGTCTTGTTTGCATTTATATGTTTTCATGTCTCTTTTTGCCCACACAGGTGTTCAGAGCAGTGTCAGTTCTGTTTGTATATTTTTTGTTAATCTCTGGATCTCCTTGTTAATTTTTTACACAGGTTCTTCCAAAGCTGTCGTCCTCGATCGTTCACGAGGTGGACAGTATCCTAGGCAACAAACCCTACAGTAAAAAGGACTACAGATCCTAACGACGGTGCCGAGTGCCGGATGACCTCGCTCATTCTCTGTCCCTTCTTCTGTTTGTTTGAGCTCCTTCTGCAAGAGCTGCACTTAGGACCAGCATAACCCTGGTCCTGGAGGGTGGAATCATTTAGATCAGCGTTTCCCAATTTGGTCCTCAAGGACCCACAGACAGTCGACGTTTTTGCTCCCTCCCAGCTCCCAACTGTCTGTGAGGGAGCAAAAACATGGACTTACTGTGGGTCCCTGAGGACCAGATTGGGAAACACTAATTTAGATAAACACGAGTTCAAATAGACAAGACAATTTTAATCGATTAGAGAGATGTAGAATGAAATTGATTTGTAGATAACGCTGTAATGCATTTAATTTAGCAAAAAAGGGTATTTTTAAGACATAGGGAAAAAACTATCAACTTAAGCACATGTTTGCTTGGCAGTCATTTACTGTTTTTATCCACTGAACTTTTAATCATGTGCTATGCTATAAGAAATTTAGGTCAAGTTATAGGGAATTAGGTCAAGGTAAAGTGCAAAAACACACCTTTGATCAAGATCCATAAAACCCATCATAATTTATTTTGTATTATTTTATGTAAAAAAAAACACACACACACACACACCGGTTTCTTGTAAGTAGGTTTAGTTGTTTGCTGTTGAGCCCATACATATTTATGTATGTATGCAGTACTGAAGGCTGCTGTCCAGTCTTTGTCCAAATCTGAAGTCACGTGATCAAAATGTACACCAAAAACCAATCGGCTGTTTTCCACATACATTCCCTGTTCCTTGGTCAGCAGTCTTGCTATATCCCTTGCTAGACTCCCATCACGATTGCCCCCCATGCAGAGCAATGCTTCCTGTCAGTGAGCTTAGTCTAACAGACACAGTAGTGTTGCTAAATGATAGCAAAGGAGGCTTTTATGCATGACAGGGACCAGTCTCAGGATCAGCCTAGTTATTTAAACTCAACTACTTTTTGTCACTGGTGATTATAAGCGCCTACATATATAATATTTTACATTATCGCAAATTATCACAGGCACGTTCCGTCCTCCATCTTTATGGAGGTGTTCATTATAACCAAAGCTATCATCAGACGGACTGCGTTTTCTTTTATAGTACAACATGCAGACCACTCAAGGCTTTGTCTCTTGACGGTTTTCCTGGTCCTGTCACCTTCTGAGCATGGACAGTAATTAACCAGTCTCACCAGTAGCAGTGTGGCCTCTCATCCCAGGACCAGACAGCGCACATAACCACGCATGTCTTGTCCAAAGCATATCACATGATGGAAGCTGATCACTTCCTGGGGCCTCCCGCATCCTGCATCCCAGCTTGTATATGAACACATTTGCCACCTGCCGTTCTCCTCCCTGCATGCTCTGGATATATGTCATATTCCTAACTAGACATCCCAACACAGCCATGATTCTGCATAATCCACATGGCATTTGCTGCATCGCCCTGTCTCCCTGTTTTCTTGGGGGCTGTCCACTAAATATTTATCTCGTTTTAATATTTAATCTAGCAGGAACAGATGTTCTGTGGTTGTGGAGAGGGTGGGGGTCATGGGGGGGGGGTTTAATTCCCTTAAGTATATCATGCACTTATTTCTTTAATGCAATTTAATTTATAATTTATAATTGGTGGATGAGTTAAATTATCCACTTATTTCCCATCATAGAGCTACTTGCTTTGATTTCATGAAACTTGAAGTTTTTCTGAGCTTTAAGTAAGACTAACTCCTTAAATATTTTCGTTCGATGAATGTACAAGAGACTCCGCTGTGAAACAATATTCCTTAATTATGCTTCAGTAGTATTGACTTAAATATCATAATTTTCTAAAATTTCCAGTGTGAGGGTTCGTCCTTTCCTTTGCAGTGAGCACAGGGTACCATCGCTCGTTTTATTTACACTCCACTTCCACTTCCTGTTAAGATGGACAATTTGCCAACAAATGGAGCTAGTAATTAATAACAACAGCATAGTTAATGAGTCATGGGTCCGTTTAATGCGAGGGTCTTGTTGATGACTTCCTGATTTATACGGAACCATGTTTCTCATCACCTTAGCAGCTTGAATTTGGCTTGAGACACTAAGAATGATCCAGCCTCACAAGAAATTTCACTGAATTAGGGGCTGAACTTTCTTCGTTTTTTTTACGCTGATATTGATTACGCATCCAATTATTTTTTTATTTGAATGTTGCTCCCCCTACTGGAAAAAGCAGAAACTGTCTGCGTAGTTGCTATTTTGGGCATACATGCACGTGCACTAACCTTAGAAATGAGTCACACGTGCAGTCCAGCTAACAGTAGTGGTGAAGGATGCAGCACTGTGTTGTAAAGCAAGCTCTGTGAGACTTTTACAGACTACAGATGTGGTCCCACCACTGAACTATGCATGAGTATTTGCTCAGTATTAGCAGTCTATGCTTGCTGCTCTGTAAGAGAAATGGTACACTGTCAAACTTTACATATACATATAAACTGTAATTTTATTATTATATTTTGAAATGTCTTTTTCAATGTTACATGACTTATATGCACTCATACCAGCCACATAGCTACATATGTACACTTATATCCTTTTTAAGTTGGCTTTTTACTCGTGTGTCCCAGCAGAAATGCTGGAAACTAAGCCTGGCGAAAGCTGGACGTGCAGATATTTCAGCAGCAAAGAGCTGTTAATGTCATGATTTTGCTATATCAAAGTGAGGAATTTAACCTTTGGATGTTCCGATGTTAATGTGAACCACAAAGCTGGCTAGATGTCAGCAGAGCCTTCACTGCTGAGTTATATTTAGTCTATACACTAGGTATTATCTATATCAAAGCCCTGATGGCTAACATCTGCGGTCAACAACGACTGACCCTAGCTTCAGCTAATATGTTTCTGTGCTTCTCAATTTCATGCGCTGTGGTCAACAATATGTTGTGTTTTCAAGAGGTTTACTAAAATAGCGTGGAATCTGTCCATGCAACTCGTATTTTTTTTTTTGATCGTTGATATGTTTCAAGATTATTTGTATTCACAAACTTATTGTGAAAAAGGCATTTTGTATCTGGCCTTGTTGCTGTGAGGAAAATGGAAATATCAGAATACAAAGCAAGTACAGCTTCTGCAAAGTCGCTATCGCGGCTGTACGACGCAGCGCTCGGGCTTTCCGTGCTCGCCTTCTCTGCTCGAAGAACCAAAGATTACTACAGAGCAACTCTGTTTTTTTTTTTTTCCACAAAAGAAATATTTCTTTTATCGTGAAGTACGGCAGGAGTACGACTTCCTGGAGCAATATATCCGTTTCTATCATTGATTCTGCACCATTGATTTATAAAGTTTGTCACATTTGTTTTCAGCAGACGGCACAGAGAGGATTAAATGCATAAAAGTTTGGTCTGAGTCGTTCGGCTGATGCTGGCCAGGCCTCCCCTGCGCAGCCCCTTGTCCGTCTGCATGCAGCATGGAAGTTACGTTTGGCCTCGGGGAACGAGGCCTGACACACCACCCGCCATTTCTGCGAGTCGCTTCATCGCCTTCCGCTCTCCACGGCTTCTTAGCTGGCTGAGATCCTCCATCTCAACTCCCAGCTAGTTCATTGCATGCGTGGATCGCGACACACTGACAGCACACAGATCCGGGAACTCACAGACACAGGGCAAATGTACTTAAAAGCCATCTTCAGCTTTGCCGGGAGCATTTGCGAAATGGCACCTTCCAGGAGTTGTGACTATTGTTCTCCTGTAGCCATGAAGGCCAGTAATCGCTGGAGTGTGGGACCACAGTGTGCTGATGTTACATAACATTAAAGACTGCTGTAATAAACTACACTCGAGTATTAATGACAAGGAATAAGTGGAATGAACTGAGAAGTTGGGTTTGAGCTTAGCAACACTGTCAAACTTATTACTCTAATTCTAATAGAAGTCAAGTCATTATATTTAAAAATGTATCCTATTTTTTAACATGCACACATTTTCTGTTGGAAGTGAGTAAATATTTCTATTCTTGAAGGAATTCTGATGTAATAACCCTGCTCGCAAACTGTACTAATACACTAACTAATACCCAGGACCCTTCAGACACTTCTGTGTAAATAGTGTCATATTTGTAAATACGAGCGGCTTTCATTAGTTCACTGCTTGTTTTAATTTCATCAGAGACCAGAGCTTAACGTATTGTGCTTAAACTGAATTCAGGACAGTATGCACAGTTACAATATGTAAGAAATGAAAATAAAATCCTATGAAAGATAACGACACCCCCTCTGATGTTTTTTGTCAGAAGCATTTATCCAAAGTCACATCCAATTTTTAAGAAAGCAGAGTCAGCCAGTCCTCTGAGTATTTGGGGGAAAAGGGTTCAGGTTCAAGGGTGATACCACTCTGTCAGCCACGAGGTTGGAACTTCTGATCGTTCTGATGCATCTGCTGAGCCACACAGAGCCCCCTAGCTATCGGAGTGTTTACACTGTCATGGTGTACAGCAATTCGGAGTCACCAAAAATCCACGTCCATGTTTCGCTATTCTCGTGGATGGGGACATTTTTAAGGCTGTTTGAAGATGCCCTTTCCTTATCTGCAAAGCCTCTCCTTTTTTTTTTGTTCAGGATTTCAAAGTTCTGAAAGAACTATTATCCAATGGGAAGTGAGTTGATTATTGTTAATTATTGACACTGTATATATAAAGCCACTGTGGCTCTAAAAATCACAGTTCCACCACCAACCACTCCTGCTTTCTTAGCAGCTTAAATCTCTTTTTCATTTTTATTTGAGCTGAGTTAATTTATTACACTTGGGCATAGAGTCAGTCTGAGCTGACTATTTTAGATGCATGTTAGTCTACGGTAAGAAATGACAAACCCTTCTACAATGTTTCTTTTTTTTTTAGCAAAGGGAGATTCTTTGCAGTTACATAGGATATATAGTCTGTACACTCAAATCATTTTTCTGAGTATTATCACCTTCATTGCAATAACTGACATCGCGGTGTATTGCACACTGAAGTCAGAGATATATATATATATATACACATATACTCAGTGACAAAAAAGTTAAGCACCCAGAAGTAATGGTCTGATTTGGGTATAATTTGGTACACGTTGGTGAAATCCTGCGTCCACATGTAATACCCATCCTGAAGCAGCACCCCGGTACAGCCTTTCAAAAAGACAATGCACGTCTACACATGGACTGCCAGCATCATGTTGAGGTCCTCCTGTGGCCAGCCAGGTCCCCCTATCTTTCCCCAATCAAACGTGTGGGATCAGTTCCGATGTCAACTCAAACCCAGTGCCAGTCTGCCGGATCTCGAGGGCCACTTACAACAGCTGTGGGCCAACTTGCCACAGGAGAGGATTCCATAGCTATACAACTCCCTTCCGCACCATATAGCCGCATGCATCCAGGCCCGGGGGGGTGCCACTCCCTACTGACATGGGACCTGCAGTGTGCCCATACTGCCAGCTCTCTTGTGCATTTGAGCTGATATTATAATCATTGTGAACATCCACCATGTGCAGATTCAGTTCATCTCCACCACTCCAACTGGGTGCTTAGCTTTTTTGTCACTGAGGGTGTGTGTGTGTGTGTGTGTGTGTGAGGGCCATGGTGGCAGCATGGCGGATCGTTAGTCTGCATCTTTCAGGAGCCCCCAGCCCTTCCCAAAACAGCAGGGAGACACATACCCTTCCAGCGTGTCCTGGGTCTTCCCTGTGTGACGTGCTTTGCACGGTTCTCCCAGGAGCCGAGCAGGCAGCATCCTTAGGAGAGGCCAAGACCAAACAAACTGGCTGTTCTTGATCTGAAGGCACAGTGGCTCGATTCCAGTGTCCCTCCTGACACCGAGATACTCAAACTCCATCAGTAGAACTCTCCCCCTGCTTCATACTCTGCATCACGAGGACCATGGAGCCTGAAGGTGGTACCCCATAGGTTACCCTTTTACCATGGAGAACCCCGGAGTACCTAAGCCTCCATCCCTAAGAGGCCTGGCCCCACATTGTGTGACGACTTTTCTCCCCTCTGGCTCCTCCCCCACCAGAGAGGTAGTATTCCACATTGCCAAAGCCAGTGTCCACTGCCAAGGTTTAATCTGTCTGGGCGCTTCCTGCTCACGGCTGCAATCCAACTGGCTCCGCCCCTAATCCCCACCTTTCATCCTGTGCATGGTGAGCCTGCAAGATGTATATATAAATTAGGCATAATTATATACTTACAGTATTCACTGTCATTTAATGTTTTTATATAACTGCATCTTCATATATTAACTCCATTTTCATCATGTATTTATAGAACATTCATAGCAGCATGGACGTATATCTTAACTTACCATAACAGCTTTTATATACATTAATAACAAACTTTACATGATAATAACAAACATTATAGTTGGATAATCATATAATGTTTGTTATTAATGTATATTAAAGATGTTAAGGTAGGTATGTCAGGTGCACTGACTGTTCTATTATGTTGCATTATGAAGGTGAACCATTACTGAATGTTTCAATGTGCTATTTGTGAACTACATTGTATTTGAGCCTTTGAGCATGACTGCTACAAATACAGAACATTAGTATGACTGCTAAATACACTGTACATTACTGCCCACATGTCTCAGATCCTGGCTCATTTTCATGGACCCATGTGCAACAAAGTATTATATCATTATATAGCAGTGTTATTCAATCCAATATTCTTTTTTTCGCTCAATAAAATGACCACAATCTTTTTGTGTGTTCATTTACCATATAAACCATATAAACCATACAAAAACAAAGTTACAAAAAAGGAAAATGCAGATTAAAGAATGGCCCTGCATCAAGAAAAAAAATGTTATGGCTACATAGAAGGACATAGTGAAAGACACTTAGCTAAACAAGTAAAGCACGATACCACCTTGTCTTAAAGCCACAAAGTGGTGTCGAATCCACTGTAGCAGATGGTGGGGTGCACAGGCCCCAGTGTCTGGTCGTCTCTGCTTTAAACGGCCCTGACCCCCCGCCCCCCCCCCCCCGCCCCACCCCCCACCCCCCACCCCCACCCCCCCCCCAACCCCTACCCCTACCCCTACCCCTAACCCTAACCCTACCCCTAACCCTAACCCTAACCCTAACCCTAACCCTAACCC
>JAODKM010000099.1:2945892-2956432 GCA_026780845.1 Petrocephalus sullivani | reverse complement strand
AAGCGGGGGGTGAACCCCCTGGGGCGGAGGGGGGGGGGCCCCGGCCCCAGGGTGTGGTCGGCCCTGCTTTAACCCCCCCCCCCCCCCCCCGGCAGCAGACCAAAACAAACGCTGAATCGACTTTGGCTTGTCTTCCAAATCGCGGCAATGCCAGAGCCAGTGTGAGCCAGCCTCAGGCCAAGGTGCACTGGCCATCTGGGATTGGGGTGCCACGTTTTCAGGGGGAGCTTTTTCTGATGCCCCCCAGGAAGGAAGCAGTGCATCCGACAGGGACTCAACACACACCTCCCCACACACACACACACACACACACACATACACACCAGGCTTTGTACCAAGAACGGACACAGACATATGCCCTGTATGGAAGTCCCCTGTGTATTTGAGGCACATGGACAGTTCTGTTCAGTCCATTAGGTCCAAACTTTAGAGGCTGAAGCTTATTGGTTCAAATCTCAGTCTTTGCTTCGGATGAGGTGTTCAGGTAAACTGAAGTGCTTCAAGCATCCAGTGGTACAAATAATGTAAGAGGATTAAATTGTCATAAAAAAAGTAAATAGACGTAAGCGGTTACCTGTCACTTGTATTTGTTGGGTTAAAGCCCCAAGCATAAAAGCAGTTGAAGGGACACCTAAGGAGTTAACAGATCTCTTTGTACTGGACCAACACGCTACTCTGTTGTTGGCGGTCCCCAGGCGCGGCCTTACGTGGTGGGGGGTGGGGTTGGGCAGGTCAGTTCTGTGTGGGTGTCCTTTGTCTTCATTGCTCATCACACTGAGTCGTACTTTGAATTCACGTTAGATATGCATCGTGACTCAGACATGAGGACGGCCCAGATACATATATTTAGTTTAGCAAAATGAGCACCAATCGCCAACTTTACAACAAATGAATATGTGCAGTTATTCCGAATAGAATGAAATAAAAACAAACTGTCAAACTGGGCCTCAAGCTGACATCTTCCAAAGTTTAAAAAATTCTGTGCAAATCATGAATGCAGTTCTACGTTAAAATAAAAAATGCCTGCTATAAAAAGGGGCCACATATAATTACAAACACACATTTATATGCTAGCTGACATATAATTGACATAAATGAAAACAACCATGAACATACACAAATACATTAACATGGTAATAACTGTGATGTAAACATACTAGATAATACCTACAGTCAAGTATGACGAATGTTCCTTTCCTGTGGGCCATGGTACTAGGCTTCCTGCGGTGATCGACAGGAGTGAAACTCCCCGCGAACAGACATCGTCCTGCATTACTCTCTTTGAGTTTCAACTCCCACGTGCTCCCGGTGCTATTTTCAAGTGTTTCCTTTTACAGAGTTGACCTTTTTTTTTATCTTTTTTTACACCGATTAATAAATTACAAATTACCGTTATAGAAAAGTAGTATAAACATTTCCTTAAATGACAGAATTATAAGAAATATACTCTGTACAAATGTGTGTGTTCTTTGTCCGTCTTGTTCTTCTTTATTATACTCATTAAGGGGGGGCTGTTACAGCAAAGTCTCTGCTGGTCCCATCTGTGATGGGTCCCCAGCACTAGCAGGACCGCATCCCCCACTCCCCAGTTGTGGTCCATTATGTTAGACAAAAAGGTCCAAATAAAGCAGAGAGGTTTGCAGGGGAGGTGACCTCATTCAGAGTCCAGTCTCTCTTCCTCCACTCTGCCACAGCTTCGGTAATGCCTCATACCGGCAGACTTAAATCCCAGCTGGCGGTGTGCTCTGTGTCTCGCTCTCCAGTTTAGTGATGTTGTTGCTAACTTCATCGGACCAGTAGGGGGCGCTATACAGGCGGCTGTTGGTACGACTGGAACCCCCCTGTGCTGTTATGTGGCTGGTGAGGCAGCTGAAGAGGTCCACCTGAAAACATAGCAGACATCAGGAGCGGCAGCCAATCGCAGGAAGAGCAGGGCGTCTTAAACCGGACAATGAGAAACTCTTAAAGCTACTTGCTGGACAGTGATTGGGGCAGAACTTCCTTATAGCAAATTTCGCTATCTCAAAATACAATGATCACATCTAGTCGGTTCATTTCGGAAACCGTATTACTGCAAGAGCTGTATATTTAGAGAAAGGCAGATGTGGGCAGAGGCTATGTGCTGAAGCAGAAACGCCAACTACATAGCCTAGAGGCCAAGGACTTTCGGTGAGGTTTACAGAATCGCAGCACAGATCCATATGACACCAGAAAAAGAGCAACAAGAACGGACCCCAGACTGAGAAAGAGCTTCCATGCACGCCCAAGCGAGTAAACAGTGGGTCCGGGGGGTAGGGGCATAATATTACTACCAGTTCAACAGCACAAAGACTACATGGAAACTGGAACCAACTCCGATAATAACCGAGAACACATTTCATTACACTTATCACAGGTCGCTGGATGCAACATTTTTTGATTTGGTCAAATCAGTGCTAAATAATATTTTGGCAGGATTTACATAACAAACATAAATGACCCCCCTTGCTTGAAGTGCTGAGATAAAAGTCCTTTGGAATTCACAGTGGGAGGAGTACGGTTCACTGCCAGTCATTGCTTGGTTAACCCAAATGGGAACCGACATAGCAATTCTGGAATTAGCCACAAATGATGTTCCTGCCAATCTCATCCTTACTTCTTAGGTGCTTATCTTACATTCTTAGCATAGTCTAAGCTGGGGCCCTTGAGTAAGACCTCTTTACTGTGACCTGCAGGGGTGAAGCCTTACCTTCTGTGCAGGCAGGTCCTGTCCAGCCATGCAGACAGGTGCAGCGGCCATTGCGAGGGTCGCACTGTGCCCCGTTTGCACACTCACAGGTCTGTGCACAGTCAGGGCCGTAATGGTTCGCCGTGCACTCTGAAATCAGTGGAGAGTCTCCATGACAGTGTAAAGTGTCAGAGAACAGTATGAAATTCCTCTGACACAGGGAATGTGGAGCAAACTTTTGGTTATATTCAGCAATAGGAAAACATCTTCATTATGTAACAGTACAGTGTCCTTAGTAAATGTCAACTGGACCTTGAAAAAGGCACCCCATCCGTAACCCCAGCTCTGGAAACCCATCCATCCCTGTAACCCCGTTTCTGAAAATCCATCCATCAACTGCTGTGAAATCAGCTCTTAGAAAACAACACATCAATCCCTGTAACACCAGCTCTGGAAATCCATCCACCAACCCCCATCGCACCAGCTCTGGAAACCATCAATTCCCATTTCACCAGCTCTACAAAAACCATCAGTCAATCCCAGTAGCACCAGCTCTGGAAAGTCAACCATCAGTCCCTAAAAGGCTGGACTGAATAGACAACAAGGATACCCTGGCCAGCCTATTGTGGGAGCAAATATAGAACGGGGACATCATCACTCACCTCCACTATTTTAAGCACATCTAAACTTTGGTACATGCAGGAAAACCCAGCTACACTCAGGTGGGCCATCAAACTCAGCAGCTTAGCCTTAGCCTAGCCATTAAAACAGAACGGGGATCCCATCCGTTATTCTCGGCAGACCATCTTTATCCCTTCATACTCCTAAATCTGAGGAGCGAGCCATGTGATACGGCGTCACCCTGTCAGCTGCATGTTCGCCTTGTCGGAGTAATGCGAACAGCATGTCCAAAATAACTACACCGCCTGCCCCCTCAGCCCTGCACTGAAAAGTCTGCTGAGGGTCACGCAGAGAAGCGGGCTCACGGCGTCCTTACCCAGGTCACACCTGGCCCCCGTCCTGCCGGGCCGGCACAGGCAGCTGCCCTTTACGGGGTCACAAGGGGAGGGCTCAGCGCAGTCACACTTGTGGGCACAGCCTTTCCCAAACCAACCCTGCTGGCACACTGGGGACGAGAGACACAGGGGAGGAGAGGTAGAGGATGGGAGTTTAGAAGGAGCGTGTGGCTGAAATAAGCCTGTAGGTCTGTGAATAAGGTCTGTGAAGGTCACAGGCAAGCAGCTTCCTGTCCCTGGTTACAGTTCTCACCTCTGTCACACCGGGGACCTTGGTACCCATCTGGACAGATGCACTTGCCAGTACTTGGGTGACAGGGGCCGCCGTTTCTGCAGTCACAGGCCCGCTGGCAGCGTGGACCGTGGAATCCCGGGGGACATGCTGGTGGCACAAACGGGTGGGTTTGAGCAGGGCTGTGGTAAAGCACCCTTGGAACCAAACGGTGAAAAATGAACCCTCTTGCTTTACGGGCACCGTCTGGGGACGCCCTTGCACGCTCGCACCGTGCTCGCAGAGGTTGCCGTAGTAACCCGGCGGGCACTGGCAGGCACCGCTCGCTCGGTCGCACGTCCCCCCCTGCTGGCACTCGCAAACCTGCTGGCAGCCGGCGCCGTATTGGCCTGGAGGGCATTCTGATGGACGGGAGAAACAGCCAATCAGCACTGTGCCGCTACGCTCCGCCCCGCTCAGGGACGTCATGGCTCCCCCGGTGCCGAGACCTCGAAGCAAGACACTCGAGAGGCAGAGGTTACAAACTGCCTCTCCATTCACAAGTTTCGGTGAGGGCGAGCAAGAACTTCAGTACCTTCAATTTACTCTTCAGTCTCAATGAAGGAACTGTAGTAAGAACTAATACAAGGAGCTGCTAACTAGCAACCTCCCCTCCCTGCTCTCCATGCTGTGCACATACAGTATGCATGTATGAGGCATGTCTCTGGCGGTACCTCACCTGTCTCACAGGCATGTCCCGTCCAGCCCAGCCCGCAGGTACAGGCACCAGAAGCAGGGTGACACCTTCCCCCGTTCCTACAGCGACAGGCCCGGGCACAGCCCTCCCCAAAGCGGCCCTGTGCGCACTCTGCGAGACACACACACACACGGTGCCGTTACTGCTCCTGCGTCAGTGCCTCCACACAGCCAGCAGGTGGTGGTGTGGAGCCTCGGTTCAGGGGCAGCCTGCTGCATTAGCAATAAAGGAACCTCATCCATCTGGTGAGGTACATCATTTAAACTGAACCTAAAAAAAATCTGTATAAATGTCAATTGAAATGGGAATTGATAAGAAGAATGCGAAGTGAAGGGACTTGAAGTATGTGGCCACCAGACATTAATATTAAAGTAGTGACTTATGTCTGGTTTTGTATTTGTTAAGGACTAACATTAGTAATATACTCATCTGTAATATTAAGTATAATACGTGTGTGTGACGATTTCCTTTAAGGCACCCAATTACCATAAGACAGAGCCTCACCCTGTTCACACCCTGCGCCTGTCCGGCCCACAGCGCACACACACTGGCCTGTAACTGGGTCGCTATGTGCCCCATCACCGCACAGCGCCACACGGGCACAGTCGTGCCCGAAGCGTCCAGCGGGGCATGCTGGGAACATGGAGAGGGACAGTGACAGGGTTAGTATCAAGGCAGCATGTCCATAGTCATGCTGAAAGTGACCTTGCTGGTATGTTTCTGGACAGAGAGAGAGAGATCTGTGAGGTAATATATTCAACACCGCATCCACCCATTCCATCCATCTGCCATAGGTCTCTATCGAGTACACTGCCATAAGAAGAGAGCCTATCCAAGGGAGCAAGGGTACAAGGCAGGGAAAGCACACATGTTGGCGCTGTGGCTTAGTTGGTTAAAGCGCCTGTCTAGTAAACAGGAGATCCTGGGTTCAAATCCCAGCAGTGCCTTAAATCCAGGGCATAACCCAGTTTTATTGGGCAGGCAGGTGGTGTAGTGGTTAGGGATGCGATGATGTAACTGAAAGATTGCTTGTTTAACTACCCTGAGCAAGGTACCGTCCCCAGGCGCTCACATAGCTGCCCCCTGCAGTGTCGCAATGTCACATGGGTTAAAAGCAGAGGACACATTTTGTTATTGTGTGTCAACAATGACAATTAATGCTTAAAACATGCAGTAATTCAATGACATCATAATTTTATGTCGTTAGTGTGGGTGGCACAGTGACCCTGATGTACGCGAGCGATACTCACCGATGCTGCAGTCGGCCCCGATGTATCCCGGGAGACAGACGCAGGCGCCCGTGGTGGGCTGACAGGCTCCCCCGTTGAGGCACTGACACTGGTGCTGACAGCTTGGTCCATACGTCCCCCCCCTGCATCCTAGGAGCCCAAAGCCATCAGGTGAACCGCAGCCCTGCCATAAGGTCCCCAGCTTCACAGCATCAGAACGATGACTCCCAGATTCAAGAACAGCTTCTTTCCTCGGGCCATTCGCATATCTAATAACTACATATCCTGTGATGGTCACATCATGGAACTAGCAAATCATAGCACTGTTACTGTACTTTATCAGTCACTTTATAGGCATATGGTTTAGTTTTCAGTACAGTGTGGCACAACTGCATTGCTTTGCACGGCCTTAAGTCTCTTCGTTAGTGAGCGTGTTGGTATGAGCAAGCATTCCGACGCACCTGTGGCATATGGCCAGAAAAGGTCTTGAACCTTGAACCATGAAAAGTCGTACCTGCCCCGGGGATTCTGAGGAAGCCTCACCTTGGTTACAGTGCTCGCCGTGGTAACCGGGCGCACAGTAGCAGAGCCCAGTGATGGGGTGACACAGCTGGTTAGCCTCAGAGCACTGGCACAGTTGGTTGCAGTTCAGGCCATAGGTACCCGGGAGACATGCTGAGGGGAAGCAGGATGCAATGAGAGATGAGATCATAAAGAAGCCCCCCCACCCCCAGCGGGACAAATGTGTCAGTCACTGTCACTCACTCTGTTCACAGCCGTTCCCAGTGAATCCCGGAGGGCAGCCGCACTCCCCTGACACGTGGTGACAAGAAGTCCCCGGAGGACACGAGCAGCGCCCCCTACAGCTCTCCCCGTATGTCCCGGGCAAACACGCTGAAATGTCAACCCAGTGATGGTGAAACGGTGCTGAGAAATAAACATGCCGACAAAGAAATGTGCCACACTGCAAACACGCCGAAACGTCAACGCAGTGATGGTGAAACGGTGCTGAGAAATAAACATGCCGACAAAGAAATGTGCTGCACTGCAAACACGCCGAAATGTCAACCCAGTGATGGTGAAACGGTGCTGAGGAATAAACATGCCGACAAAGAAATGTGCCGCACTGCAAACACCCCGAAATGTCAACCCAGTGATGGTGAAACGGTGCTGAGGAATAAACATGCCGACAAAGAAATGTGCCGCACTGCAAACACCCCGAAATGTCAACCCAGTGATGGTGAAATGGTGCTGAGAAATAAACATGCCGACAAAGAAATGTGCTGCACTGCAAACACCCCGAAACGTCAACCCAGTGATGGTGCAATGGTGCTGAGAAATAAACATGCCGACAAAGAAGTGTGCTGCACTGCAAACACCCCGAAATGTCAACCCAGTGATGGTGAAACGGTGCTGAGAAATAAACATGCGGACAAAGAAATGTGCTGCACTGCAAATACCTGAAATGCAAAACAAACTAAATGCAGCTGAAGTGTTAATATGCTGAAATAAAGGCATGGTGATTTGCAAATGTTCTGAAAAATAAACACTGTGATGCAAATAAGCTGGAATGCTTAGTAATTCACACTGAAATGTCATGTTATCATGCTGAACAGCTAACATGCTGAAATGCAAACTGAAGAACAAAACAGAATTATGCTAAAAAGCATGTTGAAACACAAAATAAACATTTTCAAATGCAAGAATGAACATGCTGAAATGCAAATGTGCTGGAGCACTAAGTGGTTGAAATCAACAGATTGAAATGCAACTAAAGATCCTGCTGAAAATATAAACTGTGGTTTATAAACTGTGATTTCGGGGTGGGGGGGGAGCTCACCTCTCTCGCATATTGGCCCCCGCCAGCCTGGGGGGCACAGACAGGCCCCCGTGACACTGTGACAGGTAGCATTGTGCTCACACATGCACTGCTGCATACAGCCCACTCCAAACAGCCCGGGGGGACAAGCTGTCAAACAGACAGATCCACATGCTAACATTTCAGACAAAAAACATAGATACCACTAATGCTGTGACTGGTAAATACATCTTTAAATGAAATATTTGCAATATTACTGTGCTATCAAATCAGCTGCAAACCTCAAAAACAGGGTCGGCTGAGAGATTTTACCCTCCCTTCCCAAAAACAAAAGGAAGCTTGTCTCTTTAGATAAACATGTCTGCTAAATAAGTGTTAGCAATCCAAAATGCATCACATCAGGAGTGCCCTCTTACCCCTCTGACAGCGCTCCCCAAACCAGCCTGGCCGGCAGGAACACCGGCCGCTCCGGCGCTCGCAGAGGGCCCCGTTCTCGCACTCACACTTGTACCGGCAGTCCGCCCCAAAACGACCCTCGTCACACTCTGCGGGGACACAGACAGGAGCTGAACTCGGCCGGAGGCCTTGATCTGAGGCCCACTGGTGTTAGGAAATCAGCTACACTTTCCCCCTCTCCAGTCAAGCCAAGAACTTCAACATAAACACTTTCACATACTTAAAGAAGCTGGAGGTTTGCTGGATCAAAGTTAGACCCTTTCCTGGGACCAAAAAAGAATGACAGCATTTCTTCTCCTGGGAGCTGAGCTGTTAACCTCTTCCAGGGAAGCCTAACCCCAGGCTCCCATCTACACAGGATGTAAGAAAAGGTGGGGAAACACCTTATTTCACCCCCGCAAAAAGCTCTGAGTGTCAGCGGGAGCTCATGCACTGTGACGGCCCCTGGCTCCATCCAGCGTGCTCGAAGCCTACAGCAGTTGGCAGAGAGCAGAGACCTTCACCCTGTCTCATTAAAGAGAGACCAGGCCATTAAGGGGATCAGCCTGAGATTTCTGGTTTATAGGGAAAGTCACAGTTCCCAGCCTCTGCTCTCACAGAAATACGTATGTGAATTTCGGTAGAAATGGCCTCTTAATTGCACTATAAAGACAAGGGGTGTTGACAGCAGTTTTATGGACTACCATCTGAAACCAGAGAAATGATCCCTCTCGCTGTGGAGCGCTGAAGCCTACATTATGTGAAATAGCTGACACCATGGCATTACAGCCACTTCACCGTCGATCTTGCCTCATCCTTGCTTCAAATTTTTCTTTTACCAAGACGAGCAAGCACAATCTGGCACTGATGAAATGCCACGTGGTATAATGTCAGGCGTCTGTAATGTTTATATGCTGAGCATGACGAGGCTGAGACCTGGACAGATGGTCCCTGAAGGTGGCCATATACTGAAAACAAAATCCATAGAATGAACGTTGTTATAGCGGAATGACATCATTTCAGCATTACCCAGCCTGGCAATCCCCGCACCACCTCACAGCCCAGGGGATCCTGGTTCTCACTTAAACCAGCAGGTTTCAGTGCACCACCTGTTCAGGGTCCCCTAGGCAAATGTTTTTTCTGATCCCACCCACTGTCCATGATTGGCTGACATAAATGTGGCGCCACAGGGTTGGTCAGCAGGACTAATTATGCGTTTACCAGCATGCTTTGCACTGCTCCACATATGTATTTGAGTATTTCTGTTTATAGTGAATGTCATAACCGTTTTGTTAGCATATACCCGTGACTGGTGCATATACCCGTGACTGGTGCATATACCCGTGGCTGGTGCATATACCCGTGACTGGTGCATATACCCGTGACTGGTGCATAAACTGTCTATGCCGCTGCTATTAAACCAATAGTGGTTCTTAATAAAGAGAGCAAATTCCATTTAAAAGCGCTCCTTCATTAAAATGACTCAAAATGGCATCAAAAACATCACATTCCTCTAGGTTGTGGTGGGACATAGAACGCGAGTTTGATTTCACTTTGTATAGATGTCGTTTGAAGTATGTGGCCACCAGACATTTTTTATATCAGTCTTATACTTTGGTTGTCATCAGATCATTCAAAAACAATATGAACAACCTTGACATGTAGTTTGGCGTAACACTTATTTACATCTGGCTGGTGTGGTGATTTTCCTTTTAATTTTTCGAGGTCTGAGGCCTTTCGTTCCTAAGCAACTTTCCCAAGCACCGGTTAACAAGGCAAATTTGCAAACGGTGCCCCATCCAGCAGTCAAGCCACCCAGGCTTTGGCCCCAGTTGTGTGCTAGAAGCTTCTTTCTAGCCAACACAAACCTTCATGGTCTTTCCACCCCCTCCACCCAAATAGCGTCTACTTCATCAGACGATACCTCCTGAAGCTGTGGTCGGGCCCTCATGCCCAGCCCAGATGACACTGAGTCTCCAACGTGAATGAAGAGGGAGGCTCTTTCACCTCAGCCTGCCAGATGGCCCTTGACAGCACTTACTGACAATATGCTGTTTTTAAAGCTTAAAGCATACACAGCTGCAGGGCAGCAAGCATCTAGATACATGTCACTTCAGAGCTAGAAAAGGCATGTTACTGAGGAGATAAGATAAGATAAGATAAACCTCCAGGCTTCCAGCAGATAATCACAGGTTCAGGATCCCAGGAGAGTCCCTGAAGTTGTACCACTTTAGATTGATTAATAAATGGTTAAAAATAAGGAATTTTGGGCTATAGTGGAAGGTTTAGATCAGGGCTGCTCAATCCTGCTCCTGGAGATCTACCACCCTGCAGAGCTTAGGTGCAGCCCTAATTTAACACACCTG
>JAODKM010000099.1:2930920-2943252 GCA_026780845.1 Petrocephalus sullivani | reverse complement strand
GCCTGCATACGATGCCCTATGTCACTGACACAGCCAGCCCTGACCCTGCCTGCATACGATGCCCTACGTCACTGACACAGCCAGCCCTGACGCTGCCTGCCGACTATACCCTATGTCACTGATACAGCCAGCCCTGACCCTGCCTGCATACGATGCCCTATGTCACTGACACAGCCAGCCCTGACGCTGCCTGCTGACTATGCCCTATGTCACTGATACAGCCAGCCCTGACCCTGCCTGCGGACGATGCCCTATGTCACTGACATTTTAAACCGGTATCGCTCTTGATACAAGCATTTCCCACTGTAAATTTTTTTTAATGTACAGTTACGTTTAATGCTCATAAAAACAATACATTGGCACTAGTGAACTTTGTATAGTTATCCAGCTTTAAACTGAATATGTATATTGCATCTATTATCATCTGTAATATTATTATTATTTTTTTCCTTTTATTTTTATAATATGTAGTCTTTTTAGGAAAGTACACAGGTTCATTGTACATGTACAATGATAATAAAGCAATTCTATTCTATTCTATTCTATTATAATAGTCAAAACGGGGTTCTGCTAGGTACTAGGCCAAAGACCCAACCATAAACACACCGAGCTATAAAAAGCATCATAAAAACAGGAGGTGCATTTTAAAGCCAGGGGCTGCGCTGGCTTACAGGAGACTCAGTAGGACCCACCTCTCCTGCAGTCAGAGCCGGTCCAGCCCGGGGAACACGCGCAGCGCCCCGTAGCCGGGTGACAGCGGCCTCCGTTGTGGCAGACACAGCGCAGGTGGCAGCCATGACCAAAGCGTCCCGCTGGGCAAACTGCAGACATGGGGCATCCCATTACGGGCCAATCTCCACCCCTTTTTATTAGCGTAAAAAGTTGGGATACTGGAGTATAAAAGCTCCAGTATCGTTATTACAGGGATAATGCATACTGGGAACACTGGTATTCTGTGGACAAGTGCATGGGCATTTGGGGCAAATATATAATTATATATCGATATGCTATTGAAAATATGATAACAGCTTTTGTGAATGTCATGTCTATAAGAATCTATTATCACATTCATAACACATCATAATGCATTCATAACAATATGCATTATAAACAAGGCTATAAATATTTATAAAAAGGTATAACACATTAGAGCCTGTTTATTATGCATTATGAATGCATAATTAGATACCTTATTGCAGAACAAAGTGTCCTAAATTCTTATATCGACCATTACGATGCATTATAAAGGTATTTGTAGTGCATTAAAGATGAAAGCTTCATTGGCTCTTATGAAGTATTATAATCCACAGTTGAATGCCTTATGACTATCAAGGGAAGATGCTGTAATGTATTGCTTATTATAGCAAGCAGTGGAGAGTGAGGAAGAGGAGCAGGTAAGATGTGGGTGAGGGGCTCTGACAGTGGCACAGACTCACCACTCTGGCACAGCGTGCCCATGTACCCCGGCAGACACCGGCAGGTCCCATTTCCTTTGTCACAAAGGGCCTGATTCTCACACGCCGGGCAGAGCTCCCTGCAGCCTGGCCCCCAGTGTCCCTCCTCACACTCTACGCAGAGGGACAGACAGCGAATGGCACAAATGTAGTATTTGTTCCAATTTTATTTTAAATGATTATTGACTGATTTTTGTTGTTTAGTATTCCCAGTTAGGTACATTTCTCCTTCAAACATTATTACAATAAACAACACATTGGGAAGGCTGATGGCCATTTCTGGGTGGTCATCAGTCTAATAGGAGCACATATATTACATGTAAAGTCAGTTTGCCTTCCTGAAATATCAACCTTCTGTTCATTAGGGGGAGTTTTTATGACCCTACCAACTGCCTCTGCCAACTATCCACATGACTATCTACCTACTTAGAAACCTCTATAGAATTTCCCATGCAGAACTGAAGCCATCAGTCAGTCTGGTTCAAGATGCCTTCTTGTGTGAAGTAGCATATCATTCCAGATCAGAGGCAGATGTGCAAGCCGTGAAAAGTAAATCAAAAACACCCCAAACATAATGCTTCATTTTGAGACTAGTCCCTGTTTCTCTCTGCTGTGGTTATGCATACCTTGGGGAGATGTTAGCAGTTTCATTTTACCTCATCATTGTCTTTATATGGTCAGTAAAACAAAACAAATGCTAGCTGCCTTTGCTGTGCTGTGGCTCAGGCAATCACAGAGGGCAGCTACTGATGAAACCCTGTTGATCTGGCAGAGAATGCATTACTAAATATCAATGCCAACAATCCTATACCCAGGCTTCAAAGGGATATGGCTGCTATCATGTATCAAAGATTCCCGGTTCCATGATCTACCCAGCAGGGATAAAAAGATTCATCATGGTTCCATGCAAAGCATCTCGATAGCAAGAAAGCATGCTGGGAATTAGCACTGAGACTAAAGGCATTTGCATGGATGCATGAGCAAGATACTTCAGCAGAAACTGAAGGACACCCATGTAAATCGTAAATTATAAGCTCTAAAATCTTATACAAAAATAAAAAAATGCATCTTGTGAGCTTAAAGGACTGCTAGCCACTGAACAGCTTGGTTAATTTCTGTGCCAGCTTTCCATGGTGGTCTAGTTAGCATTATATGTCCGATGTTCTCCAAATTGCATTGTGGCTTTATAAATTATCAAATGATGCTAATAAGAATCTGTGGCTTTTGGTAAAGAACCTGGTAAATCCAGCCCTGGGTACGGAATCTCCCACAATCTCTATTTTTCCCATTTCAAATAGAGCCGACATTCAGCGCAACGTCCAAGAGAGTAATTACCCCTTAATGGAAAGTCATTAAAAGCGGATGCAGGAGCAAAATGTGGAAAAACATCTTCCAAAAGTGGTAGGAACTTGGAGGCCGAGTGTGATACACAGAGACCTTTGGCCGGCCAGATGCAGCTTTCAGGAGGAAGAGATGGACTACAGGGACGCCACGGCCTGCATTCTGCCGGTCACTGCCTTTGTGCCCACTTACCCTTCTCACACTGATCTCCTTCCCTCCCAGCAGGACAGTGGCACTGCCCAGTCACAGGGTCACACGGAGCTCCAGAACACTTGCAGGACTGGGTACATCCTCTCCCGTAAGTGGCCAGGGCACAGACTGTGAGAACAGGAAGTGACATACTGAAAAGCAAATGGACCTGGAGGGGGCGCTGTGGAACATTCCCCGAGTATTACTATGTAACAGTGACATAGCAGAGCATAGGGACAGCGAGAGGGGGGGCTAAAGCTGAGATAACAGGAGGCCATGACTGGGGACAGTCATGGCCACCCTGGGAAGAATGGGCAAGGGAAAGATTGTGGCCGTGCACAAATTCTGTGGCTGCATTCGCAAACTGAAAGCGTCACACTGGTGCAACACGACTGTCCCATTTCTCTTTTCCAAGTCGCGAACAACCCATCCGACAGATCCTTTGCAGCCCAACACATCCCAGGATTCACTGCGCTGAGGTAAAGTGGGGGTGTGCTGGCTAGGTGACAGGCATGACTTTTCCTGGCTCAAGGGTAAGAGCGGGAACAGCTGACAACGCAAATAGGAGATTATTGGTAGGCCATGCTGTCCCGTCTGAAAACACTTTCCTTTTGACCTTCGAAGCATGCAAGGTCTTTGCCTTCGTTGAAGGCATCCTTCGACGGATGCAGCCCTTGAATTCGGAGGCAGCCTAGGCCTTGAGGGCGGACATGGCCAAAAGCAGCATGTAACTCTACGTTCAACATTCACCCCTCCTGACGGGTCTCTGAAGAGCTGCACCACCACACCAGAAAGGGACTGGGCCGGGAGGTAAGGAGCAGTGCTCCCTGCCCGCCGCCACCCAGTCAGTCTGAATGGATAACAGCTGCAACACTCTAACCACCTAATGACTTCCAGGCAGCTATGCCCGGCTGCCAGCTCAAAGCCACTCTGTAAGCATTCCTCCCCCAGTCCCTGCTGGACCACGGCTCTCGCATCGCTGCCACTTTCCAGAGTGCAAGGCTGTTAGAGGGATGGTGAGGTCAAGTGGGGAGGTAGAGGCCCAGTCGCACACCAAGAACCTGAACATGAGGTCAGCGGGGTGTCGCTAAGACCCCAGTAGGTCCCCAGAACAGAGAACATCTCTTGGTCCTGCAGAAAGCTTTGTGTGATCAGACCTGTAACATCAGAAACATAGCAGCCATTGGCACTCCTGAGAAACTATAATAACAGGCACATGTTACTAGGGACAATGAATATAAATGTATTTTCTACTTTTTACAGTTTAATTTTACTCTTTAGTGTGTTTGAGGTTTGTCTTGTTATAATTTCTTTGATTCTGATCTTCAATAGAAAAACCCATTTAAATAAAGGTTAAATTAGTAAAGGTCCCCCCTTGTTTATTATAGTCTATGGCAGGGGTGGCCAATCTTATCCAGAAAGGCCGTTCGGGTTTTTGCTGCAACTCCCTAATTAGATCACTAATTACAGGACTGACTGGCTGAACAGTCCCCACACCTGGGTTTAGCCAGCTGACCTAAAGGTTATCCCAAAAACCTAAATACATACCAGCCCTTTAATTCAATTAAGATTTTATTGTCATTAACATAACGTGCTGCCACATGTGGAAATGAAAGGGGAGATAAGTCCGGCCACCCCCGGTCTATGGGGTTTTCCATTCCCGTGCGGTTTGGGGGACGACATTCGCCTTAGCAGTGTAGGACACTATGCTTACAGAGGGAAGGTTGCTGGTTCAAATCCCTGGGTCAGCAGTGTGATGTCACCGCCGGGCCCTTGAACAAGGCCCCTAAACCCCGACTGCTCCAGGGACAGGCTGATCCTGCCTTCACAGGAAAATGTACGTCACTTGGACACGAGCATCTGCTAGATAAATAAATTATAAATATGCTTTTTAAGGCAGTCATTAAATGAAAGTAATGAAATTAAGTCATTTTACCAGCTGTTTCACATATGGTGGGGGCCAGATCCACATCCAGCAGCACATTCATCTAAATGTTTCATGTCATGATGATTCTTTCAGTCCATTATTAGTGTTACAGTCGAGCTTGTTTTTGTACATTGTATAAAACAGTGGATTTTTAAAACTAACGAAGGACTTTTACAAAGTCGGGTTGATAAATTCACTAAGTACACTAAGGCTACATTCACACTACCAAGCTGGCTCAAATCCCATTTTTTGCCAGAATGGGACTCAGATCTGATTATTCCAGGGCTGTCTGGACACACAAATCTGATCTATTCTAATCAGATTTGAGTCACTGTCGTATGTGGTCCTAGATCGGACACGTATCAGAAGTGTGACTGATTCAGATTGGAAATCAGGTGGTTTTTTGCCTATACGCTGAGCTTTTTTTAGTTGTTGGTGATGCAGATGACAAAAACGCATAGATCATTGTACAACCCTACTTCCAAAAAACGTTGGGATGCTGTGTAACATGTAAATAAGAACAGAATGCAATGATTCAATGATGCAGTCATATTTTATTGTTTTATGGCAAATATATGCTTAATCTGAACGCGCTGCATCACCTCTTTTAAAAAACTCTGCAAACGTTTGGGAACGGAGGAGACCAGTTGGGTTTTGAAAGTGAAATACTGTTCCATTTTTGCCTGATATAGGATTTCAACGCTCATAAGTTCAGGGTCTCTTTTGTTGTATTTTTTGTTTCATGATGCACCAAATGTTTTCAGTGGGTGCTTAAATATACTGGGCCTTCATACCATCACAGATGCTGACTGTCCACTGATAACGAGTTGGATGGTCCCGCGGTTTCCATCATTTCCAAAAGGAATTTGAAATTCTGATTTGTCACACCACAGGACAATTATCCATTTTGCCTCAGTCCATCTTAAATGAGCTCTGAGAAGTCGGTGGCATTTTTAGATGATGTTTTATTCTTTGCATGATAGATGCTCATCCTGCATTTGTTAATGCAACGACACACTGTGTTCACAGACAATGGTTTTTGGAAAATCATGTCTTTTTTTAATGCAGTGCCTCCTGAGGACCCCAAGACCATGGATATCCAATACTGGTTTTCGGCCTTGAAAAATGATTAAATTCCCAAATTCTTCGGAATTTTAGCATTATTCTTAAATTGCTGCACTACTTACCCACGCATTTGCCCATGCAGTCTTTTACAGAGCGGTGAACCTCTCCCCATCTTCACTGCACACAGACTCTCAGGGGCACTCTTTATGTAACCAATCATCTTACTGACCTGGGGTTGTAATTATAAATGTGACAGGTGAATCCGATCTCAGCAAAAAAATTAAAATTGGACAATGAGCCTTGCAATGTGAACACAGCCAAAAGACCGGAGCTATTTAATCAGGGCCCCGTGTGATTAGGACAGATGCAGCCACCTGATCACTCTCATCTCTCTGCAGACGGTTAAGCAGATGTGTGGGAGTGCCAAGCACAAGGCGCCCTCTGTACTACCTTACTGTGAAATGTGACCATTTACTGTCCCACGAAACACAGACCTGAACACCCTCTAAAGACCCACAGCTCATTTAAAATGTGTTTTGTGTGTTTAAATATATGGTTGCTTTTGTCGTGAACTTTGTAGTTTGGAAGCCGGTGAGTTAGTTCATTAGTAGCATGTCTGTGACTTGAGCAGAACTGTCTTTAGGTCCTGTTACTTTTATAGTCACAGTGTGTAATATTCGGAGATAAATCTTTTTTTTTTCCTTTTAGATGGCAGAAACTTCTGGAAAGTGCATGTTGTCTGATAGTCAATACTTTGTCTTATGTTTGATAAAGTTTGGGGAATCACTAGTCTGCATATTCTGGTACTAGTGCATTGATGCTTATGAGTGACTTATGATGTTGTTTCCCCTACATATGTAAGAAGTAGGCAACTACATGGCAAATCAACAGCTGTCACTGAAGTGAAGACCAAATTCCCGGATCCTGGACACTCACTGGTGTTTTGTTACCCTTTGGAGTACACACACACACACACACACGCATGCACACAAACAGGTTTGTAATTCTATCTTTGTGGGGACTGTCCATTCATTTCTATGGGGAAAGCTCTGATCCCAATAGGACAACCTTAACCCCTACCCAGCCCTAACCATGTGTAACAAAACGAAATATGAGACTTTTGGCATTTTTAGTTTTTCGAATGCAGATCTTTGTGAGGACCTGAAAAATGGTCCCCACAATGTCAAAATACCAGGTTTTTATCACATTGTGGGGGCAATTTGGTCCCCAAAAGTAATATACACATAAGCCACACACACACACATACCCACAGTGCCAGTAACGGGGCACAGGCACCAACCAAGGGATTCTGCCCATCTCACCCTGGTCGCAGTGGACACCCCGCAGGCCCGCGGGACACTGGCGCTGGCAGTCGCCGGTCACATGGTCACAGGGCACATGGTCACAGGTCACATGGTCACAGGGCACACCCGCCGGGCACTCGCATTTCTTCTTGCAGCTCGCGCCATAGAAACCAGCACTGCACTCTGTTGGGATGATGGACCCAGATGTGCTTAAATCATACAAGCATTTGATGTTTCTGGTCTTTTCTGACATTTATTTAGTCTATGCTTCATGAAAGCACGATCGTGGATCAGAACCCTACCCATATATCTTGAAAAAATGGTAACAATTTACATTAACTGCGCCTTCATAACGCATTCATAGAACATTCATAAGTAGCATGTAAGTATATCTTAACATCCTAATGTACCTTAATGCACTATGAATGCATTATAAAAACATTATGAAAGTGCATTTAAAGTCCAGTGTCACCAAACAAACTAAAGTCCACCACTCAAACCTAATGCACTCTACAGTATAGCCCTCGGACATTTTTAGCAAATAACATCTATCCGTTCATCTTATTATTCCATAGAGGTTCAGGATGAGGCTATCCCAGGAAGAATAGAGCAAAAGGCAGGGGACCCCCGGGTGAATATGGAAGACATGCCTGACACCTATCCATGGATGGTATGCTCTTTACCCACAATACACCAAGCTGTGTATTCTAACTGGGCAAAGTGCTAACATATGTCATCACAGTTAAATATGTCAAATACTAAATTGTAACACATGTAGCGCAGCTGTTAAGCTACCCCAATATTCCATAGCAGTGGAGCTGTTTAATATAAAGATGTCTTATTGTGTGTAGGGTGATGATAAAAGGTCAACAAGGAGGTCATCACCAACCATCTTTGCACGTCTCGCCCTGGTATCCTGGTTTGCACTCGCAGGTGCCATGGCGACGATCACAATCCAGCGTGTTCTGCTGGACACACTTGCACTCCTCGGAGCAGCCTGGTCCGAAAGTCCATTTGGGGCATGCTGGAATGAGGGAACCAAACAGCTAAAGAAAAAGTACAGTGCAGTGATGGAAAAAATGAACCATTTGCTGTATTTTTTGACCCCACCAGGTGGTGCCGTCTGCTCAAAAAAGGGCTCAAAATATCGCCCAAATTTAACCAAGAGCACAATTTAGTCGGGTCAGAAAACCTGACAGCAAATGGTTCATGAAGTGCCATTTTGTCCATCAGTAGTTCGGTAGAATGTGGAACAGGACAGAGGCAAAAGTTAAGATGGTAACACTTTCTAGCTTTTCACACGCTAATAACTGTTCTTTTAATTCATTGTAACACATTCATAAAGTATTATAAACAATATAATATAACTATTTATAAAAGGCGTAACACCTTAATTCTAAGTCTAAACTCCTTAATGCTGATACCGGCCATTATAATGCATTATGAAGGTACATTATGGTGCACCTAACAGTGCATTATTGACAAGAGCTTCATACGACAATCATAGTGCATAATACACAATTATACATTATATTATTATGTTATATTATTACAAAATTATGCCTTTTGATCCTTTTAATAGCCATGGCACAGGCACAGAATGCAATGAAAGGAAACAGCAGGAAGAGGAGATGGGAGGAGCCACATGAAAACCACCAAATGAGCCGCGTGCCGGCCCACGTGTGACTCACGCAAGTGGCAGAACCTGCCGTAGAGCCCCGGGCCGCACAGGCAGGCCCCGTAGGCGCGGTGGCACCGGCCGTCCTTGGCACAGTTGCATTTCTTATTGCAGTACTTCCCATAGAGACCCTTGGGGCACCCTGTGGTTCGGGGGACACAGTTCATGGAACCAGTTAGCGATTTGGCACAAAAATAGGATACAGAGCTCTTAAAATCTGACAAGCAAACCACCAAAAAGATCCAGACAGGGAACGCTGAGAGACCTCATAAATTTATGATCATGGTTACAAATAGCTAAAATAAAAACTGCCCCGTGATGATTGTTAAAAACAGCACATGTCCATTTATAATGAGTGACAGTCGTAATGTTTTATTTCCCAATATAAAATTCAAGTCAAAGTCAAGCCAAAAATACACCTGAACAAACACGCAGAATGAGTGCAGTAATGTAACATGCTTTGGGCTATAGCCGGCGATTGTTACCATTCTCGCACAGGTCCCCGGTGACCCCGGGGGGGCAGTGACATGACCCTGTCACCGAGTCGCACGTGGCACCGTTCCTGCACTTGCAGAGGAAGGAGCAGTTCCTCCCAAAAGTGCCCTCGGGGCAGGCTGTGCCAGAGACAGAGGGTGGGGGTAAGCCACGCAAAGGATTGTGGGTCCATTCCAGCTAGCATTAATGTTATACACTTTTATCAAAAAAATGTCAGCCTCTTCGAATTAACACGTCTTTTAAACCATACTGTAAATGTAAAAAGTGATTGTTTATTTGCAAACCATCTGTGGACTTTTAATGAAGTTAGAAATGTGTCTTATATTGCTGTGTGCAGTTTGATTTGAAACTTACTAGTTACATCACTTAAAGTTATTGCAAAACAAACTTCAATTTCACAGCTGAAGAATGAAGGATAATATCATTAAAAATTTAGGTGAGATAACCCGGATATGTGTTTGAAAGTTGAATGGATGGATGAACGGATGGATTAGACAGATGGATGGATGGAAAGATGGACGGATGGTTGGTCAGACAGATAGATGGATGGATGGATGGATGGATGGAAAGATGGACGGATGGTTGGGCAGACAGCTAGATGGATGGATGGATGGATGGATGGATGGATGGAAAGATGGACGGATGGTTGGGCAGACGGATGGATGGATGGATGGAAAGATGGACAGATGGATGGGTGGATGGATGGACGGAAAGATGGATGGTTGGGCAGATGGATGAAAGTTGAATGGATGGATGAACGGATGGATTAGACAGATGGATGGATGGACAGGTGGATGGGTGGCTGGGCAGATGGATGGATGGACGGATGGATAGACGGACAGATGGATGGGTGGATGGCTATGCAAGTCTGGGGCTTTCAGCCATGTTCTTTCTCACTCTGGTTACAGATGAGCCCCGTCCAGCCGCTGGGACAGTCACAGCCTACGCCCCCTGGGCTGCAGGGCGCCCCGCTGGCACAGTCATCGCACGTCAGGCTGCAGTCGTGGCCGAAGGTGTGATTCAGACACACTGCCTCAAAGCACAAGAAGTTACTGTTAGAACTGTGCCCACCCACTGAAGGGCCAGCTTCCTGGCGATGAGGCGCTGGGCTGGTGTCCACTCAGATCCACACCCTCTAAAGCAAATTTCTTTGGTAGAGGGGTCAAAAATGTACCAATTACAAAAAGGAAGTGAGATGCTCACATAGCAGGAATAAAAAACCACAGCCACTAACTAGACAACAAAATTTCTTTCATGAGATTTGCCAATGCTTTTTTCTGTCCAGCAGGGGGCATAACAGTTAAGTGCATGGTCACTCACAACTCGTAAGTCTCATAACTAAAAGTACCAGCAAATAAATAAATGTAAATGTGTAGTTCAGTGGTTCCCAAACATTTCAAATCGAGTACTACCTTAGATTAAAGCAAAGCCACCAAGTACCAAGTGGGAGAAAAATATCAGAGTAACCTGAATGACAGACACAAATTATCACTGTTTCCTCACATACTGTACCACAGTTTGAGAACCACTGGTGTAGCTGTGGAAAATAAGAACAATCTCCATAGTTACCATTGCAGTTTCCTGATTCCCGGCCACTATGTATTATCTCCGTTAAAAAAGGCTGTGAGACCACCAGAGCTTTAATTTGTATTTTAACTGATGCTTTGTGGTCTCTTTCTCCTTCATTAACCTTCTGACTTTCTCAATTCTGTTGTTTCTAATTGTGTAGTGGTAATTACTTCCATGTTTCAATGATTTTATGTTGTGGATATCTGTTGTCACCCACTTCAGTTTAAAGAGTCACAGCACTCAATTGGTTGGTTTTTACTTTCTGGACCTTAAATTTCCACCTGTGCAGATAACTGTCTATATACAAAGGCCAGAACAGCAGCTTCAATGCACCCTACTGCACTAGAATGATGTGAGATCATTTGTCGATGGGGAAATTCATCATTTAGTTTGTTGTAGATGGCATGCTGCCATTTCAGGCAACACTGCAGAATTTTACATTAGAGTTCAGCTGGGGTGAACTTTATGATTCACATAGTTTTCATGTCCATCAACCATTCTGTGGACGAGGACATCATCAACATGGAAGTTTCCACTCCCATTAGTACAGAAATGCTTTACCACAAGTTTGATCACTCAGAATGGTTCTATATTCATTGGCGCTTATGGGGTTGAAGGAACCAAAAGCATGCCAGGAAAATGCACCACAAGAGAGCCAGCAGAGCTCTGGACTGTGGAGAAACGAGCCCTTAATCCTGCGGGCTTCGTTTGCCATGAAGGACACATGTACACATCTGCTAGCTAAGAACAAGACCCGATTCATGCGACTCTGACTTCCTTCCACTGCTCGATAATCAGCAGCCTGGGCTCTGTTACATTTTTCAGAACAATAAGGGGTCCATGTATTGCATCCCGAAGGCATATCCATTCCTGTGAAACCTACGCTCAGTGCTGCATTAAAGTGGCATTAACAGAACCGATCATCAGTTTAGTCTTAAAACAACACAAAGATATTGCAGCTGTGTGCGTGTGACAGTTAGCATTCAATGTAAGAATCAGCTGGGTATTTTAAGCATGAGCAGATGTCAATGGATTAATTAACTTAGGAACCATACCTGTACAGAAACTTTAATTTACTCTTACGTTTCCTTTATATACAGTATACAGTAGTGATCGACCGATATTGTTTTTTTATTACCGATACCGATACCAATTATTTGTGCGTTTGTGTGTCCGATTGCCGATATTCCGGAGCGATATTTGTTTGCTATTATACTTCTGTTTTTGACACAGTGATTACAACACCACTGAACTGAACACTACCAATAAGCAAAATAAATATACAATGTCTGTTTTCATATCAACTTTGC
>JAODKM010000099.1:2897781-2930820 GCA_026780845.1 Petrocephalus sullivani | reverse complement strand
TTAAATTCAGCGCTTTTATTTACAAGATGCACTCATCCATGACTGTAAATTATTTAATTAATGCAAAGTTACATATTGGGACTTAATGGGTTATTTTAGCCTACCAACTTCACGAGACTAATGATGGCACCCTGTGTGTGTTTGGGCCCGGCACCCTGTGCCTGTTTAGGTTCAGCATCCTGTGTGTGTTTGGGTTCACTCTTACCGATCATCTCGGAGAGCACAGTCTCGGCCCGCAGCTCGCCCAGTCCCTCCTCGTAATCGTCAAGCCGCTCGGGTTCCGGGTCTGGCAGCCAGCTGTAGTCACGAAGCAATGTGTATCGGGGTGGGGGCCTCTCCACTGCCACACGCTGGGTCAGAGCCTCCACAGCACCGCTGAGAGCTGGGGGTGGCGGGGGGGAAGTATTGTCAACACCCAGGTGATAAGTAAACTGAAGCATAAAGCAGTGCTTCCCAACCCGGTCCTCGCGGACCCCCAGCCAGTCCACGTTTTCACTTCTCCCCAGCTCTCCAGTAGCTGACATCGCCATTAAAGCACACTCACAGTTCCCTAACTTCCTGAGCAATGAGATTCTCAGACACACTGGGTGCTGATGTGCCGGTCCTCATCCAAGCGGTATCCTAGGTGACAGTAACCAAGGAGATTCTCGGACACACGGGCTGCTGTACTCACGAGTACACCTGTGCTGGTCATAATCCAAGCGGTATCCTTGGTGACAGTAACCAAGGAGATTCTTGGACACACGGGGTGCTGTACTCACGGGTACAGCTGTGCCGGTCCTCATCCAAGCGATATCCTAGGTGACAGTAACACAGGTACGACCCGGCAGCATTCTGGCAACTGTGCTCACAACCCCCGCTGTTGGACAGACACTCATCCACATCTGCGGAACACAGGGAGACCATGAGCATCTTTGGAGCAGTGTGGGTAACACTTTGCCTGAGGGGCACAGACAGTAGTGACTCAGTTATTACTGAAGTACAAAGCAGGAGCAAATATTGTCGCAGCTTGACATAAAAGACGTGCCACAATTCATGAACGGACAGGCAATCAGTATTTCACTTGTGTTATTCATTACTTGTTCCTTCAGTAGTTCACAAAGGTTTACAGAATTAACAGATATAGTAACAAATATAGTAACTACTTCAGATAATAGATATGAACATGAGATTAGTATGTAACTAAGGCTTCGTTTGTAGTTAATTAATACATAACTAATAGCATAATAATATATTATTTGTGCCCCCCGAGTAAAGTTTTACAGAAACGTGTCTGTATTGCAATCTTGTTATTAATAATAAGTGAGATAAGCAAAAAGGGGAAGGGATAGTATCTGCTATTCTTATTTGGTTATAATCATAACTAATGTTATAAGAGAAGTGTTTTCAGTGAAGGTTGGTCGATGTTGGAATATACCATCACAGCCACAGCCGTCTGAGTTGAGACGGTATCCTGCTTCACAGTGGCACTCATAACCCCCTGGGTAGTTGGTACAGTCCTGGCTGCAGCAGTTGTTTTCTTCACACTCATCCAGGTCTGAGAAGCACAAATATTCAGGGTGTAAATCCCCTGAATCACTGCCCTTCTATGCTAAACATCTGGACACAGGTGCACCCCGTGATTTATAATAACATTGGTTTGGTCCAACAGAGCAAGAGGTGCTACAGGAAATAAGCGTGACTGTCTGCATCAGCTCAGCCCAGGTGAGCCGTGAAGTTCAGAGATTCCAGAAACTCAGTATCTCCAGCTGATCTTTGTATATGTGTATGCTCCTGAGCACAGTAGCAGTCTGGCAAATCCATGCAAAGATTCACAAGGATCATGGAAAGTCAAGCCAGAAACACTAGAAGGACGTTAAGAGAAAAATGATGCTTCTAAGCTCTCAGTAGGTGGGATTATATTGCACTATTTCTCCTAGGTTTGGGAGCGCAGTGAAACATGTCAGTTATGGATGTTTCATGAGGGTTTTAGTCTCATATCTTCTTTGTTGCTTCTTGCTAAGTGTAAGAGCTTAGCATGCTAAGGAGGCCAGCTTCCAGCTGGCCCTGGACATCAACGCAATTTATTTCTTTCCTGGATCCATCCTGGAATTTTTTCCCCTCGTCTGAGGGTTCCTGTTTGTTGTTAAAGACTCACTCCATACACTATATAACATGAATGAGATTTGGATCAATTCTGAGTTAAGGTTTTATTAATGTTCATTCTTTAGGGAGTGTATTACGCTGTCGGTACATCCGCGTTAAGGGTGTTTTATAAGAGGAAATAGAACTGAAGTGCGCGTACCGCACTGCCACTGGGAGTAGGTAGAGGGTAACTTCTACAGGCCGGGCTGACACCTGCACCCCACTTACCCACACAGGTCTTCAAGTCGTCGTCTAGCTGGTAGCCATGGTTACAGCCGCAGACGGGTCCGCCGGTGGAGTGCTGGCAGCGGTGAGAACAGCCGCCGTTCCCCGTCTCACAGCTGTTCACGATCTCCATCTCAATGCCTGTCAGGAAGACTTGCCCTGAGCGCCGTCACACCAGAAACAAAACTCACTGCTGTCTGCCGTGTGCTCATGCTCTATTTTGAGAGGATAATCAAACACCACTAAGGACACACATCTGCATAGAATAAAGCCCCATCACTGCACACCACAGAATTCTTTATTTCAGAACAGAACAGAATGTATTATTAAGGTTTTATTCACTAGCCGGCTGCATTTCGGGTACAGTATTATACTCCTAACTGAACCTTAAATGAACTACAGCTTTAATCTGAAGAACATTGGCTACATGAAATTATACAGTGCAATCAGCAATCATGAGTGGATATGAGTATATGAGAGGGTCTGGAGAAAAAATGGGAGAATGTCCTTGTCGGTGCAAGAAAATAAAAAGTCATGAAGGATACAAATACTGGAAAAAAAGATCAATAGAATATAAAATAAGCAATATAAACAGAATAAAAAGAAAACTATATATAAACTATATAAAACTAATATACTGGTAAAGAAGTAAAAAGAATATAAAACTGAATATAAAAAGAGTATAAAGAATAAACAAGTAAACAATGGGAAACGGGAAAAAATGGCAAAAAGTAGGTGTTACTATAAGTGTTATAGGTATTTCCTCTCCTTGTGAATCAGTTTTTTTACCCCTGTAACTGTGCACATACTGTACAGCCCCCATGTGTCTTATATTGCACCGTGGTCCTGGGGAAATGCTGTCTCGTACCACAGCATACTTGTGTACGGCTGGCACAACAATAAAGCGAGCTTGACAAGAAATATAAAAATATTGCACATTTCAGCAGTATTTTCATTTTTATGGTGAATGCAATGGGCTTGGATTCTGTCTGTGCCTGCCTGTGTCTATCTGTACCTGTCTGTGCATGACTGTGCATGTCTGTGTCTGTCTGTGTCCATCTGTGCATGATTGTGCCTGTCTGTGTCTGTCTGTGCGTGATTGTGCATGTCTGTGTCTGTCTGTGGCCGTCTATGCCTTTCTGTGGCTGTCTGTGCCTGACTGTGTCTGTCTGTGGCCGTCTGTGTCTGTCTGTGCGTGATTGTGCATGTCTGTGTCTGTCTGTCTGAGGCCATCTGTGCCTGTCTATCTGTGTCTGTGCCTGTCTGTCGCCATCTGTGCCTGTCTGTGGCCATCTGTGCCTGTCTGTCTGTGCCTTGCTGCTTTACGAGAGGATGCAGACTCACGGTAGCACTGCCTGCCATCAGCTCCGAGCTCATAGCCCACATTGCACACGCAAGCAAAGGAGCCCGGCGTGTTGCGGCAGCCATGGGTGCAGGATGCCTGGCCCGTATGGCACTCGTCAATGTCTGAAAGACACACACAGCCAGAGGTGGCCCATCCAGGTCCAGAGAGTAAAAGTCCAGAACAAGATTTTAACCAACCAGTTCAGTATAAAGAGTGACAGTCACAAAGGACTCAACTGGTGGGTTGAAACAAAATCTTGGTCTGGAATTTTTACCGTCTGGACCTGGATTACCCACCTCTGCACACAAAACACTCAAAGTGCTATATGAGTTTAAGCCAAAAAACCTTAAAAAATGGTTTCCTGCTGGAAATGTCCTTCAGGATAAGATTACTGGCTCCGGCTCTCATTCTGGCCCTGAGTTCATCTGTTCATCTCTCGAGTTAAAAAACTTATAACCCTTTTCCAAACACCCAACCAAGGAAAATAGAAAGTATACTGGCTAACTATAAAAATTCAGGCCTGCGACACCCATCCAAAATAAATTCCTAAGTACAGGAAGTCACCCTGCCACAGGAAGCACCCACCTGCGCAGCTCCTGCTGTCCTCTGCTAGCGTGTAGCCGGGGTGGCACTCGCAGCGAGCTCGCCCTCTATCTCTCTGGCATGTATGTGCACAGCCACCATTATTGATTGCACAGGGGTTCCTCGCTGAAATGGAGTGCACAGCATGAGGATAGAACAACCTATTATATCCTTGGACAAAGTAGAAGAGTACAGATAAACAAAACACGAAGGGGTAACTGGAAGCAGTGTATGAGTGGTATTTGTTTTTATAAAAATTACTGTAATCAGTTCCAGTTTTCTGTGCCTGGAAGGATCCACACGTGTTCCTCAACCTTTACGAATACTGCAGACTGGAGATGCTCAGAAGTGCAGGAACTGTGGTTGCAGCTTACAGAGGAATTTCAACATCTGCACCTGCACAAGTAGGGTTTGGGTGGCTGCGAGCATGTTGAGAATAACAGAAACCCTACGCATCTTCATTTTTACCCCTGCTAGAACTTGGGTTATAGACAGTTTAGGACCTACGCTGGGGATTTTGTAGTTCCTGTGCTTTTTCATGTAGATGATCCATTAGTCAAAGGAGCTGGAAATCTCATCCTCTGAACAGCAATTGGATTATAAGCCATTCCTGATTGTGTAAATGACTGCTTTATGGAACTAGACATAATAAATTGCTGTGTGAGTTCCAGGCAAATAATATCACCATAAAAATATCACCACCAAAACTTACTTATCTACAGAGCTCTCTCTACATGACATATGATGCGCAGTTAAGAGAATTTAAGAGATCTTTCTGGAACTACTGGTTTTGCCCTCTAATGCTGTGACATGCCAGGCTGTACAACAGGAGTCAGCTGACCAGAGGCCAGGCTAGGGCAAACAGAGACATTTAATGGAAAGCTTGCGGTGTAAAATATTACTCCACGTCAACTCAAAACGGCATCGCACACTTCTGCCTGAAAAAAATCAAGGATGAGAGGACTAAATCACGCAGAAGCAGCTTGTGGCTATAAACATACTTTTCATCTTAGAAAAATACAGATTCTTTGGCTGAGAAAGGAAGCGGATAATGTGTAGGGGGAAGCATGCAAATTTGTTGAATTTTGGTCCTCTGTGAAGCACGGCCAAGACAACAGCCTGTTAAGCACCAGCACATGCTGCTGGAGTGCAGGGGCCCCACGCACATATGCGGACTGACGCGTCGCCTCGCACTGAGCCCACAGGACGCACACAAGAACACACGTGAGTGCACCAGTGCACAGATGGTTATAGTAAGCACAAAGTGGCATGCACAAGCAGCGGCACATGCAGCACACATACAGACGCAATACACACACACGCGTGTAAACCTCTACATACAAACCTGCTTTGCATTTTAATTATCAAAAGAAAACAAAGACACCCTTAAGCATGTGGAGGTTGCTGGTGGGCCAAAGCCCAGAGAAGCAGAGGAAGCACATCTATCCTAAATGAATAATCGTCCCTCGGTGGGCTGTGGCTGCCTGTCTTGGCAGCTGCGGGCTCCGGAGATGCTCAGGCCCATGGAGTGCTGGCGAATGCGCAGAGCTTAGAGCACGGCAGTCAGTACGGATTCTCACAACGCTTAGAAAAGAAGCATGCCAAGCACTAAAGGAAAAAGCGGATTATTAAATGTGCTTCACTCCCCTCCAAAATGGCTTAGTGGTTTTTGTACAGTTTTAAGAGTGCTTATTTAAATTGGACTGCTATTATCTGCCTCCATTACAAGTTCCCCATCTCAAGGAAAGTGGAGAGGAATGGGAGACTGGAGTTACAGAGGAAGGGAATGAGTGTACTGTGGAGAGGAATGGGAGACTGGAGTTACAGAGAAAGGGAATGAGTGTACTGTGTAGAGGAATGGGAGACTGGAGTTACTGAGGAAGGGAATGGGTGTACTGTGGAGAGGAATGGGAGACTTGAGTTGCTGAGGAAGGGAATTAGTGTACTGTGGAGAGGAATAGGAGACTGGAGTTACTGAGGAAGGGGTTGGGTGTACTGTGGAGAAGAATGGGAGACTTGAGTTACTAAGTTGAGTGGAAGCTGAAGACCAAGGGATGAAAACAGCCTTGTGGACTGGCTTGTAAACTGACCTATCTGTAATGTCAGGAAAACAAGGTGAGAGATTATCAGAACCATTTAACAGCTGAAAGGTGAGTTTAGTCAGCTGGCTAATTCTCCCACAATCCCCTGGTCCAAGCAGATACGTGCAGCTCGCCAGCTGTGTGAGGGCCCTTCCCCGTCTCCCTTTCCTCCCCCAACACTGTCTTCAGCTGTCTATCACTGAGCCTCTCAGCTATCCAAGTGCCTGATTTATCATCATAGCTGCAGCCCAGAAATCCACCATTCTCTTTCTTCCCCTGCCTAACGCTTGCGAAAGTGCCTTGAGGAACCCCCACTTTTAGTTAATTATTTGTACTTATTGATTATACATGTTTGCATTATTTTGCTATTTTAATAATTTCAAGTCTCACCCATGGTTGCATATACCTTTACCCTTCCCGGAGATAGCGGATTATTTCACTGTAGCTTTTCAACAGAAGAGGCCCACTTAAGAGGACACCAGTGACCGTCTGGCTGTTTGCCCTTCCTGGCAAGGCCCACTGGCCACTTCAGCACACATCTGCAGCTGTAATAGCCGTGAGGACGGCTCTCTGGAGCTGCTCACACCGGCACCAATATCTTCTCGTAGCCTTTTCAAGTCAATCTGGGCAAATAGCTCAAGAGTGGAATAAAAACCCAAGCCATTAGGGTCAGTGTGGCTGCTCTGAAGCTAACTGTGCTGTCAAAGCACTTTCCCAGTATCCTAGCTGTTAAAAGAAGCTTTTAACATAAGGGCCGCACTCCTTTGCTGTCGGTGAGGTCCCTCTCCAGGCTGCAGTATCCCACGGACTCAGAGCCAGAACACATCCTTCATCTGGGGAACCTTTAGTGCCTCCACATGCCCTCACATCATCTGCCCAGCTCCGGGCTGACCAGCAGGAGGAGCCATCACTTACGTCTGCAGTGCTTGCCATCTTCAGCTAGCTGGTAGCCTGTTCTGCAGCGGCACTGGAAGTGGGAGGGAGCCAGCTGCACGCAGTCATGCTCGCATCCCCCGTTGCTGATTGCACAGGAGTGAACAGCTGGAGGCGGGGACAGAAAGGGCCGAGGTTGAACCCAGGGTCAGGGGCTGAATCAACACATCACTACTGAACACAACTTTTGATCAAACTAGGAATCAGGAAGATCAACCACTAATTTTTCCAATTATGTTACTAGGGAACCGGGGAGATTATGACACAGTCAGTTACCCATCGCTACATGATTGGCTCCATCCAAACTAAAGGGACACAACCCACCCAAATAACTACCTCTTCACAAGGCTGGAATGCACTTTGGCTGTCTCTCATTGAGAACTGAAAAGCCCAGAAGCCATCAAACTACTAACACCTAATTGTCAGTAGTAATTAAACTTCCCAACTCAACCACCAAGCACTTAACTGGAGCTATGTTGCACATATTTGGTCTTCGTTCTCTTATTACCGGCGTAACTATACTGTTCCTTATTTATTACATATTTATTAAACTTTAATTTTGTCTTACTGCTTTCAGTACTCTTATGGTGGAGTTGACCACCTACCATTTCACTGCAGGTTACAGTTGGACTGTATACCTTGCATGTGACAAATATGGACAATTACAATGATGGAAATCCATGGAATAAGGCTTAAACTAGCTACACACCCAACTCTGTAGACAGCCCAGAGTCAGTAAATAACGACCCTTTTCCTTTTGTTGAATTCCCTTTGGAGGAGAAGTACTGACTTCATGTCTACAACTATCCAAAGCAATTGTCCTTAGATGTTCGGAGGTCAGCATTATGTCTATGTTCCTCAAAAGCCCACTTGGATTAGTTTCTAATTTGCCCCCAGGGAAACTATTACACTGCCCTGAACTAACCCATTGCTTTCTTCTACAACATCTAAGGTACACGAAGGTCCAAGGGCACCCTGTGTTCTCAGACCAGCCCCTAGCTACCTCACGTCTGTCCATCTAGCTGTAAGCTTCGTCTGGGAATGCCAGCAGCTCCCACTCGCCTGGCAGCCCACTGCTTTTCCACGGCATTCACTCGCTGTGGGAATCTTGTGCTAAACAGATCACAGAGCCGGCAGTTTCCTCAGAAATGGGCAGGTAATGAGAATGCTCCCTCCCACCCCGCCCCTTTCATTAAGCTCTTCCGGAATGCATCGCCCAGGTCTCACACATACCTACTTGTTATCCTGCTTATTCTCCCACTTTGATATTCTGGGGGATATTTCTACACTAATGTATGTACTGTGAAATGCTTAGACTAAAGACAGGAACAAACTCAAAATAAGGAAAGAGTTGCGCAAGAACCTGGAGAGAACTGCAAGACCACCAGTTGTACAAAACTGCAAAACAATGATTAATACTTCTGACAAATACTTAGTTATCTGAAGACCATTTAAGTCTTTGGATGGGGCTCACTCTCTTTAATTTACACTTTAGCTAGTGTAATAAAGTATCCTACTTGGGTTCAATAGGCGATCCAGACCAATGACCCCCTAGCTATTTCCATGGGTGGTGGAGTGCTTGTGGGTTAAATACTGCCAAAGCACTGCTAGAAGATTTTACAGAGACCGTCAGGTTCATCATAAACGCAATGGAGCTGACATGGCTGACTGTTACAGGGAGCCACTCTGATGTGAGCCATCAAGAACGCAAGGGAGTGAGTGAACTCAAAAGTTAGGAATTAGCTTTAATATTAAAACTTACAGCTGGGCTTGAAAGCCAAAGTCAAAAAGGCAAAACAAAAAAATAAAACAAAATTGTCATTAAGGGAAAAACGCCTGGCCTGTTCAGAAATGTACGAAGGATCCCAGTTCCTCAAAACCTTCAGTTTATGTCTCTCTGACACTTTTGGTAATTTTCTGCCAGGACAATATCTGTTTTTTTATGGATTTTCTTTTTGTTAAATTTAGTGGGTGTACTCGCTCCCACAATGCAACGCGAAATTCAAATTAAAGGGTAAAACACCTCTGGAAAATTTATACGGAAAAATTCCTTCATATTAACACAGTAAATTGGACCCTATTTTACGGACTCTTCTTACAGTGTAGTGCCATGAAATAGCGTTGCATTAAAACTGATTAAAACCGGATCCTCAGGTTAACTAATGATCTCGGGCATGGAGCAGGATGCAAGAGACCCACTGAAAGCACTAAAGACCATTGTTTACCTCCTCTGGGCCCTCGGCTGGGCCCTGATCAAACAGCATCTGACACGGAAGCCACAGGAAAATACGGAAGCCACAGGCACATACGGAAGCCACAGGCAAATACGGAAGCCACAGGCACATACGGAAGCCACAGGCACATACGGAAGCCACAGGCACATACGGAAGCCACAGGCACATACGGAAGCCACAGGCAAATACGGAAGCCAAAGGCAAATACGGAAGCCACAGGCAAATACGGAAGCCAAAGGCACATACGGAAGCCAAAGGCACAGTACAATTTGTTCTAATACACGTCCTCATCGGCCAAAAATGTTTTTGGTGTAAATGTACGGAATCATCAACATATTTCCACTGTAAACCACTCAAAGCCTATTGTTATGAGATGCTGATATACAGATGATAATGCTAATCCCCTGCTAATCTCACAAACCAGTATTTATGGGGGTGGAAGGGTGGTCTGTTTTTCACAAAACCCATACACGGATGTTAAATAAGAACCCTAATTCATCAACATACAGTTTTCAACAATCTCTAAAAAGAAGTGGAGCTTCTGTTTTGGGCAGCTAGGGAGCATCTCCACAGTTTGGAGTGCAGGAAGGTCTGGGCCACCCTCACACGACTGAGTTAGAGGTCAAAAAAAGCATTCCTCCCTCACAGCTGACTCTACCGTACAGGATTACAGTGCAGCTGACATGAACATACCCCAAGTGTGGACTGTTTGTGAGGTCAATGCCGATGGCGGGGGCTGACGCGTAAGTGCTGGGGCTTTTCGCTCTCACTACTGACGTTTTATAAAAAACTGCCACACTCCAAATCCGGCCACGTGCTCCAAACCTAGCAAAAGCCAGGATTAAAAACTAACAAGGGTGGCTGCGTATTAGCAAAGGGCAGCCAGTAAGACTCCTGTTTAGTGGCAATGAAAGTAATTCTTAAGAAACACAGGTGTTTAAAAAGCGTCACTTTCCAAGGTCTAAGTTTGAGGAGGTCGGAAAAGCTTCAGCAGGGACATTTTCCTGACTATGTTGGAGGCATGACTGAGTGGGGGGGGGGGGGCGGCTGTTTGTCCATAATATGTTTTTGGAGTGGCGGGGTGGGCGGCGGGCGTGGATGTGGGAGGGGGGGGCGGGGGCCGGGGTGAGGTGTGGGTGGTGGAGGGAGGGCGGGGGGGGGGGGGGGGGGGCGGCTGTTTGGCCATAATATACTTCTGGACCAAGAGGAAGGAGAAATGGATCTATGAGACACATACTGCTCTAGACTACTGTTCTGAAGACAGTCCAGCAGCCCAGGCCACAGGTGCTCCCCCTGGAGGTTCTCACCGATACAGGTGCGCGCATCCGTGTGCAGGCGGGTTCCCGGGTGGCACTCGCAGTAGTACGAACCATCCGTGTTCACGCATCTGTGCTGGCAGCCGCCGTTGTGGACCTGACACTCGTCGACATCTGCAGGGAACAGAGGAAGGGGAGAGGAGTGGACCCATTTTCCATCAGCAGACCCGCATTATTGCTGAGATGGGAGACGCGACGCATCTAAGCAGGAGCTGCTCTCCCTGAACAACCGAGAGGCCTGCTGGGCTGTCGGAGCTTTAACTGGCCGATGTGAGCGCAGGAAACAATGCAGCATTGAAATAATCCAGCATGTCATGGGGGGGGCCTGGATTGAGCACAAAAAACCATGGAAAACAGATCAGCTCACTGATCCATCGGACAGGGGCATCTGCAGAAGTGGACACGGACAGTTTGCTAATGTTGGCCGGAATGTAATCCGGATGGTTGGGAAAAAGGAGGCTAGGAATGTCAAGTCACGGAAGACTGCGGCGGGGGGGGTTAAACATGTTAGCCTGGAACACACCAAAAACACCAATTAGCGCTAATGAAACAGCCGTGTCCTTTGCACATTCACAATGCAGGCACCAGCAAAATTGGGGTCTTTACCCCAAACCAGAGGTCAGAAACACAATGCCATGGTAAAAACACACACTCGACAAATAACTCTCCTTGTAAATATTCCCCTTGCGTCCACTTCAGTGGAAACAGGGCTGGCTGCCCCTATATACTTGTACACCAGAAGGACACAAACTCTACATGAGCCCAACATGCACTTGGAAAAAAAGGATCAGAATGGTCCAGAACAATTACAGCAACGGAAATGGCTTCCTTTGCAAAAAAAAAAAAAAATGTTTTACAAGAAAATAAAAAACCGACAACATTTTTACGGTCAACAAATCACAAATTTGGCCCACATCCTGTTCCCGAAGGATCGCCACGGTTACTACGTCAATACAGACACTCATTTAAGTTGCACGTTGGCTTCGCATTAAAAGTCTATTTAGTTAATTTTCCATCACTGCTTAAGGCTGGATTTTAAAAAATCCAAGGTATGTTTGTCTGTGTGTTAAGTTTGAAGGACTGTAGCCTGGGCCTCACTCCGGTTTGGAATAAAGTAGCTTAAATCAATTAACATCAAAAAGGAGGGAGGCACTAACTCTGCTTTGTTAATTGTCTAGTCTGTAGAGAAGTACACTGACCTTTGTACACATGAAAATAAAACTTTGAATCTTGACTAACTTTAATGTTGTCATACTAAACAGCGACAAAGAAATAAGGGCAGATTAACCAGGACTTAACCAGGACAGATTAACCAGGACTTGTATGCAACACGTGAGAGAGACCTAAAGCATTCTGTCAGATCACAGCAACTGGAAGAAAATTGTGTCCATAACGTACAGAGCAATCTGAAATCCAAGTTTTTTTTTCTTTACAATTTAAAGAATATCATTGGAAAAATGTGAAACACAGCAATTGTAACTGATTATTCCTTATTTAAAAAACTCAAATATGTTGGAGGCTGATCGGATCTACTGTTGTTACTGTTTTCAAGTCTCCCAAAAGCCTCTGCATTCACTTACAAAATTAAATCATTGGGTGGCTTGTTTCGGCTTCATGGCTCATGAGAGCAGGGAGGCAGATGCGATTTTAGGTGACACAAATGATGTAAAAAGTAACACACAAGTGGACATGACTTTACCCCCCCCCTCCCCAGCATGGGATTTAAACCAGCAAACCTGGGGCCGTGTCTTCAACCACTTCAGTAACTGATGTGCTACAGGATTCTGGCTTTAGGTTTTAGAGACACATAGTCCATACATTTCAGAGGCTGTGCTTCCTATGTCCACCTCTCGGGACATGTCCCAGGGTAAGCGTGTGTGCTGCAGCCTTCCCCAGAAGGTAGGCGATGTCCCAGGCCTACAAGCCTTAGGCAAGGACATCACACTGCATAACGAGGGGCTCTGCTGGCTCTGGAGCAGACTGAGGCCTCCTACCAAGCTCCAGACTCTGCAATAGCAAAGTAAATCGGATTCCCTCCACAATGTCTCAGCTGGGACAGCAGGTAGCTATGGGTTAAAGAAGGAACTCTGTTGCAGTGCTCTTCAGGAACATGTCAAGTCCAAACTGCTCCACGGAAACCTGAGTGTAAAACATCAGCTGAACACCAACACCAAATGAAAATGGACAGTTATAGTTCCGAATTTCTGATTCAAACAGTTTGGCCCAGACTGATGTATTCCGGATCAAGCCCAGACAGAATGCTGGAGTGATACTGTAATTCATTTACACTCAGGGCCAAAAAAATGCGGCATCTGAATTTCATTAGAGGCATTTTGGACAAGTCATAAATTAAACAGGCCCCCTTTCCCCACCAAAGGCCTTTGAGCATCACCAAGGGACTACTCAGCTCCAATGGCACTCCGCTGTTTGGGGACAGACACGGAGACGGAGGAGGACAGGCTCCTTTCCTGAAGTCACGTTTGTGATGGCCACAGCATTAGAAATGTGACACGGGCACAAAAGATGCCCTCGGTGGCCTTAGAGGGGTCAGTCACATGACGTGGCACTTCAGGTTCAGCTCAACACCACAAAAAAGTGCTTCTGTAGCACAAAGAGTAACGCAATGGGCTAACAATGCAAAATCCAGGGGGTCAGATCCCAATTCCAACCCTTGCTTTGGAATAAAGCATCAGACAAAAGTGTAACAGCTAATTCAGGCTTACCGCAGGGGAGACTCCTGACTTAGGGAGTCTGCAGGTCTTGCACTTACCTTTCATTGATTTACATGTAAGACCAGGGTAGCACCTATAGGGGGCAGAGAGCTGCTCAGTGGGTTTAGCCTCTGTGCCTGTGATTGGAACATTGCTGGTTCAAGCCCAGCCTCAGCACACCTGTACCCTCCCCCCCCGCCAGCTTCCTAAGCACCCTTCATGGTCAAGGTTGGGGGAAGTGAGAAGAGACTTTCCCCACAGGGATCAAGAAATTAAAAATCAGTTAAGCTTTCATAAGCAAAACTAATCTGCATGCTCCTCAGTCACTGAGGAGGGGTGTAAGAGTTCCACTCAGAATAGCTTCTCCTCACCTCCATTGTGGAAGCCACAGCAGACCCATTCCATAAACATGGTATCTTGCCAGGACAGAGATCCATGTATCAGAACATACCTGATTTATTATGGGCTGGAGCTACAAGACACAGATTTATCTGGTCTCATTAGGCATCTTCATATAGTTTGTTTTAACAGTGCTTTTGTTTTAAATCCCGACTGATTCTTAAAGCCAAAGAAAATGTTCCCACTTCCAAGAGGGATATAAGTGGACAGCTTATGTTTCTGTGCAGAGTTCCTCCGGGACCTGAGCATTCCAACAATTCATGGGAGACAGCATCCCTCCATGGCACCGTTTAGGACGTTTTTTACCGAGCTCAGCAAAACGAGCACTGTGCAATTGTAAATACGTCGTAAAGTCAAACCCGTACTGACCGCGAGCATGTGCAACTGTAATCGGTATCTCACTGAAACTTCAGAGAGAGCATTTTTACTGAGTCGCCCACCTCCGACTTAGGAACGCTAACTGAAGTGCACAGTGAAGCTGGGGGTATAATTTCCCATCAATGTACGGTGATTTGGAACAAAGCCCAATGTGTCAAAGCAGCCTTTACAACTGCAGGACTATACAAGCTGTAACATAATACTGTTCATAATGACACTTCACTGAACATATAAAGCAGTGAAAGCCACAATTTTGGTTTTCATTCAGAAAAATCCAAAATGTTTTTAACTGCTGTTAAAATAGAAAATGTAGAAACCACCAGTACAGAACCAGATTACAAACCTGCCCACAGCAGTGAGCAGAACTCACACATGCAGGATTTTGTCTGCTGGGTGCTTGGAGCAAAATTATCGCTAAAGGTGGTAACTATAAATTAGTAAACCCAAATTGCTTACATGTGTGAACCTCAACCATTTTCAGCACATTTCACGGGAGGCACAGAAATCAGAGCGCTATTCCAATCTCTGGAGCGTATTTAGGCACACTGATCCCCACTGAGAACACCCTCGAAATCTGCAGTTGATAGAAAACAACAGATGTCTGGACAGTGTAAACTCCCTCCTCAGAATCAGCGTTAGTAGGCATGTGCAGACGATGTTAGGCAACTGCGACCAGACCTGGCCTGTGACTGACCCAAAAATGTGGGATTGGACAAGAAATAACAACTGAGATCCCAGGCATTTGTTTTCCATGACACTCCAAAGGGACAGCAGGCCATGTTCAGTTTATTTAAGTTTATTTGTCCTCTGTTTCAGCCCCATGTGCTCTGGAGCTGTCACTTGGCAGAGGAGGACAGAGGAGGACTCAGTCAGCTGGAAGCAGTGGGAGTTCAGAGGGGAAGTGTGTAGGGAGGAGATCTGATGCCAAGTGCCGCGCAGCTGAAGAACGACAATCACACATCAAAAAGAATAGCGACCACCCCCCGCCCCCCAAACAGGCAGTATACATAAAGCCTATGGCAGGAACCCGTCCATATCTGAGGATGTGCTATGTCTGCACCAGCCAGTGCTCCTTTAATCAGACCCATGCCTCTTTGATCTCCTCCTGAAGTTCACCTGAGGTTCTGCAATCAGAACCTGCTCGCCCCCCTGCTCCCCATCTCCAGCTCTCCAGACTTAACGGCCGTCCATTTACAGAAGCCGTACATTATTAGCAAATATACTAAGTGTAACGCATGAAGTGTAAAATTATACACTTGGCGGTGCTGGATGAAAGAGCTTGCGAACCTATATATATAAAAAATAATGAGAAGTACAAAAACACGCTGTCGCCAATGCGGCCACGGTCTCTGTGGAAGCATTCTCGGCTGACTTATGGCTCCCGTGGAGGACAATAATGTACACAGAAGGTGCTTGGGATCCTATAGCTCACAGGAATGCCCCGGGAGGTACTGCGCGGCCAGACATCTTGGGTCTTTCTGGCATGTCCCCGGCACACTCCATCCCTACATGCAGTGCGCTCGTTCCACTGAGCAGCAAAGAGAGGACTCGCAATGTTCTCGCATCCCCAAGGCCAGCCTGGGCTCTCCCTCATGAGTCATGCCGTCTGAACCAGTATTAAAACTGTCAGTACATCCACTTCAATTCTGCTCCATGACACTAATTAGCCATGCCATTCAGTCCCATTATATCTGAGAGACGACCGACATTTCTATGGCCGATATCTCCAAAACTAGGCATCTCCCAGCAAAACTACTTAGATGGATGCTAGAAAGCCCCTCTAAAGCATGTCTATTTCAGTTTTGGGGTGAACTGCCCCTTTAAGGACTATGTTTTACTTTGCTTCAATTTTCAAAACAATCAGATCATTTACAATAAAATTTTAAATGTCTAAATTCAGGAGGTCGCTGGACACACAGGGCCCCAGACGTCAGTCACACTGCAGCTGTCTTACGACACGCTTCTTGTGATGCTGAGCCCTCTGAAGCCCATCGGTCAGGCACGGAATGCCCCGCTGGAAGCCATTATAGAAGCTTCCATTTTTCACCATGTAGAAAATGAGGGTGAAACTCGGACATGTGACTGCTCAGCGAAGACCAGGGCTTGAACTGGCGACCTTCCGGTTCCCGCCACAGAGACCCAGCGCTGCTGAGTCACTCACCTTGAAGTCAGTCTAACAGCAGTGCTTTAAAAACAGGACTATCCCGGCCAAAGTGAGAAGGGGGTATCATCCTCAGCTGCTGTGTTTGCTGCCACACAGCGGCTCCAGCGTGCAGCCACCGCATGACAGCAAAAAGGTGGCTGTCACCAGCTGGGGGGTCAGCCCCCCATGGTATATTTTACGCTCACAATCATGCACAATATATAATGTATGGCCAATAACTGACAGCCCTAATGAGACCGACTCACTGGGAAAATTCCCAACCGCGACGGTCAGTCGGCACCTGGGCCAAACTCCCCAAAATTCATCACTTTTTCACAGGATGATAATTTATTGAGGGCAGCAGTTAGTAGCATTGATCCCTAACATCTCTAAGGTTGTGGGTTCGAATCCCACGTCCAGTCCGTGTGTATGGAGTTTGCATGTTTACCTTGTACTCTGTGCGTTTCCTCCTACAGCTCAAAGACATATGGTCTAAAGGGTGTCTCTAATTATCCAATAGCGCGACTGCAGCGTGTGCCCATGAAGGACGAACATCCCATCCAGGGTGTATGTCGGTCTTTTGTGCCGCCCAGGATAGGCTCCAGGCCCTCAGCGACCCTGTCCAGGATAAGCTGCTGGAAGACTGATGGATATTTCATTGGAACTTTTTACTCAATGCTGCAAACGCAGAACTTCTGCTGGGACATGAAACAGCACCCATGAGGTTAGCAAGGCCAGATGTGACCACAATGCTACCATAGTGCTTAGGCATCTACTGTAGATGCGTGATTCAAATGTTCCCACTTTACTATGACCTTTTTTCAGGTAAGTAACCCATGAATCCCTGGAAAAAGTTCCAGTAAAACTGTAGACCTGCATAAAGGCAAAGTCATCTTGAAGATGACTGGAATGTGCACCTTGTAGGGATGTGACTGACCTCGAGAATCCCTCACGGAAATCTGAGTACTGCAGAGACTGGACAACACATCATGCATCTCAAGTTTTCTAAAACACACTTTCGCAGGTTCCTTGGCTTCAGGAGACCGACATAACAACTTTCTCATGATCCGACACCACAGAAGGATTCCAAAAGCAAAGAACAAAAAAGAAATGATGCGATTCGCACATCCCTGAGAGGATAACGCGATAATACTCTAGCTCAGAGGCTTCCTAAAGATCGCAGAGAAAGTGGCTTAAAGGCAGGAAGCACTGAATGGTTTCCTCCTGTGTGTAACATCCATTGTGAGGCTACAGTGTACAGGAAACCTGCCCGGGGTTCTGTTGACCTTCTGTGGGTGCATCTGGACCAGGCCAGATCAGACCCCAGGGGGAAGCAACAAACAGAAGTGTAAACGCCATCGAGGAACAATGTTTCTGTCCACTGCCCTGGACATCACCCTACTCTACAACACACATACACAGATCTTTGCGGGGACCTCCCATTACCACCCATTATACTGTAATTAACAATTCCAGACTCCAAACCACCAAGCAGAGGAACAGATGGCTATTTATAACACATAAAAATAGTTCTTGCGTTTTCAGTTTGTTTTCTAAAATATCTGTTTTTTTCAGATGTTCCCAGAAGAGAGCCGCACACATGCCCCACACAGGGACACAAACGGGCACAAGCTGCGAGATGCCACCCGGCTTCTTCCCCGTGGGGGTCATTAAAGCAGCCATTATGATCAAACACATCCATTAGCGTCAGATACAGCTGCCAGAGCAAAGCAACACGTCGCTCCGGATGGGTGACGGCCACAGATACAGAGCATTCCTCTACACTGCACAACATTTGCAGAAACAGATTTTAACAGGTCCATAATGATGCTTAATAATAAGTGGCTTTTAGACAAATGAATCTTGCCAGTCAAATCGTTTAGGTATGTAAGTCTCTCATGTTCTAAAAAGGATACATTTGCTGTCATTCATAGTTCATAATTTCATGCAGAATATTACATATTCATTCAGTATTAGTATTGCTACACATTCTTGGTAACTATTTCTTTCCAAAAAAAGACCTATATAGAGATAACTTGGGTCAAATCGACTTGCATCTGCAGGACTCACCTGGAGCCAGGTATCCGCGGTTGTACCCCACGTGCCCTTGAAAGCAGGGGAAGCAGTTTCTGCGATGGTACCAGGCCCGTGCGTAGCCAGCACCCTCGCTGGGGTCGAACCGACCGCCGAGATACACCAGAACAGCTAACCAGCAGAGCGACACCATTGCCCTACGTCCTGGAGGCCAGCACGACTCAAAAAGAGATGCTAAACCCGATTCGACATGCGCTCAAATAACAACATTTGTTAAGTTGTCGGACGCATTGTCGGAAAAATGTGAGATTCAAATACAGCTGTTTCTGTCAGCAGGAGTTTGATGTGGCTTCAGAAAGTCATCTGGATGTGAGATGTGGCTCTCACGCACCCCCTATCTCGCCCTCAGACCCTCAGACATGTGGGTCTGTTTTTCTGCCTCCCTTTGCCGATCCCAGAGACCTCCTCCGGCACGTCGCGCTTTTCTCACTCCCGTCCGCCTGAGCTCAGTCCCACCCCCCTCCCCCCCAAGCCTCCACGCCCCCAGGTAAGGCTGAGGGGGGGCAGAGGTGGCGCTGGTTCAAGGGGGGACTCTAAGCCGCCTCCGTTGGGCAATACTACACAGAAGCTGCCTTGAAATCAGCACGTTCCCCTCAGCCGGGCCGAATCCTGAACTACATGTCGACAGCCGGCCCGATCGTAAAGAAAGAAAATGCCAAAAAACTCATTCGTTATTATTATTTTTTTTTACATAACAGACATAAAATGCGAGTGCCGTGCCTGATGTTAATGAAACCAGTGTTTTGGGGGAGAATTAAGGTTCGCAATAAATCTGAAATTCTGATGAGTCTGGGACGGAAAGCATACTTTGGTAGTGACTGCTGTGAGCAAAGCAGGACGGATTTTACTGCTCCCACAGCTGCAGCGGACGGCAGAGTGGTGCTGCTTTTGCTTGGGGATGCAAGGGGGATAGCAGGAGTTTCTCTCTTTGCCCTGATTGCAGACAGAGAAGCAGGGCAATAACACAGTCTGTCCTTTCCTCCTCAGACACTGGAACTCACTCTTGTTCCGTTCTTTACTACACTGATATTTCCAGGATTCAACATAAAAAGCATTCCTAACACATTTATAACATAGAGAAATGATGATGATGGGGGCACCTATTAAAGTCGCAATCCTGCGGCGTTCATCCACAGCCCAAGATGCTGTATCAAAATGAAAGTCACTTGTCAAATTGCTCAGTGTTACTTGTGCTTTGAAATCCCACCAGGGACCTTATCACACTACTGCGTGTTGTTACCTTTCGGAAGAACCCTTGAATGTAACACCCAAAGCCAAGTCACGTCAAGTCAAGTCAAGCCAAATGGGCTTTAGTGTCATACCATCCATATACAGGTTTACAGTGCCATAAAATAGTTAGGTAATTCAGATCCAGGGAGTAAAAGTCCATTCCACAATTTTGTTTCAACCAACCGATTATAAAGAGTCACAGAAGACACAACTGGTTGGCTGATACAAAATCATCTGGACCTGAACTACCCACCTCTGCTAAGACCACAGTACAACATCAACAATATTCAAAAGGTTAGCGTTAGGGTTAGGAGGTTTTTCAGAATACTTAAAGTACTAAACACAGGAGAAACAGGGGGCTGAACACAGGGGTTTATTCACAAAATGTAACGTGTATGAATGTAAACAAGGAGTTACACAACAGCATAATGGGTGTAGTGGCTAAAAACTAAGAAGGAAGCCTGGCGGTGCCCACCAACAGCAGCATGACAAGTGCTCCGTCTACCAGCATAGTGACAATAAGAGCTCAGCTGCCGTGCAGGCTGCCTTCCTGGGTCTGCTTTGACTCAACAAGCCTTGCCAAAATGACAGAAGACAGAGCGGTAACAAGTAACAGCCCAGGCATGCAAATCATCCCGAGGAAACTGAGAAAGCTGTCTCAGTGACACTGCGTTTGTTACTACAGAACACATTTCCAACACGTAGAAATGAGAGCATTTGAATCAGGACCCTCTGTTGCGATTCTGCGCGGAGTTCCAGAGATCCATGGAGTTTATTAGCTGCAACTAGTCAATACTTAGGCCAAAATAAGAAATATCATACTAGCGCCAGGTTCACGTGCCGTTTCCATCCCTGTGCAGTCAGGTACGCAGACTTTTGAATGCATATCGCATTTTGCTACATTGTCTGTGTATGCAGATACTCACGGTCAGCGCGTGAGCATAGCAATGGTATATGGGGGGCAATTGTTGAATGGGATACAGTTACCTTCCTGCATAACTTAAATTCCCTTGTGCACTACTGATGCTTACAGTAGTAAACTAGTACAACTAGTTTACTAAGAAAATAATGACTTTTTGTTTGCTTTTGTCATTTCTACTAACATGCTTTTGATCCCTTGCAGCTGCACATTAAATGCGCAGTGCGTCTGCGTGTGCGCAGTCCACTTGGGCCCTCATTATGATGACATTTAGACTGTAACTGGGCTTCACACCCCCACAGGCCCCTTCAAATTTTTTATGGCCTCCAACTTAGCAATTAGCTGTATGTAGCACTTCTATCAAAATCAGCTTGTAATTTTGACTAGGTATCTTATAGATGTAACTCTTGGTACTTACGCAAAGACCACCTAATATCCCAACAGACCCAAGACTCTAATCTACTTGTTCATTGATTTCAGTGAATGAAATAAGCACGTGTGGTTCTGCAGACTTACAGTTCCTTCCCAGCAGCCCATAAACTATCCGAAAGAGCCACATGACAGTCTTCAAGAAGTAATGTTCTTGGGCCAGCCATAATGTCAAGGCAGAAATAATTCAACTTCCTATCTATATACTCCCCATAGTTGAGGAGAACATTCTAAAGACATGGGCCAGTGAGTGGCTCTGTGTTAGGACTGATTGGACGGCTACTCGTTCAAATGCTGTGATTGGCAGAATGATGTCACCATTTTCCCCAGAGCAAACGCCCTTAACCCCAACCTCTCCACAGACTGGCTGAACCTACTTACTCTATTGTATGTCACTTCAGATACAAGCATCTGCTGAATAAATTTAAAAGAAGACGAGTATCTGTTCATTGACATAAATGCTACTGTAATATGCTAATACTAAAATGCTTCACATTTGAGAAACATTTCTTAAACACACTGACCAGTTTCTTTCAAGGTGCCATTTTGGCAAAACCATTTGCTAATGAACAATAATGGAACCCATTAACCGATGATTTTAGTGTTAAATAAAAAAATTTGTCCTTGTGCTGACAAAAAGAAAAAAAAATAGCTTGCTTGCCCATCCTCACTTATATAATGAAGTTCTCACACAGTTCTCACACAAGTGAAATCAGTCCGGAGTCATTGTACACCCTTTATTAAGTAAAAATAAATTTTTGCATGTTAAGAACATTCCTGGACAATAAACTTTAGAATTCTGCTACTCTTCCACTAAGGTTAAATGCAGTGTAAATTACAGGGTTACATGAGGCACGCCCTGGACAGGATGCCAGTCAATCACAGAGCACACAGTACGGGCAACTGAGACACACCAGTCCACATGTTTTTGGCCTGTGGGAGGAAACAGGGTGCCCCTGCAAATGCAGAAACACATGTGAATGCCGCATGCCCAGAGCCAGGAGAGGAATCAGAATCACACCCTGGTTGTATGTGGCTTCCCACCGAACGATATTGCCACCCCTTGTAAAAGAGAACTGTCAAAATAGCCCTCCTAATCACCACCATGTGATACTCATGAATAAACTGTAACCCTAACCCATCCGTCTATTTTCTGAAACCACTTGTCCTGTTCAGAGTTGGGGGGACTGGGTCCCAGAGCCTACGGGCCTAGGCGGGGTACGACCCAAAAGGGGTCACCAACCCATCACAGGGCACACTCACACAAGCACACCTGTGGTGACACAGGCAGAATGTGCAAACTCCACACGCGGAGCAATGAACCCTGGTCCCTGAGGTGTGAGGCACCGCACCAACAGAGACCTTCTGAGGATCTAAGTGGGCTGCGAGTCCCTGGCCTCACACACTTCCCCATGTGGTTCTCTCTGACTCACACACTGACCCGGGGTTGTCCAATATCAATGTTTTATATGGGAATTTGGGATGGTTAACAAAAACAGATAAAAATTAATTTAAACCGTCAGTTTCCAGCAGCAGAGTTTGACGAACTCCACATAGCAACATGCCCAGCTTGTATCTGCATCTAAATGCTGATTGACGATTGTGGAACTACAGATTCATAGTCACCATACCTCAAAGTCTTTCCAGTGCTTTCCATAAAACATAATTAATTGACTGGGCAAAAGCCGACCTTAATCTCCGTAAACCATTATGGTTCATTGATCATGAATGTTTCCCAGAATCCTCTCTCACTTCAACTTTCCGTGGCTATGTCAGCCCTGGGGACTCCTCAGTAAAATGAAGAAGAAATGTTTCCTACATTTACTAGTCAGCCTCAGTTCCAGCAGGTCTGAAGTTACAGCACACCACAAACAATACAGCTCTTTCAGGCCCTGGGTTTTCTGAGCCCTTCTTTATGAGCCTGATTTATGAAGTTGAGACCCGAACCCATTGATGGACTACTTTGCCCGAATTCCTTTGACAAACTGCTGATGAGAGTACAATTCAAGACAAACACCTAAGAAGCTATCATTTGCATCGACGTCCTCTACAGAAATGGTTTGCAACGTACAATTAAAATAAGTAGCCGGTCTCCTAAGACAGGTAATCTGCACTCAGAAAAACTAATTATCTCATTCTCCTCAGAACATCAAAGAGAATATGTACCTTTTTCCCGACATCCCCTCTGCATGCACCAGCACAGTCAAAGGAATTGAAAGAATACACTAGATTGCAAGCCAAGAAGTAATGTAAACCATTCTCAGCCTTCTTAATCCTTAATGACTTACAGCTTTCTAAACCTCTGCATTTCAAGTAAGTTCAACACCGGGACATATAAATATCTCTGAACATGAGCAGCAAGGACAGAATGTGTGAGTGCGTGAATTCACATTCTCTCCCAGGTTTCTGAAACTGGGCAGAAGTACAGAATGTTTCATAGCGAAAATTAAAATTTGCACTGCACATAGACGTTTATGTTTAGGAGACATTTTTAGCCAATATGATGTAGCCACGCCCTGAAGTGATGGGGTTTAGGGGCCTTGCTGAAGGGCCCAACACTGGAATCACTCTCTTCGCTCATGGCATCGGAGTCAGCAACCTTCCGATCAAGGGTAGGCGAGTCTCAAACGGCAGCGACACAGACCGCCCGAGATGCAGTCGGGCATGTCGACTGAAAGCTCTGCAGAATGTGTACACTGCTTTTCCCTTTGAAGAGCTGATGTTCCGATAAAATCATTTGACAAGAAAAGGCCCCCGTAAGGTTCCCCCAGGTTTGCTTTGGCCATGTGTGGTCCAAGGCTTTTTTGCTCAGTCATTCTCACTGGATTCATCTGCAGAACAAAATGTAATGTCCTGTCAGCTCTGCCATAGAATGATGTATGGATTGCGTGAAGATTACTGCAGTTATATCGCGACCTTTTTGGTCCAGTTACCCGCAGGGTCGCCGAGTATTAAAATACTTTCAAGTCTTGGTATCCGTGATGGATTTGGCCTTTTTGAAAAACTGATTACTGGTGACAATACTGATGCTCATATACTCATATTAATATGAGAAAACAGTGATTTGTGCAGTGCTTTTCTATTCAGAACCTCCCACAGATACCAAGTTTTGAGACAAATCTTAATAGATGTCCTTTTTACTTCAGAAGTGCAGAAAACACAAATTTTTCACTAAGTGGCAGGCTTTCTGAAAACATCCTGGGGGCTACCATGCTTTTAGGTCCTCCAATTACATAGTCTGTACTGCTGTGGATTAAAGCCAAGGCCTTTTAATGAGAGGGCTCCTTACTAGTTAAACCCAGACAGAAAAGTCATCAGGCAAGTGGATAGCATTAAGCTAGTGAGCTTAAGTTGTGTGGGATGCATACCAAATGATAATGATTGTGATGACCTGTACCATGTGACCCGCGGAGAACACAAGGCCAGGGTGGGGTTAAAGGCACCCATGGTCACACTAATGAAGGCTCAGAGGAGCTGATTCTTCTCAATGCTCATAACTGACTGTCCCACTAAAGACAAGACAAAACTATTCATGAGTCCATTATTGCAAAGCTGGGATAAAATCCAGGCTTTGTTAGGGAGAGTTTCAGATGTATATCATCTGTCCCCTATTTGGCTATATGAGGTATAAACATAGTAAATATCTCCCCAGTAGTGGTGGAATGAGCTCAGAATAAGCCCTCTGTCATGTAAATCAGTAACCTTGTGTGCCGTGTGCAGACATAAAGAAGCATTTGGGGCATTTACGAGGTCAATACAGATGTAAGTAAGCAAGGCACGCTCTGGCAGCTTTGCAAGTTAATTCTCCTGGATATCCCCAAACGATACCATGCACAGTTGACACACCCCTACACTACTACTGATTTGTTCACCATATTAATGGTACTCTGTTCCAGTTATTCTCTGGAGATAATCGCTCTGGAACTAAGAAATATTTCAGTCATCACTTTGAAGGGTACTGTTTCCAGAAACCTCAAAATCTACAAAAGAAACAAAAAGAGACGCACACAAACTCAACTCCTCTTATTTTAAACATACTGATGTACAACCACTCATATTCCTATTCATTTGCATTTGATTAGTGAGCAGCTTCTGCTCCAATCAAGTCTAAATTTCACAAAAAAATGAAAGCCCTTCAACCTTGATGCTGGGGATCTTGCACAGACTGTGGTCACGTCTGAAAGAACGAAGGAAGCCAAATGCCATCTGACTCACGTTTGGAGCCAATGTGACCACAGGGTGAGGGAAAGACAGAACTACCCCCTAGGTCAGTCTTTCCCAACCCAGTCCTCGGGGATCCCCAGATGGTACACATTTTTGCTCCCTCCCAGCTGCCTGCCAGTCCACATTTTTGCTCCCTGCCGGGAACTGGGAGTGAGCAAAAACATGGATTGTCTGGGGGTCCCCAAGGACCAGGTTGTGAAACACTACCTTAGATACTTTGTTTTGTGCTCCAGAAGCTACTGGCCTCATCTGCAAAGCCAAGCCTGAAATTCAGGAGCTGCTGACAGAGCAGGAGGACGGATCCTGGTGTGCTGAAGACCCACAAAAAACACGCTGCATGGAAGGCTTACAGAAACACACATGGCTGAGGGGCAGCGGCCAGCTGGCACTCTCCGGTAGCAGCTAGAGAAGAGGTTCTTTTTTCAGGCAGATGGAATTCTGTCCACCATTAATCCTAACGGCGCGTAATAGAGGCAAACAAACGGGCTGCTGTGAGACGTACCTTGGCAGGCCCGGCCATCTTCCTTTAGTTGCTGACCCGTAGGGCACTTGCAGTAGAAGCTGCCAATGGTGTTGCAACACTGGGCCTCACAGCCACCGTTGGCCTCCTTGCATTCATTAACATCTGTTTTTGGGAGGTGGGGGGGGGTGAGAGAGGGCTTAACAACCAATCAGTCACCTGGTCAGATGCACATCATAGGACCAATGATGTGGCAACATGGTAGCGGTGATGCCATTTTGGGGTCAAATGTGAGCTCCATTGCATCCATAGCCTCCAGGGCTGGCCAGTCTTAGCCGCAAGGGGCCGTGTGCATGCAAGTTTTTGGGATAACCTTTAAGTCAGCTGTTCAAACCCAGATGTGACAGCTCTTCAGCCAATCAGTCTTCTAATTAGTAATCTAATTAGGGAGCTGCAGTGAAAACCCGCACACACAATGGCCCTTTCTGGATAAGATTGGCCACCCCTGATCTAGACCCTCCTTGACCCTGAATAGGACAGGTGGATGGATGGCTGGATGGATGGATGGATATGAACTATAGAGAAATTATGGAATACTGAAATTTGAGTACCCTACACTGACAAGGACAAGCTGTAACGCAGTGACACTCAACAGCGTCTGGAAGGAAACACAATTTAATCTGGACCAATCGATGGTTAGTGCTACAGACCCCCCAGGACCTGAAGGAATTTGGACTGTACCTCTGTTCTTACAGATACATAAACACTACAACAGTAGGTAAAATTCAGGCTTGATGTCTGCTATGTCCCATTTTAAACTATGTGGAATGCAACACTTTTTGTATGAATAATTACTTCAGTAGCTATTGAAACCAGACACTGAAAAGGAAGTAAGTCTTCCACTTCGCTATCATTACATTGAGATCTTTATGGAGCTTAGGCTATTATACATAAATGCTGAGTTACTTATCCTGATAAGGAGATGTCCAGTGGAAAAGTGCCTGTCTAGACGGACTGTTGCTGAAACATGATAGTTGTCTAGAACAGTGTTACTCAAACCAGTCCTCAGCTACCCCCAGACAGTCCACGTTTTTGCTCTCTCCCAATTCCCTGGCAAAAACGTGGCCCCGCTTGGGGTCCCCAAAGGACTGGGCTGAGAAACAGTGGTCTGGAAATCACCAGTGTTCGACATCTGCAGTTTTCATGAAAGTATCTGGTCATATTCTGAGGGAAACCTGAGGACAATTCTGCAGCCAATCATTGAAGAACAAGTGGAAATTGCTGATTGCTATACAAAAGAGCCCACAAGTTATTTCGAGCCTGAGAAAGGGCCGTTTTCCATCAAAGCACCACAAAGTCCACCACCCCTGGCTTTGGTAGGAGAAAACAGCAGAAGCATTTAGAGAGATGCATTCTGGGATCCTTCAGGATGGTTCTGTGCCGTCCCAATATGAAAAAATACACACATCTGCAAAACTATCTATTCCTCAGGTCATGGAATCAGTTGAGGGGCAGAAGTGGACTAGCCATTCCTTTTCTCATTGTCCGTCACCACGCTATAAATTCCACATTCAGTGTTCGGAATGAACAGGCAGTTACGAAAGTGTCTGATCATGCGCTTGAGTTATGACCTTTTGACCATGAAAACTGGGTTGGATGGGGGAGATTATGCCGCCAGGCCATGGCCAAAAGCTGTCTTGCATTCCTTACCTCTATACGACGGGCAGGGAACAGCATTCCATGACCAATAATTCAGGAATTACTTGCCGGTCTGGGTTTTTCTTTTGATTTACAAGCTCCCAGAAAGGTGAAGGTATATCTTCAATACTATAATATATTTGTTTTTCAATATTCATCAGCACAAGAAGTAAACCAGAGCCACAGAGTCAAAGCACAAGTCTGCATGTAAGGAAAACGGCATGCAGGGGGAGCTGTCACTGCCTGGGATGCTGTCCTTAGACGGTGCAGCTGAGGCTGATTACTGGGACATCCTCCCCTGCACACACACATGGAATAACCTCCCCTGCAAGACTTGGAACGTACGACAGGCCCATCAAGCAAACGAGCCCCGTCGCACAGCTCATGCACGGCCCACCGGCGCGTGCTGTCGGCTTAGAACAGAATGTACCCCACATGGAGGCCAAGGAATTCCAAAATAAACTCCAACTAGGCTTGAAGAGGAACCCGACCTGTGCGTGCTTAGCCCCAGAGCAGCGAGCATGTTTCAGAGCAGTGAATAGTGGCCATGCACACCCCTTCCAAGTCCAGCACATTTAAGGGCTGTCATGGTGATTTGTTTTCAAAACGCCTCTTCTGCGGCTTTGCACAGAAATGACTTCAGGCTGCTGCCAAGTCTGGATTTTTACTATATTTCCACCGGACAATTAATACCTCAGCGATGCTTCCCATTTCTAAAACAAAGGTGGAATTTAAAAGCGAATCACATCAAAAACGCGGCTAGCGATAAGACTGTCTAAATCTTCAAGTAGCAGACTATGAACATAGTACAAGACTGCCTACTAGGATCATGAAAATGATTTTGGGGCAACTAGAAATAAGTACAGAATGTTCAAATGGTTCTAACATCTATCTGACCCCCAAGGGTCACATTTAAACAAAACAGCATCCCGTGAAACAACAAGTTAGCTGAAAGGTGATGCCCCTAGTGACGAGTCTTTCTTTATATCCTTTGGTGCAACATTCTGCTGTACTTATATCTTCATAATCTGGAGTTTTGTCAGCTGACCCTACCAAGGCATTAGAGCAAATGCAACATTAAGATATAACAGATCAATGAGGCTTAAGTTGTCATATAATGTGATGTCCAGTTCTCAAAGGACTGAAAGGTATTTTCCCAGCAGGGTGTCCTTGGTGTTACAAGCCAGTCGCATTCCTGTTCACATTGCCGCACCCCTCCTTAATCCAGAATCTGAACATGAGAACATGGTTGTTCCATGAGTTGGACACCAAGTGGCATTGTGGTTAAATGCAAAGACTTTCAGCTCTAAATTTGCTGGTCCTAGAGAGGTACCTTTGACTTAACCTACTAACTACTCTTCAGCTTTATAAATGTGTAAAAAGTATAAAAAAAATGAATGGGTTTTGTGTGCGTAACAAAATGTAAATCACATGTCACATCAACTCACCCACCCACATAGAGTGTTAGCTGATACTTCCTTGATCCAAGAGTGCTATCTTATCTAAATCCACCAGTTCACTTGTGGGAGCTGCAATGCAGGAGAAGAATTAGTGTTCAATGTGTAACACGCTTCAAGTGATGAGTAACATGCTGAAACAGGAATGATGGGCTTGGTACACGGATCGACGTGAGGAGGTGGTCAGTCAATAACCCTTCTGAGGTCAGCAGATGTCTGATATTTTACGGACAGGGATGCAGTCTTATTTAGGATCAGACTCCTTCGGTGGATTGAGGCTCGCCGCATGGGAGTTTCAGTGGCCTCATTCTGTTTGGTCATGCACTGGAATACATAAACAATGCACTGTACCACACTCAGTGAGTCAGGTACCACGTTACGACATGTGACCAAATGATAGAGAACGCGCAGACTTCTCAGCTGGCCATTGACCATATGGGTTTACGGTTTTCCCGTAGCAAATGAGTCCCATTCAGAAAGCAATCAATTGTCTCAATGTCACTTAAACTGAAACTCGAAAAAAGGGCTTGCTCATCACTCAGACACAATACTGCCATATTTCTCTGAAAAGCAGTGGGAGGTAGCAGTACACAGAGAGTTTACTCTGATTTATATACTGAGAAAATGCATTACAACACATACTATATGTTTTACAACATCTTACGTTCAAGGAAGTCATACATAACCACCGTATAAAAAAATGATATATAAATATTATACGACCCCTCACACTCGACCTACTTGGGGGACATTAGTACTGTCTGTGTAGGACAAGTCCTAGAAGAGCTAGGGGCCTGGTCATGTGGCTGGTCATGTGATCAGAGAGCAGCGAGTAAACGAAGCCGGGGGTTCTACCCTCAAATTCCATTGGATCTCAGGGAACCAGCACCTGCAGCTGGTCACTTCAGTGCTGAAACCGAGAGTACCCTTAACGCTGTACACTGCATTCCTATATAGGCAAGGCAATTTTATTTATAAAGCACATTTACACTTAAAACATTAGACACATTTAAAACAGCAGACACTGAGCACAGTGCCGTACAGTAGTGATTCACAAATAGATTCTAAAGAAGTACAGAGCAGTTAAGAGGGTAACTGAAATATATAATAAATATATAGTATAAAATATACAAAATTAGACTGACATAACATTGGAAAGATAAAAAAGAATACCAGCATAAAAAGGCTCACAATCTACAGTCAGTCTTCTGTTTATATAACAAACAAACATGCACCTTTATTACTATATATGCTGTACTTCTAATTTCACAACCTAAAATATGCAACCTTTGGAAGACCGGTGGGGAAGGTTTTCATTCTGCTGTATAATTGTTTATAACTGCGTATAAACTTGAGGCACCTTTGGGGATATATTCAGTTTTGTATGATTTTTATAGGAGATGTTGCTACCAGGAAAATTACAAACAGCTCAGAGCAATTTCCTCATTCGTTTTTTACAAGCGTGCTGCGGCTTTACGGAACGTTTTATAATGTTCAGGTTGTCTGGGTTTCACGTCTGGCTTAATGACTTTGACGCAAATTGGTCGACAATATAGACAATATAGCAAGAGGTTCCTGGTTCCTTGGGAAGAAGGCTACAGTCACTTATTTACAAGATGCCGTGTTGGATTCAGCATTGCCAGCTGGTCAGCTCTTACATGTGGTCCACACAAGGGCAAGGGGTTTAATTATGTGAAAAGTGAAATTGCACCACCAGAGGGCAGTATTATCAGCTAATGCACGTTATTGCTTATTGGCCTCTCTCTTTTATCTTGGGTCCTGCTTTTTCCCCAGCGACCCCTGAAATCAAGTGTGGGTCGCCCAACTGAAGACAACAAGGCTCCACCCACGCCTGACTTCCAAGGTCCTCACCTGGAAACCATCTCTGCTTCGTGCCAGGGCCGAGCTTCACATGTCACTTCCAGTTCGAACCCGTGCTCCATTTCGCTGCCCCCACCGGCCGGGGACAGAAAATTCCAATGTACTCCCCCTGGCTATGGGCCGGGCAGCAAATGAAGCACCTTTTCTGACGTTTAGTTAGACCTCTGTGGCTGACAGGCATTCTTCAGGGGCATTCGATCTCCACCACAGGAGTGGCTCACTGTTACATGGGCTTTTCAAAACCACCTGGCTTCCATTAGTGCTCCATTACTGAAAGTGGCAGGCTACTATAAAACATGAGTATCTAATCAAACCTGGAGCAATCTCGGCAAAAGATTACATAAGTGCAATCCCAGGGCATTTGGCATGTGAAGGGATGCAGCTCTCCGTGAGGTTGGGGAGCCAGGCAGCTGAATGAGCAGAGACATGGCAGATGTCGGAAGCTGTTGGCCATGCAAAGGCTATGCATCACGTGCACTGCTGGGGATGCTCAATGTGGGGGGGGCTGATGTTAACCAGGCAGCCTCTTGCCCACTGTGGAGGGGCCAGCTCCTTGGGGTAAACCATGATGCTCACCTGAGGCCAGAGGGGGGAAGAGTTTCAACAATGGACTCCATTCACTGGAAATTAACTTTTCGGGTATGGTAAGCAGGATGAGTGGGGTTTTTTTTTGTAAATTCCTTCCGTTTAAATTGCTTTCATGAATACAGAGGTTTGTTTAGACCTGTAAAATAAAACCCAGACAAACCCTAGTGTCTGTTTCCCTGTGTTATTGATTGAGGAGTACGCCACAGGAAACTACATTTTAACTGGGACCAGTGAGAAAATCTGGACATGTTATCTGCCTGCCAGTTCCACTTCAGCATGCTCAAGGCCATCCATCCATCCATCCACCCACCTTCCAGCAAAATGTCCAGGAGGAGGTTAGTTGTGACTTCCTCAAAGCATGCTTTTCTAAATTAATATTTTGCATTTAAAGTATAATATGACACACGGGTCGTTTAGGTCAGTCCAAGTCAGTCGCTAATTTAATAACGTGTCATAATGGATTCTAGGTGTAATTATATTATTACATGGGGGCAGTGAATAGTGGTCAGAATGCGGCTTCGTCCACATTCAATTCCTCATTAACAAAAAAAAAAATCACACGCAGCCCCAGGCAAGCAGTTGCTCCAGGTGTAGAGCTGCCATGATATTATTCACTGCTAAACAAACAGTTGTACCCCGTTTACTCGCCCTGCTGTTTGTGTGACAGTATTTAGTTTAGACCAGTCAAACTCACGGTAAGACTGACGGTTACACAGGTGAAAATTACGTTCTCAGCAAACCTGTTTAATTTAACGTGATTTTGTCAAACTGATTTGACTAAGGGCCCAGGGGTAATTAAGAGGCCAGCTGGGGCCGTAGCCAGTGTACACTGTATGCTGTGTGGGCCCTCGCTGCTTCCGTCGTGCTGATTTTCTGCTCCTGAAACATGTTTGTCTACCTTGCAGACTGCAGGGGGAGTCAAACACCGCTCTGGAAGCTTTATTCTTCCATTACACGTCGAAGATCATTGCTGCTGATTATGAAGTGTGACGGAACACAACAAAAGAACATATCAAATAAATACATCCATCCCTTTGAAGGGAAGCATGTTAGGACTATTACAGGGCAGAGTGAGGCCACACACCCCAAGGCAGATAACCGAAAAGGGGACCGTTAGTAGTGGCCAGAGACTTAAGCCATACCTGGTTCTAGACCCTGTTTGGGGGGGCTTCCGCCTCACTATTTTTGCTTCACCCCCCTAAAAAATATTTTTTCTAAAAACCATTTGGCAATTCATCCCGAATTTTTCTATACATCTCATATGCCCTGCCTGGCAAATTCTATCGTGGGCAACCCTGAAGGTATTTCCTCAGGGGGCAGAGCCCCCCCCAGGGTAAGATCCTAAAAATGTCCCAGCTTAAACCCCCCCTTCACTACATTTCAAGGCAGCTGGTCAATCAGGAGTCAGGCTGTACATAAACGGACCATGACAATCTGATGACGCTGCCGTATCCCTGAGCTGACCGGACACTGCCGTATCTCTGAGCTGACAGGACACCGCCGTATCCCTGAGCTGACAGGACACCGCCGTATCCCTGAGCTGACAGGACACCGCCGTATCCCTGAGCTGACAGGACACCGCCGTATC
>JAODKM010000099.1:2861137-2893638 GCA_026780845.1 Petrocephalus sullivani | reverse complement strand
ATGCAGTTTTCGGGATAGCCTTTAGGTCAGGGGTGGGCAGTCTTACCCGCAAAGGGCCGGTGTGTATGCAGGTATTCAGGATAGCCTTTAGGTCAGGGGTTGCCAATCTTACTCGTAAAGGGCCGGTGTGTATGCAGTTTTCGGGATAGCCTTTAGGTCAGGGGTGGGCAGTCTTACCCGCAAAGGGCCGGTGTGTATGCAGGTATTCGGGACAGCCTTTAGGTCAGGGGTGGCCAATCTTACCCGCAAAGGGCCGGTGTGTATGCAGGTTTTCGGAATAGCTTTTAGGTCAGGGGTGGGCAGTCTTACCAGAAAAGGGCCGATGTATATGCAGGTTTTCAGGATAGCCTTTAGGTCAGGGGTGGGCAGTCTTACCCGCAAAGGGCCGGTGTGTATGCAGGTTTTCAGGATAGCCTTTAGGTCAGGGGTTGCCAATCTTACCCGCAAAGGGCCGGTGTGTATGCAGGTTTTCGGGATAACCTTTGGGTCAGGGGTGGGCAGTCTTACCCACAAAGGGATAGTGTGTATGCAGGTATTCGGGATAGCCTTTATGTCAGGGGTGGGCAGTCTTACCCGCAAAGGGCCAGTGTGTATGCAGGTATACGGGATAGCCTTTAGGTCAGGGGTGGGCAGTCTTACTCGCAAAGGGACGGTGTGCATGCAGCACCTGATGCTAATTAAGGTCAGGCTGGAGTGAAAACTTCCTGGAAGGTGGGCCTCCAGGAGCAGGATTGAGAAACACTGGTCTATACAAAGTATTACTCGCAGGCCTGGGGCTGTAAGGCAATGGCGCTACACCTCTAAGCAAGAGGTATTAAAATTGTTAGACTTGTTAGCCCATAAGGGCTCAAAAAAACACAGGGGTAGTGTTGAGTGCTCAAGACTAAAGAAATACATTGATTTTAAATAGATATGTAAGATTATATAAAATAATGCTACACAATGTCTATTAGAATGCTTCATGAAGCAGGGAAATTAGCTTTGACTTTGATGGTCGAAAGATCAGTTTTTCTTTTACACGTACATTTGAATGAGTTTTACTTTTGCACGACAATGTGCCCTTAGCTGTTATTTCCAAACATGCATCATGCCAAAGTCTCAACATTCCAAAAAATAGGGAGTTGAAAAATGCTGCCTTGCTTAAGAATTAATTTGAGATGAGTTTAGAGTCAGCCAAGACTAAACATGTTCAGCAGATAAGCAACATGATTTATTATTTTTTACTAGAAACGCTGCCAAATATTTGGTGTGAAAGAAGTTTAAATCAATTGAAATTCTTCGCATAACTGCTGAAAACTGTTGTCTTGTTTTATGAAGATCTTAAGATGCTACAGAAATATGATCATAACACAAACCAATTAGCAAGTGTTAACTGTCTTCATGGAATACAACAAATATTCATTTTTAATCTTCTGAGAAGGCTTTTGGCTGATTTGACCGGTTAGCTTGAACATCTGAACGCCCCTTGTGATGAAATGCTGACAGTTCCTAGGAAGTGCAGATTAATCTCACTTGTGCATGGAGAGCATTGGCCCTCAGTGAATCTCCTACTGGAATTGGCTGCACCCACTTGCAGCCCTTTCCTCACTCAGGGTTCAGAAGCCAGATACCCAACATAACAGAAGCAGGAGCCACATTCATGTGAAGCTTTGAATCACAATAACACCAAGCAACAAAAAAGAGAAAAGTATTAATAATAAAGAAAATGTCACTACTCTGAGAACAATCTAATCGGTTGACAATGGCTGTATATTTTTTGCACACTAATCCAATTCAATCTTGCTAGTTTCTGGGTGCTTCCAGTTACACACAGCCAGTACTCAGTACTCCATGTGGAATGTATACTTCCCAGTCTGGAGTGGGGACTAGGGCTGAGCTTTAAGACACAGCCTGTACCCAAGGGCAAGTATGAGGACATTACCCAAGGGCAAGTATGAGGACATTACCCAAGGGCAAGTATGAGGACATTACCCAAGGGCAAGTATGAGGACATTACCCAAGGGCAAGTATGAGGACATTAAGAACATTCTGCCCGGGTAGTGGAGACTGCAATTCCCTGCTTCCAATGTAAAAGGAAGTACAGTTTTTCTCAATTGCTTTTGCACATTTTGTGAAACATACTTAGCATTCTCAAGGCAATCAAAGCACAAAATAATTCATGCATATATCACAACACTAGAATTACTGTAATTTACCAAAAACAATTAACTCATGTCTGAAAAGCAAACAAAATGTAAAGTACAATCAGCATTGTATTAACCGCGAGAGTCAAAATGTTTATATGTATTGTCAGTATGTCAGTGTAAGTATCCTCCTGAACCCCACAATTCTGAATTATAGTCAGTTCCCACTTTCTCGTTCTCATGGACTGACCATTTTTCTTCAACAATCTGATACTTATTCATGTCAAAGACACCAGTTTCAACATTGCAAAGCTCTACATCACAGTATGTAAAGTTCTCCAGCAAGAGAAAGCACTCACATGCAGATGTAACGTCTTCAGAACTGACACGGGTCAACAGCAAATTAAAAACACAAAAAAAAAAGCATAACAGAAAAACAGCAATACAGGAACCACAAAATGACAACAAAACCATGCACTGTGTGAACCAAAAACACAACATTGCTGTATCACTGCAATTTATGGAATATGTCATTTTGACAGCTTGGGTAACTGTTTAGCATGTGGTTGCCAACACGATCACATGCATGTATAGTTTTGGGTGTAATATTATTACAGTGGGAAACTACATAATCTATTTTGACCAACAAGACTAATGCAATCGAAAATTGTGCCAAATGATGGCATTTTGTGTGAAGTAATGAGAGCTGATGTTCTGCTGTGCAGAAGTGACATTATGGTGTGGGGATTACAGAGCTGACAGAGCTGACTTACCAGCTGCCTGCTCAAAACGGGGGTCAGATAGCAGGTAGCTAGTGCTACAAGTGTAAACGATACAACCAGGGCAAAATTCACAGATATGTTATTACACAAGAAATAAGGCACAGCTGTAAGTGAACAAAGACGCACACAGTCCTGCAGAGGTGTCCTTCGGACTATTCTGCCTGATGGATGAACTTTAGAAATATTCGACAGGAGCCCTGAGCATGATTCACTGTCACACAGGGACCCCTCATCTTTCCCTATAGGCTGAAACTCGATTACAATCTAATTATCACAGCCACATACATTGTGAGGACTGCTTTGCTAGAATAAGTAACAAGAATGTATCCCTGAAGACAGAAAAAAAGCACCATGATAAATTCAGGGCTTCATGTTATGTTATTTAAATGTTATGGCTTGTCACTTGATCTGCCAGTAGTGCAGTACTGTCTCCAAAGCACAACAGACCCTAGTACCTAAAGCATGTTGGAACAGCCAGGAAATACATACATTCTCAATTTAACATGCAGCACTGTAGGAGGCGGTTGCCGTGGGTGACAGAAAACAGAGTTACAGTAATACAGTGATACAGAGGCTTGTCGGTGAGGACCACGGTTCATAATGTTTTATGGTTAAACAAGCCAAGGTCAGGCTGGGCTAACAAAAACCAAATAAAGATATAAAAAACAAACATCAAACTGGTGTCTCACAAGGTGAGAATATAATTCAGACATAACTTGATCAGACATCATGCCCACGGACATCCAAAACTGTTGGTAAAAAGCAAGATTCCAGCTTAAAGGACTGTGTGTGCTGTGCTGGGGAAGACACAGGAGAAAATGTCACATTCTAATACTGCTCTTCTGCAAGATACAGAGCGATTCAAAATAAACATCTAATCACCTCCAGCTCAGTCTAAGCCATCAAAGACAGAGATAAGCCCATATTCCTGCCAATACACCACCATCACCCCTAACGGATTCTGAGAAATCAGAAATCAAAATTCACTCCCAAAATCCAGAAATGCTGGCTGAATCCCAGCTGCTTTTGAGGGGCCACAACTGCAAGTGCACGCAGCAGAACATTGAAAGAACTGGACTTGTTCAGTCCAAAGATAGAGTGCCTGTTTGCCCTTAAAGAAAGGACAGTGCAGTTAAGCAGCATGTCCCCAACCAATGGTCTCCCCATCCTCCGCACACAGCAAAGCAGGTGGATGAAACTGGAGTCCCTACAGGAGTGATGAGAGCAGCAGGAATCACTGACGGATCGGTGGACCTTGTCCAGTCATAACTTTTGAAGTGTCATCTTGGACAATAGGAAAAGAAAGACAGAGAGAACATGCTGAAAGTAATACTTGGCCAGCGGAACACGAGGGGTTTTGTCCCCGCATGCTGACGGCGGCACTGAGATGATAATTGTCCACGGTAAAACGCTTTGTATAAATCTCTTTGCTGTAGGCACAATACTGTTCATGTTTTTAAATATAACAGAGAAAAATGACTGCAGTTATTAACCTGCAGAATACCCTACATTTTCATAAGAAAGCCCCTACAAAATACAGACATTATACATTAGTCACTATTAGTCATTATACATTCACTTTATTATTGTTATTGGTGTGTGGTGTGAGAAATATAAGCTATTGCAAATATTTCCATTTCATGGCGTTTTCTTGCAGCGCGGTGAGACCTGTATGTAGTCCATAATGCACCACACTGCAGAACGTCTTCTGATTACACTTTACACATTTCACTACCGCACTGCAAATGTGTACTGCACACTTACAAGTAACTCCTGTAGACCAGAATCTCTGATCATCATAGCTGCATAACTCATTCTCCATCTGACAAAAATATCAGCCCCATTTCCCATAATAATCAAAGCATCTGCTTTTTTGTGTCCTAGAAACTTTCCCAGTAAGAAAAGAAAATCAGACTGAAAACAATTGTCTATTATTGCAAATCCATGACAATTAAATGTTCCTAAAAGGCCATACACCCCTAAATGCTATAAAGGTCAATTCAGCTTTGATGTGTGGACTGAAATAATGTACAGCAGTGTGTATCTGCACCTCTGATGTCTCCTTATCTCCTGTTGGGACGGTTTCCTTTCAGGACTAGAAAACTCTGACCCAAAGAGCTCCTGTCGTCGTCACATGAGCTCTGTTCCCCTCCTATGTCACATATCATAAAACTGCCAGCAAGATGTTTACTTAATTTGTCTCTCACAGTGTGTTTCCCTTTCGCCTGATGTGACAGTCCAGCTTCGGCACAGACATCTTCGTGCTTTGCACCATAACCATCTCCCTCCAACCCCACCACACAGCACACTTACCCGCCTCTTTTGAGAGTCTCATAAATGTATTTCAGCTTTTCCTGTCAGTAAGGAAAGTGTTCATCAACATTAAACAAAAGGACCACCAACAACAGGCAGTGCATCCAACGATCTCGTCCTAGCTGGAAGCAGATGGTACCAAAATCCAAGAAATCCTAGGGGCAAAACTGTCAAACAGTGAAGAATGTTTCCATCCCAAATGAAACCACAAAAGTGCACTGAATGTGGCCCGTGGCCTCGTTTCTAATCAGATTAAATCCATGTGTGGAGTACAGCACCCTGTGTGCCCAGAAGACACATCTTCCCCAAGAAGTCCCACATTCTGCAGTCATTTCAATAGGCTTGTTTCAGTCATGACATCGGACTTACTGAGCAAGTCCTGTTACTGTCGCAGTAATGTTCTGTCACCAAAGTGTGTGATATCAGAAATGTGACCCCCTGGAAGTGCCTCTCCTTACTTCCCTAACTGATTTTCCCCGTTTCCAGCAGCCCGGTCAGCTCAGGTTGACTGTGACTCAGTTACTGTCACCGGACTTGGCAGCAAGAAGCGGCAGGTTTAATCAGAAGCAGGGCAGGAATGTCTCGCCGGACCCAAGAGCAAAATCCAGAAGTGAGGTTGTGGAAAGTTACCTCAGACACTTAGGGTTGAAAGTTCTCCCTGCTTGCTAAAGCCTAACAAAGAGGTGTTTCTCAAAGAAGTGTAAATTATTTTAACAGATTCTGATGAGCAGCTGCTGAAGAACGTGGACAGTGATCATCTGGGTGAAGCCTGCGGTTTACATCTGAAAACTAAATGTTTTTTAAAAACATAAAACCAATGCCATCCATAACAATGAATTATATTCTGAAATCTGCAGTCAAAGCAAAAATCAAGATGAAATATTTTCCCCTTTTTATTGAAGTAGAGCTCTGCTGTTTGGGCAGAATATGTTTGGAATATCCACTTGTGGCCAAGCGGAGAGTGAAACATCTCTCTTGCTGAAGACCAGCAGCTGGAGATGGCGACTCCACACAAACCAACGAGTGATCTCCAGTGACAGAGGGGAGCACTCTCTGACTCCTCGACCCGTCCAGCTTCATAACACTGCTATATTCTCACACTGTTTTATGCGGATTTGGGAAGAGGACACAACCTCCTCACGCTAAAGCAGGGGTGAGCAATCTTAACCAGAATGAGCTGTTGTGTGTGTGGGACAGGACAAGGCCAGGCCCTTAACTCCTACGCCACCTGCTGTTCCGTTACTGGTCAAGCTTTTCAGATGGTGCTTCAGAGGGTTCAGAGAGTATTGGTGGTAAGGGCATGATTTACTGCTCAGAGACAGAACACTCATCCCTAAACATCTGCATGCATCTACGCAGCTGAGAATCTGCACAATAACTGCGCACATTGTGCGGGTTTCAATTGCTCTTTCACTACACAATCTTCTCTAAATTCTCCTGGGAAAAAACTTTCTCGACCACACCAGCCAGACGAACTTTTATTAGTAAAAAGGGAAATGGACTATCTGCATTCAATTATCATCATCATCAAAATTCCTCCTTTTATCCTGCTTAAAGGACCATTGATCAAATTCCCGCATTTTCATTTGGCTTCATTTTTTAAATGTTAAAGTTTTCATAACTAAATGGGCAAAAAAACACTGCTGAAAGATTATCAGAGAAAAAGCTTGGAGTGTTTGCTGGGGTCGGCCAGCTGCTTTTGCATTGTTTTGCCAGTGCTCTTGGCCAACATTAGCTCATAGTGCAGAAATAACTTCCTCAATGGAACAGCTAAAACAATCAATTTTTTCCCCAAAATGCCCAGCACACCAGATGGCCAGTTCAGCCCTGGACGGCGGTACTGTTTCACCCAAAGGTAACCGGCCACCTGCTGACAACAACAGCTTGTTTGAAGAAGCAGGAATTCTTGCTTACACAGAATAACTTGTCAGATTTAAGATAGTCTGAGCTAAATTTAAGTGAACGACAATAAGGCTCATTGTAACTGGGGTATCTTGAATCTGACAAGTTAACCAGCTCAGCAAGCCCCTGGTCTCTAGTTTAAATGAGTCAACTTTTATTTACATAAGGACTTTTAACATGATAGGTTAATGTTTGTAAGTGTAAGCCAATAACAGTGTAACACCTAGTGCTTTTGGCCTAGGGACACTGTCAGACCAGCTGAGATGTAGGTCCTGCATGTTTCACGTGCCCCTCTCAGGTATTGCCCCCACCCCCATTTCAAAAGCCAGTATTCCAGGCCACAAGCTCAACTTTCTATGGTCTTCAAAGAGGGACTTACTGATGCTACTCGACTTATAGTGCGGATACGTTCTGATAAACCCATCGATCTAACTATCCATTCATCCATCCAACCATCCACCCAACTATCCATTTTCCATACCCATTTGTCTTATTTGGGGTTGCGAGGGGTCCGGAGTCGGTCCCGGAGCCTACAGGCACAAGGCAGGGAACAGCTCAGGATGGGGCGCCAACCCATCACAGGACACACACACATACCATCCGCCCACTAGGCACACCTACCCATGTTTCACAGTATCCTCCAGGTACTCTGGTCCCCCCACCCAATCCAGAACCACACATGACCACATTGTTTGTAGGTGTGAATGGTGTGTACTGTAAGTGAGTGTGCTCTCTCATGTCCCATTATGAGTGTTTAAAGATAAAACTGAGAAAAAACATTTTTAAAAGAAACTAAAAATAACTTTTATTAAAAGAACTTTTAAGAAACCAACCCATGGAAACACAATACAAAATAAATGATGAATTATAGAACTAGCCTTTCTTTAGAGCAGTGTTTCCCAACCCAGTCCTCGTTTTTGCTTCCTCTCAGATACCAGCGCACCTGTACCAGGTATTCTGTGTTCCTGATTGGCTGGGAGCTGGGAGGGAGCAAAACGTGGACTGTCCGGTGTTCCCCGAGGACTGGGTTGAGAATTGTTGCCTTAGAGGCAGAGATTCCTTACTCTAGCCTTAATTACAATCTACAAACACATTAGAGCAGTTGAGAAACAGGTGAGAATGATTATCTATCAAATAAAAAACTAAACTGAAAAACCAACGAATTAAAAGACCAGTTTAGTTATTGCATGGGTGCCTAATCTTATCCACAAAGGGTCAGTGTCTACAGGTTTTTGGGATAACCTTTAGGTCAGCTGTTTAAACCCAGATGTGAGCACTCTCAAGCCAATCAGTCCTCTAATTAGTAACTTAACCATATATTGAATTTCAAGGCCCTAATGCAGCATGTCATGTGATTTAACTGAAAAAAAAAGTAATAACAAATTTGTACTCGTTAAAACTTGCCTTCCCATGTGTATAATTTGTCAGACATGTATCCTGAATTCAGCCATAGAGCTGTGGTTTTGAAAAACACCTGCCTTATTCATTAACTTGCATAATGGTCCCTGACTATTCAAGTTACGAGAACAACTCTGGGAGCAATTTTCTTATTGGGAATCTGATCCATCTCCCCCACCTTCCAGTAATCCACCTACTACCAGTCCCTTCCTGTGCCATGACGGTGATATTAGACTAAATGCCGGGTGGCCTTGGCCTATGGCAGACATGTGAGGTTTCTGAGAAGACACACATTGGATATATAGTTTCCCAGCTTGTAAAGAATAAAGCAGGATGTAGAGGTTTTCCACACCAAAAAATAAAAATAACTTGTCAAACGATGCCACATCAAAAATAAAATAGCCTTCTAGACTTATAGAGTCATGGATCTGATCCCAGCTTTAGAAGTCTAGTCAACTCAATTCATTATTTTGGAAAAAATAATGAACACACATAATTTGACACGCAAGAAACATTATACACTTTGATAGAATGGAAAATGAACACTTAGGGCAAGTGAAGTAATTAGCAACATGTTATACTCATTATACTGTATTTATTCAAAGAACAGCTGGAAAACCCGCTGAAACACCAGTTACATTTTCTGAGCCCCTTTTTTAGAAGAGTCAGGGGATTATGTTTGAGTCTTAAGAAGCAGCTCATTTTGCCACAGCATTGCCAAGGTCAAAAGCAAACAATTCAAGTTTCACCCCTTTAGAGCTGGATCTACCCGACCCAGAGTTGTGTGTAGAAATTAACATGCTCTTTGGACATAAATATGCTTATTTTATTCCCTTCACAGCCAATGAAGAGAAACCAAGGTAAGAGAAGCATGCAGGAATCGGAGGGATCAAACAAGCCAAGCAGCAGTGTTTTGCTGAGTCTATGGCAGACATGACCATAAACTGCACCAGCTGTCTGGCAAATAGCATCATTAGATATCTGTGGGCCTGTTAGATATTCTGTGATAGGAATCTGCAGAAGTGGGACGCCACAGCTTTAACACACCCTAGGATGAAAAATCCTAGAGCATAATTTGTAGAATTATGATGCTGAAGCTATACTCTTCTTCATAAGATCAAATTCTATCATAAAATCCCCTAGATTAGGTTTAAGTTAATCACTTTAAAATGTTAGCATAGTATCTTTAAATGGTTTACCAAGATTCATTTCTTCTATTCCATGTGACCAGTCACTATTCCACCCAAAACTGAACAGAATCATTTTTGATTTGAGATGATGTTAAAGCCTTTACTCATTATAGCCAATCAGGGTTTTTCTATGGTGGACCTGGACAAATGGAACCAAGGGTAGAATGAGTGGTTGAGACCTTTAGACCATCAGCCACGAAGTGAAAGGCAGTTCTCTCACAGAACATTTCAGCAAGAGAGCAGAAAACCCAGAGGCGAGAGGAAACACACTGAAAAACAGCCGCCACTGTCAAGGCTCTCAGAACGACTCCTAGTCAAGCCAGTCCTGTCATTCAACGTCTGGAACACACTCAACCAATACAGTGAAGGATCCATCACACAATTCCAAATGTGCCAGGAGTTATTTAATAGCTTCCTGCTCCAGCACCAGAAACCTTGATCCTCCGTAGCAGTCTAATCTGCAAAATACCACCCCCCCCCCACCCAGCACCTTCCATCACCCATCCTCAATCACTGAAATCTTCATATTATCAGCCATGATCAAAAGACATCATTTTTCAGGAGTATTAATCGATTGTCTTCTTTCAATAGTTTTTTCACAAACTGGCAAATTGAGTTTTATTTCTCTTTTTTATCCATCTGGAAAAAAAATACTGTGAAGTACTTTTTTAAAGCTTGCTTTAGAAAATGTGCTCTATTAAATTACACTTGATTTACTGAGGAACTGCCTTGCAGGAAAGAGGCCCGGACCTGTGTAAAGAGGGAGGCTATAGCTGTGAGGGGTGAGCAGAGAGTGAAAGCTTAGTCTAATGAAGGAAAAATGCAAATCCACAAAAAAGAGGAATTCTGGGGTGAGGGAGCAGTTTGAACACAGACTCTGAGAGGGTCTGGGGGACAGCACTAAGGAATGGCAAAACAAAATGAATAGGAGGCTCACCGTACTGACAGTGGGGTCCATCAAACCCGGGAGGGCATTCACAGGGCTGGGGGGTGCCCTCCCGGCAAAGGTCACCATTAAAGCACACAGCATCACTGCAGACCGCTGGAGAGAGAACAGGCGGGGGGGACAGGGGTGTGATACCATGACCTCTCTGCATGTGAGAGTGACAGTAACACATCCAGCACTGGATCTACTGCATACACTGCATATGAGGATGTCCTTCATCTCCTGCTTAATGCCTGTGCTATTCTGCTGCAGCATTCACAATATGTTCCACTACCTATAGATAGTGAGAACCATTGTTGTATCTGAAGAAATCTGGGTGACACTTTCTATCAAGCCCATATTCATAAAGCCTAATAACTGTTCTTATAAGTAACACGTTCATAAAGTATTATAACCATGATTATAAATATTTATAAAAAGGCATAACTCATTACAGCCACGTTTCTCATGCATTACAAATCAAATGCTCTGTGAAGGTCTGATCTATAATGCACTGTAAATACCTTCATAATGTATTATAATGGTCAGTATAAGAATTAAGGATGCTTCTTGTGCTGCGTTATGAAGTTGTTTTTAGTGCATTATAGATGAGGCCTTCGTAGAGCATTTACTGAGACATACACAAATTCATGTCCAACAATTTACTTAGTTAAAAAAAACACACTAAAAACGGATATATGAAAAATGAAAGGTCATACTCGTATTTTAGAGATATTTTAGGTCTTCATTGAGATGTGGCATAAATTACAGTTAAATAAAAAACGCTGATAGGAGATATAGTAATGAAAACAGGTCATTTCCACATTGATAGAATATCAGCTGTTGACATTAGGATAATGTAACTCCTGTCTCATTTGTTTCAACAAATACATTAGTTGCCGTGGAGACACAAGTGCATGAATATACACGTGGCAAAACTGGAGGTGTGTCTATGTGCACAGAAGAATTAACAGTACAGATCTGACCCCCCGGGAGGAGTCATATAAACACCATCACTGTGAGATTAGCACTATCCATTCTGCTGTTCATAGACAGCACAGACACAAACCACCCAAGCCCAGAGTCATAGGACAAGATAAATCAGTTCGGTGTGTTTTTCCAGCAATTGTCTCACGTCCTGGTACAAAAGGAAAAACGTGAATCCACCCCTGTCAGCATGCTGATTAGACTCCATTTCAGTCTTTCCAGGCCACGTTAGGAGCACTTATGTGGAGGGAAAGGCCCTGCCAGCAGAGACTGCCCATTGATGTTCCAGGGTGACCTGCAGATGCACACAGACGTAATTCCATCCTTTAGGAGCCCATCTCTAACGTGGTATCATGGTAACCCGTCCAGGAGAGTTCATGCCAGGTCATGTTCATGTCAAGGCAGCACTCTCATTCTGCCTCCCATTCAAATCCAAAGCTTGCTTTGATGTTCTGGGAACTGCAAACCAAAGATTTACAGCTCATCTGAAAAATAAAGTTCATCTGACAAAGATCTAGTCAGATTTGACAATGTTCACATTATTAGCTCATGAGAGTTTTATTTACACAAAAAAATATTCTCAGGGCAGAAGGAAAAATGATTGGTTTAGAGAGATAATCAATGGGATCGTGTGGCAGATGTCAGACCAACCAATCAGATGTTTTGGTCCCGCCTCCTCCAGTTGCTTGGACCTGCCTCCTCTACAATGTCATGGGATATCTCTCTGAACCAATCACTTTTTCTTCTGTCCTCAGAACGTTTAAAACTCCCACAAGCATATGATTAGCACTGGGCAAGTACTGGAAAATGCAGAAGATCCCAGAAGATCCTTATCACATCACAGTGCTGAACCTGAAGAATATCCCTCATCATAGCAGGCCTGGAATATAAGGAAAATAATACCAGTACTTATCAGTCTGCATCAAAACCTAATACCGACTTATAATACCGACTCATTTTTGCCCCGGGGTAAGCTAACAGATGCATCTCTAACAAATCTCTTGCTCTATGTAAAAATGTATAAAACACCTTCACTTTGAATTGCACCTGATAAATACTGTTTGGTTTTCTTCTGCAAATTGCACCTTCAGTCCTCGTAAGTAGCTTAGAATAATTGTTGCCAAATTCATACACATTATACCCATGAATGGGGAGAGCAGGAGGGCTTCCTGGCGATGGCTAAACTGCGATTAAACTCCTTATTGTGCCTTAATTCCGTTTCCCACAGAATAGGTGTCAGAAGGAGCTCGTCACTGTACCAGCCCGCAGCATCACCTGGACACGGGGAGAGATGGAATTCCACGGCGGGGTAATTCTGACCTTCTTCCAACGGTTCGCAAGCTGCAGCGCTAACTCCAAACTGCAGTCTAAACATCTCCAGACAACCATCTGGCCCCATCCCAGACACCTGGCTGGGGCCCTGGCATGTTCTCCCACACATCACACAAGTCTGAACTCCGCGAGCCCTGGCCGCGCGCTCCCTGTGGCAGACACATCCACATTGCTCTGCCACAGATAGCCTGTTGGTCTTGGCAGGATGTGACCTGCTGACATTAACTTCCTGGTCTCTGCTGCTGCACCATAACTCTTACCGCTTCACCAACAGCTGAGTCAAGGAGGCACAGGTCACCCAGCGGCCAGTAGAAAGGGATTTATTGTCTTCCCTCCATACATTCATATATTATTGATGATATTTTAATACACTATTTAATGAAAAGCACGCTGAATTTATTATTCTTGGCAAAATGAGGGTGCGCGCAACACAGACAATATCCCATTCACTGAACACAAATAATATTTAGATCTCAAAATACCGCCCTTGTTGATTAACAACGCACATGTGCAATAGTGAACTGAAAAATTGTAATTCAGCTCAAATGCTTTGTGAAATTATATTTGAATTCTATCATAATTAATTTATGGTTATTCAGAGCACTACATGAAATAGCTTCCAATGTTTCAGATGAGCTGTCTGAGTAAAAAGAGGTTTGTTTTTCTTCTGAGATTGTATTATGGTGCAAATTCTGGTCAAAAATTGGACGCAGAGGTTCCTTACAATAGGTCTACCCAGCTGTCTTCATTAGGAGATGTAGCCGAGCCAAGTGCAGTCATTCCTCATACTCAGCAACATGCTATGAAATTATTATTTTAACACATTGTGCTGGTGAGCAAATGGGATAAGTAATGCCTCCCGCCATCACCCAGGTTCTCTTCCACAAGAAAGAGGCCTTATGTGGGCGGATTACCAGCTGACACAAAGGAGGAATGTGAGCAGGTCGCTTTGGCTCTTCCTCTCTGACAAAGCAGCAGTCAAACATTAGCATTTAGCACAAAGCATTGACCAAGAGGCAGCATACTGGGGGAATCCACGAAGGTCCATGTTCAGTACAGATGTGCTTTTTTTACATTGAGAAGCTCTTAATAAACAATTTAATAAAAGCATTCAGAAACTACAATATGATAGTCATTCGTGAATTATTAGCCTTCAAGCATGAAGACATCTTCACACCATCTCAAGTCAAGTGCAGTCAAGTAAAGCTTAGTCTTCTCAGTCATGAATAATACACAGACAGGGCAGGGGTTTCTCCTGAATCCACGACCGTCATGACAGTGCCCAGGGCAATTTGCTCGCTGCTTTTCCCTCAACAATGCATGAGGCGTTGTCATTCTGATGTGTCAATCAGCAACTCGTGCAAATCTAAACTCTGACCACCATGTTTGAGATGTGCCTGCTACATACTGTGCATTACTGGCTACTGGGAATCAAAGAGCTTTTTCTGCTGTGTCCGTCTTACTTCAGGCAAAGCAGCCAAGTCTTTGTAGTTTGTTCTGTTGTGGTGATTTCCCTACAACGAGGGCCGCCCAAAACAGGCGCAGGGCTCCATTCCTGTTCCAGTTTAATTAGTGAAGACTTTTTCTTGACCCTACAATGATTTGGTTGCTATTCAGTGGCTAACAAGGATGACAAATGGATGGAGTAATTGTCCGCAGCTGACTGAGCTGTTAAACTTCATTGAACCCTGACCTCTTCCACCTTTGACTCCAAGGCTTCTCCTTCCATGTTTAGCATCATTGTCCACGGTGGAAATTGGCAACTCATAAATATAATAGGGGTCATAAATGAGCATGTACCTTAGCATCAGGGGGCTTTGCAGGCTCTGTCACGTCATCAGATGCAGGAGTTTGAAAATATCAACCCAAAAAGAACTCCTGATCATAGCAACAGGTCTTTCACATAGATTTGAAAGACATCTGATTTTGTTCCGATCAGGAAATACAGTCATACGGTGCTTAGCACTGGCCATATGTCCCGAGAAATTGTTCATTGCTGTGCGAACATCATCTCGTGTATTTATAGAAATGTTGATGGTGTAGCCTATTGTTTTAAAGTAAACGTTTTGTATAGGTAGAAAGAATAATGATAAAAAATTATGATAAAAATACAGCATAGTGACTACATAAATCAGTAACACACCTGTAGATATTATCCTTATCCGTACTGTACATTACTGTATGTATAGTTTTATACGATGGGCAGTGCAGTAGGTTCGTTTACATCAGCATCACCATAAATACTTGAGTAATGCACTAAGCTACAATGTTATAATGGCTACAGCGTCACTGTGCTATAGGAATTTTTCAGCTCTCTTATAAGCTTATGGGACTGCCGTCTGTCATTGACCAAAATGTCATTATGCGGCATGTGACTGTATAATAATTAATGCAATAACACATTTCATGCCATACTGATGCCTTGTTATGCTAATTAAAGGGTTAATTAAGAGTTAGGTTAATACTTTCAAAAGCATTTTAAAACCCGCTTCTTTTAAAACTTATTCTGATGTGCAGTAATGACCCAACCAAAGTGGTTTCAAATTTTTTTGCATAAAAAAATAATGTAATTTCCTCCCACAGTCGAAAAACAGGCTAAGGTGACTTACCACACGCATACCACACGCATACCACACGCTTACTAATCTCCCCCAGAGATGGTTCTCTTTAGGAGTCTGATGTGTGCAGAGGCTAATGGAAAAGCCATCTGTCAAAATGTTTCAAAGCTTTTTATGTCGAACAAAGTGATTTCAAGGCACCTAGACAGTGTTCGCTTTTTTCCTAACATGACAAATTCCACATAGAAGTAATTAGTTCAGCAACTTATGAAGCTTGACCAAATCTTATACCACACAGACAAGACTGTTTAACAAGGAGGACTTGTAAAATTCAGAAGAACTGCCTAAGGAAAGCTGGACTTCAGGACAGTGTCATCTATCAGCCGTATAACCCAGCACTGTGACCTTCTGACTGACACAAAAGGCCACTGAAGTTCAGCTAAGAAGCAGAACCAGGAAGAGTGGGACATCTCCCCTGCTGTGTGCTGCATTGCTACCCAATGTACGGCCGAAAGGTCAGAAGAGGTCGTTGTGCCTAGGAGCTCAAATCATTTCAACTTCATGTGTTATCCAGCTGTTTAAATAGGATATGGGGTGGGTTGCTATATATTTGCACCTGATTGGTTGGCACCCCGTCCAGGGCTATTCCCTGCCTTTAGCCCATAGCATCTTGCAAAGGGCAAATGGGGATGGAATCTACCAAAATCTACCACCAAAACTGGGATGCAGACAGTAATATTCCTTTCTACACCTTCTCCGCGCACCTACTCACTACATGCATGTTCTGCACTGATGGCACAGGTGGCTTTTATAGTGATTTAGGATAAACTGCAGCGTGACATTCGGGAGGGCTACGACACTGCCAAGCAATAGAGCTTAAAGGATAAAGCATAGCATAAATAAAGGTGTGAGTTGTAAGGGACACTTACGATAAAGACAACCCGGCTCTTGGTTGAGCTGTGACCAGCCGGGACAGCACTTGTAGACAGTCTGGTAGTCCTGTCTATACACCTGCCTGTATGCTGTGTAGTAGGCCACCCTGCAATGAAAGAGAAGACCCCCACGCTGTTTTGAGCAGACTTAGATTACTGTAAATTAATTATACATCCATCCATCTATCCATCCATCATCTAACCACTTATCCAGGTCAGGGATGGGGGGGGGACTGTCCCAGGCACAAGGCTGGAGTACATCATGGACAGGGTGCCAGTCATACATGTATGATGTCATAATAAACACCCTCTTTTTCCACATCTACCGATGCCGATGCCATTGAAAAAAACCTGATGTAAGTCTGTCGCCGAACCGAAAAACCCTTTAAAAATGCAGTACAACATTAAAACAAACTTCTTATTTCTCTGCTTTGATGATGTTGTCCTGCTAAGAGGATGACTGGCTAAGAGGAATAAATGGCTGACTTCAGACTGGGTCTAGGTTTCCCGTTCATTAAGATGCCTTTCAGCACTCTGTTGCTTTAAAACATCCAGTTTACAACTTACAGACATCCAGTCTATCATAATCCCAGGCGTGTGCTACAAGAGATTACGACTTTTATGTGTACAATGACAATAAGACATTCTTCTTTTTCTTACAATGGTAAACAAAGCAGAATATTTAAGCTGTGCTTGGAAACTGTCAGGCTTCACAGATGAGCGTTCCTTCCCAGGTGAATGTGCATGACCAGGAAATAGCAATGAAGATATGATGTTTCACTGACATTGAAACAGACAAGACGGGTCTCACATTCAAAGAGAGGTTTTGCAGAGTACACAGTGTAAGGTCTGCGAGCGCTCACTCTCAGAAACGGCCTGTGCCTGCACCGATTAGACGAGCGTTTGTTAATTCCATTTCCTTCCAACTCCCAAGTGTCGCGCTGATCATTAAATGGCCTCTGTAAGTTCTCAGTGTTGTCCCAGGGCTCTGAGCATTCTAAAGAATTGAATTTTCCTTTGATCCAAGGTGGGGAGGTGGATGGGAACTTTAATAATTGTCCCTCAACAAAGAGATCAATTTCCATCCAGAGGTCCCAGATTTTCTCATCTCACAGCAGGCCCTGGATTTGATTTCCCTGGCACGGGTGCGTGAGCACATCCCTGACCGCTCAACTCAAACAATTGCTGGTAATAATCTTTTTAACCCCACTCTCCCCTCTGGAAATGTCTGCACAGCAAATGCAGGCCATGGCTGCAGCCTGCTGCCATTTGTTATACACAAGTCAAACAGCTGAAGCACATTTTAACCCAACCAACCAATTCTGCTGTTCACGCCGTTCTCAGGATCCAGCCCATAATTCTGGTGCCAGTGTAAACATGGGGGGGGGGGGTAGAGCTGTGATACTTTTCTGCACACTAGACCTTTTACTCCAAATCACAATTTGCTGCAGAGTGAATACTATCTCTCCCGTCTTGTACAGATATAACGGTCCGCAGATGTGGAAACTTTTTGTGTGTTTTTTTTTTTAGAAAAGCAGAATTGCAGTTTTCAGGTGTTTTCTGCGTGATTCGCAGACTGTTTTCCATATAAAATTAGCATAACTAAGCAGCACAAGACTGAGTGGATGCGCTGCTGCGAGCGTGGCTGGCTCAGAGACGGGGCTCACCTTCGGGTGTAGCCGACACACCAGCCCTGCCCTGTGCATCCTTGATGCCATACTTTAACATTGCGCACAAAGGCCTGGACACAGGGCTGCATCTGGGCCACCTGCTTCGGCTGCCGGACAGCACACACATTGGGCCTGCAGGGGGCAGCACAAACAGCAGTACAGTAAGCAACACATTGCTTCAAGCTCCCAAAGGAAACATTCATTCAAAATCCTAGAAGCCACATCGAACATCAGCGGACTAACAGTTTTACGTTAATGAAATATCACAAATAAACGGCACTGTCTATTTCCTCTCCTCTGTTGTCGTCTGGCTTCCATTCTATTCTTCCATTCCATTTCTTTGTCTTCATTTTCCCTGTTTCTGTATTATTCTGTTTTAATGATGTTGTAATGTATCACAACACACCCATGTATAGTGCCTTGGGGTGACTATATAAAGACAAATTGAATTGAATCGAATAAGATATACTAACATAAAAACAGTTTCAGCTATTATTGGCACATCCATTCATACTGAATTTTGTAAACCATAAAAAAATCACTCGACTCATTTTAGTAAAAAAGGGCCATTTAGATTGTATTTTTACTGAAACAGCACAGTACCACTAACTCCAAAAGAGAAGTTGCATGTATAGCTAAGGTATGAAGTCTATTAAATGACATTAAACCATCTAGACCAGGGCTGGCCAATCTTATTAATAAAAGGGCCGGTGTGTATGGAGGTTTCCGGGATAACCTTTATATCAGCTGTTCGAATCCAGGTGTGAGGACTCTTCAGCCAATCAGTCCTCTAATTAGTAACCTAATTTGGGAGTTGCAGTGAAAACCTGCATACACAGTGGATAAGATTGGCCACCCTGATCTAGACACTATTCAAAACCAATTAAATAAGTGTTGTATAAGTCTCTATGAAAAACAAAGAGCTGTACCTACCCAGTAACATTTACAGATGTAAAAGTAGGCGGAGTGTTTTTAATGAGCACACACTGGTGAAAAAGCAAATTCTGCAGCAATTAAAAAGCTACTTAAAAGGATTAAACTATAAACACACAGCGTCCTCTGATTTACATATCTGCAGTTACTGTAAGCAACATAAGGTTTTTTCCATCAAGTGTGCTTATAATGCTGTTGCTTAGGTTCCGTTGCCAGACACTTACACCGTCAGGTTTTCTCCTAGCAGAATGCGTGGCATTAGCAGGAGATCTGGGGTTGCCATTAATCTTGTGGTTTTTGCCGTGGTACCTACATGAATTTACCATCCGCCGTAGATACTGTGATCGCCTCTAATGATTCCTGAGATCGGTGTGCACGCAGAGTCTGCAGGAATCCGAAACCGGAACCTCCTAAATGGCCAATAAGCTATGTACCAAGTACCTAATAATGATTCCGAAAGTATGGTGATGATACACAGGGCAACTCTTTGAACAAAGTTTCTGGCAATTGCCAACCAGGTGAGAGAAAGGGCAACTTGTCTGGGTCTGGATCAAACAGGTAGACAGATAGGAACTTGTTGCCCAGCATCCATGGGAAAGAGTCGCGCTGTGGTCGATCGTCACCCTTAGAGCAATGACGTGAATAATTAGCAGACACTGCACATTATGCACTTAGTTTATAACAGGGCTGCATGGTACCATCTGTAATATGTAAAATATGATTTTAAAATTCACTTAAAAAATTAATGGCTTCCACCAAAATTTTAATACGAAATGTCTAAGAATGCTGTACAGGCATCTTAAAGCATCTAAAAGTAGCGTAAACAGCCAAGGTGACCTACTTACATGTCAGGCTGAAGGGTTCTCCCACGACGAATTGCGCTTATCCCGTTAATCAGAAAGAGAAGCATTACAGTAGCAGAGTCCCGTCCCATCGCTAAATTATAGAGCGAGGTCTTTCAGAGAACTTTACAGAACTCAGCATTAACTGACGACGAGTTGAAAAAAAAAATCTTCAGTGAAAACTCACATTAATGCATCAGCGACTCCTTTTTGAAAATATCATCTGAGCCACTAGGAAATCCAAGAAGAGAAAGCAGAATGAGTCCGCCAAGGTGTCAGTCTGCAGCCCGGTGTTGGGGAGTGGTGATTTGATACCGCAAGATGAAGCACTGATTTGTGTCAGTTATGCCTAGATTTCTGTAAAATATCTTTGGGGTAAATGTGTGCTTTTCGTATAGGCTGCGTGGGAGACCGTCCTGTTGTGAAGGGAGAGAATGGCACCGTAATCGCCTCTCAAAAGGCTCCAATGAAGAAGAAACCCGCAGGTTAAGACACACCCATTACAAGTCAAATATATATATTTTTAACTTATTTGACTGCGGACCCGAGACCGTCAGTAGGCAAGAGGACAATCACCTGCCATTCAACAGTTTTAAACTCCGTCTTTAACTCACGCTCCTTAAACACGATTCAGTTGCAGGTATTAATGTGTTTTTAACCCAAGTGTGGCAAGTGCAGTTTTGCCTGGTGAGTGGAACATCTACTGAAACCAAATTTATTAAATACTACAAGAAACTGTATGCAAAGTGAAAACAATACAAACACAGGAGGAGAGGAAATTCTACACATTTTCCATTTATTAATAATTATTGTGGATTATGAAATATACGAGGTGTCAAGGAATAGTAAGAATGCTGAATGGAATGAATTGAAATATTTCACTTGTTTTTAACTGATCATTAAAAAGCAGTTATCAGATGAAGAAACCTTCTGAGAAAACCATTTCTTTTAATTATCATTTGTTGAAACATTTTCAAAAGGTTAGTATATACTTTTAAATGCAGTAGCAGAGATTAAATTAAATCATATACAAACAATTAAAACTACTGGGTATTTCTGGATGGATGGTATGGTGGCTTATTGGGTAGCACTGTTGCCTCCCCGGACCCTGTACCTGATGGTTGAAAGACATGGCATTACTGAAGAAGAGCAGCTAAAATACACCCCCACCCCCCAGCAACACGACAGCAAGAGCTCTTCCAACACTTACATCAACATTCTTTGGCTACCTATTGCCCCCTACTGACCACAGAGATTCATGGCGCATGACCATAAGATCATCATATACATATTTGTCTGAATATGTTAAAACATCTGTTGACCACAGTCAGGTAGCACAGCTAACCGAGCTCTGTGATACTTGTACTGCTCAGTAACTATTCATGAAATCCATTTACAGAACCCAAATGATCTAATTACCCATCGATGTATCCATCCATTCATTCATTTTCTAAAAACACTTGTCCTATTCAGGGTCACAGCAGGTCTTGAGCCCTCAGGATGCATTTGAATGGTGGAGTGGAAGAACTGGAATACCCAGAGGAAACCCCACAACATCAAGGGGAGAACATGCAAAAGCCAGATACATGGAGCCAGACACAACAGAGGCTCAAACCCTAGCCCCAGAGATGTGCGCCAACAGTTCTAACCACTGCACCATCATGCCACCCCTGGTCCTCACTAAATTATAAACTGTTGTCTCTAGAGAATTAACAGAGAAAAAAAACACTGTTATGAACCAGCAGAACAAAGGGATCGAGAGCAAGTGCGATGAATTAGTTGGGGTTTATTAAACTAAACAAATTGAAAACAAACTAGACCCCGGGGAACCCAAACGGGGGCCCACAGAAGAGGGTGTCAGCTTCAATGACAGATCTGGGAAACAAAACTGGGAAGCACTTACATAGACATCCAACAAGGGAGCAAACAAGAGGCAGCTGGGAGTGATTAACACGGGGCAGGAGCGAGAGGTATGGCAAACGAGCACCAGGCATGGAGGAGACAGGAGGGTCAGGCAGACCATGACAATTAGATCTTAAAATACATTTCTGTTTGAATGAAAATAAAATCTTCCCACAACAGATCACTGCGAGTCACCGCGGGACAGAGGAAAGCAGACACAGATATGCAGGAACAGACAATCTTTATTTGATCTGACAAGCGTGGTGCTTTCGGAGTGCTGTTCGGGTGGAATGGTCAGGGACGGAGACATCCAGGGGCAGAAAGAGGAGGTAGTTTGGGAGAATCATGAATGCGGGAGGGTCTGGGGAAGCAAGGAAGGTAGATTGGGTAAGGTGAACACACAAGGTAGCCAAAAGCAGCAGGGAAACACAATGGCCAATCAAGCACTCAGTAAGGCATGGAAACATGGCAATACTTTGCGATGAGAGAGCAGGAGCGTCTCCTCTTTGTAGCTCCTGTGATCAGGGCTGGTCAGGTGCACCTGCTGGCATGACAATCATGCTTGATAATGCTGATAATATTTCTTGATCATGCAGCACTTTTAACAAAATATTTTAAAATATTACCCTTTGTGTAAGTGGGATAATGATGAGTGCACATAGTGATGGTTACTTCATTCCATTGACCTTTAAACTAAAATACTGTTCAGCACTATTTAGACAAAGTGTGGAATCTTCAGATGCAAACAAATATACTTACCTGGTGTCATGTCCAGCCCCGTCCAATGTGTATGATCCCTGTTTCACTTGGCTGTGGCTCTAAATAACCCATGCCTGATGCTCGTTTGTCTTGCCTCTTGTTCCTGCCCTCATGGTAACCATTCACAGCTGCCTCTCGTTTGCCCCTTTGTTAGTCTTGTATTTAAGTGCTTCCCAATGCTGTACTCCCCAGTTCTGCCATTGTTGCCTGTTCTCTCCTGCTACCTGTAATAAAGTTCCCCAGTCCAGGGTTTTTTTTTTCCCCCCCTTCTGCACCGCAGCCTGCCTTTGGGTCGTGCCTTCCCTTCAGTTTGTGACACCTGGCAGGGGAGATATCATGAGGGTGGTTCAGCCAGGGTGAGGCTCAGCTATTGCACTGCGGCTCTACTGACCCCTGCGAATTCCCCAGATGTGGGAATCTCAGCTGTTTTATTGGGCAGGCAGGTGGTGTAATGGTTAGGGACGAGACCATGTAATCGAAAGATTGCCAGTTCGAGTACCTGACCCACAAGTACCCTGAGCAAGGTACCAGTACTGTCCCCAAGCCCTGCTCCCCGGGCGCTCACAATGTCACATGGGTTAAATGCAGAGGATACATTTTGTTGTTAAATGCTGTGGTGTGTCAACAATAACAATCACCTTCACCTTTAGGAAAAAGGTTCCAGTGGTAAACTCAAACAGAGCCAATGTAATTCTAATAAATATTAAGACATTATAAGAATCGTTGATTGGTCGTTGTTCATGATCAAGTTAAGTTACTCCGTGAATTCATCTGAAATTGCTGGCCAGTACTTACGCACGCCATGATCGTGTGTAGGCTACATGGCTGAAAGAAGGATGCTGAATGAATCATTTATGCTGTCCTAAATACTTTGTTCTACCACTTTCATTTGAAATATTTACTGATGTTTACTTTTAATATACAAGATTTATTTTCTTTTTAAGTTTTATTTTAATAAGACAAACCACAATGGTAATAAATATAGCTAAGTTGGAGGCTGTGTGCACCACTGCACCGTGCCACGTCAGAAGTTAGTGCCCACTCTTTTAGATTTACAGCCGCCTGCATTCCTAGAAATACCCATGTGGTTTGGGGAGAAAGTCCAGCGAAATACTTTTAGCACATCCTTAAGCTGGTCCAGATGGAGCCATCCCAGATGCTTCACGTGCCCATTTCTCATACCAATGGGCTCAAAAAGTTGAAGTGACCCAGTCCTTCAGGGCTACTGCATGGTGCACCAAGGTATGGGATGCCAGGCCCAGCACAGAGGAACACGCATGCAAACTGGATTGTTGAAAGAAAGCCCCACATTTACATAATAAAAACCCGCAGTTTGCACACATATAGGACCGGATTTTGATTTTGGGTCCTGGTGGACAGAGACACTATTCAAATTACATAAGCAGAACTAAGCTGGAGACAATCCAACTTTGAACTGCTATTCCAAGTCAGGGCTGCCTTGGAGCTTATTCCAAGTGGCATGGGACACAAGACAGGGGAGACTCCAGCTGAGGCAGCAGCTCATTGCAAGGCACATACAGTCATGTGAAAAAGAAAGTACAGTTTTATGTGCCAGGACATAATAAAAATCATCTGGTCCTTCGCAAGTCTTAAATTTAGGTAAATACAACCACAGATGAACAACAACACATGGCATATTACACTGTGCCATTATTTATTTATTTATGAAGAATTAAGTATGCCGTAGGAATTAAGGGGGTAAGTAGCAGCCAGGTGCTGCTAATCAATGCACTTGATTAATTGATCATCAGGAAGTGTGGCCACCTCTGTAAAAGCAGAGGTTTTGGCAATTCGCTGGTCTGGAACATTCAGGTGGGTGTTAACACAATGCCATGGAGGAAAGGCATCAGCAGTGATCTTAGAGAAGCAATTACTGCTGCTCATCAGTCTAGGAAATGCTACGAGGCCATTTCCAAACAATTTGAAGTCCATCATTCTACAGTGAGAAAGATCATTCACAAGTATAAAGCAAGAGAGTTGCCAGTCTTCCCAGGAGTGGAGGTTCCAGCGAATTCATCCCAAGGTCAGTATTTGCAACGCTCAGAGAAATTGCAAAAAACCCAAGAACTATAGTTCAGACTCTACTGGCTTCAGTTAGCATGGCTGTACAATTAGGAAAAAGACTGAAAAAGTGTGCTTGTTTGGAAGGGTTGCCAGGACAAAGCCTTTTCGCACAGCATCGCAGCACAGCTTAGGTTTACAAAGTTGCATCTGAACAAACCAAAAGACTTGTAGAACAATGTCCTTTGGGCAGACGAGACCAAAGTGGAGATGTTTGGCCATAATGCACGGTGCCACTTTTGGCAAAAACCAAACTGCATATCAGCACAAACGCCTCATTCCAAGCGTCAAGCCCGGTGGTGGGGGGGTGATGATTTGGGCTTCTTTTGCAGCCGACAGCTACAGCTTGGCCGAAATTGAGTCATGCAACAGGACAATGATCCCGAGCATAACAGAAAACCTACAACAGAATGCTGAATAAGAAAAGAATCAAGTTGTTGTAATGGCCCAGTTAAAGTCTAGACCTCAACCTGACTGAAATGCTGGGGCAGGACCTTAAGAGAGCTGTGCATATACGAATGCTAGCAAAGCTCAACGAGCAGAAGCAACTTTGTAAAGAAGAGTCGGCCAAAATTCCTCCACAACGACATGAGCGACTGATAGTCATGCAGTAAACTATTTCAAGTTATTGCTAATAAAGGTGGCTCTGCAAGCTTTTGAAACATGGGGTGTACATGGGGTGAATCCTGGGGAGAATCATGGGGTGTACATGGGGTGAATCCTGGGGAGAATCATGGGGTGTACATGGGATGTACATGGGGTGAATCCTGGGGAGAATCATGGGGTGTTCTTAGTCTGTCACACATAATTTCTCCATTTTGGTTTTGGCATTTTGTTAAATGACATGGTTGAATCTGTGAATATATACTTCCCTTTTCAAATGACTGTAACATTATAACATTACATTTTATATAATGAGTCCGGGAATTCTGTCATGACATGACAGACGGACTCGAGGGCAGGCGTTAGGAGATGCAAGGAGGGGTTTATAAATAAATAGGATGGCAAGAGGCAGAAACAAGAAGGCTAGCAGGTAGCAGGTGAAATGTCAAATATGCATTATGCACAGGTCAAAGTAAAAATATTTGACAAATGCTCATATAAAAAACACAATTATTCCATTCTGCTTGAGCCGTGTGCGTGCCCAGACGCACTGTGGCTGTGGCTCACTACTCTCCACTAATAATGGCCAAAACAATGCTTCATAAATCATTTGCTGTATTTTTTCATTCACCCTGCTAGATTGTGATCTCTGTTCAAAAACGTGCTCAAAGCATGCCCCAAGGTAAACCAAGACCACCATCTAGTGGGGTCAGAGAGCACAGCAAGGCGTATGTGTGAGTGTCTGCTGGGAGCAGTGCTGATTGCTGCTGTGGATTCTGAGGGGAGCCGCTCCGTAGAGCAGCATGGGTAGAGTGGCCTGTTGCTGATGGAGCTGCCCAGGGCACACAGGAACTCATCCCATGCAGGGGGTAGGAGGTGCTGTGCAAGCTCTTCTCACTCAGCACCTCCAAGGTGGCTAGGGCACACCCTAGAATGGATCCAAAGCAGCAATGCTTCTGCCTCAGCAGATAACCATGCAAAAGATGGCTGATGCCACCACTTCCTCATAGAATGACATCAGAAGTGGTCCCTGTATGCTGAAGGACAAGAGTCTCCACAACAGGTAGAGATTATTCTGGCCCTTCTTATACAAGGTGATGGTGCTGCCTGTTCAGTCAAGGAGCCCTGGCTCTCCCTGAACTGAACCCGAAATGTCCTCACTGAAGCTCTCCAGGCTCACATGGGCCGGGACCCACAAGATGTTGATGTTGAGAAGAGGATGACGGCCAAATATTGGGCCATCTTGGACAGCACCTCCTACCCCCTGCATGAAATGGATCTCTCAGGGAACAGTGACTCATACACCCAAACTGCACAGGCAGCTTCCCCTTATCAATGCACTATTATCATTATTATTTGTTAGAATAATAATATTCTTACAATCATTATTGGGACAATGCAATTAATGCATTTTTGAAAACCTCACATTCACTAAAATACATGTATACAATGGGAACATTTTAACCCAAGAACTTCTGCATGTGGCATGACTCTGAGTTGTCTCTGAGGTATGCAGGGTGAACAAGACGGGGAAGAGCACAGTCCCCCGTGCTACCTGTGATCACAGTCTCTGAGGAGCAGTCTCTCAGCCTGACGTACTGGGGGCTTCCCGTGAGGTAGTACGTGACCATGGACACCTGGAAAGAGTCCACCCTCATCTGTTAGCTTGTCTTCTCAGTAGGAGGGGCTAGATGGTGTGGAAGGTGCTGGAGAGGTTGAAGAACATGATCCTCACAGTGCTGCTCCCCTTGGCAGGTGGGAGGAAGCCCAGTGCAGCAGATAGAGGATGGCATCCTACACCCCCACCTTCTCTCTATAAGGAAACTGCAGCGGGTCAAGTGCATGGAGGGCCTGGGGTGTAAGGCGGGAAACTGGGAACAGGGACTTTATTATAGTGATGTAAGGGTGAGCTGACTGAAATCGGTCAAAATGCTGGGGTGTCTTAAGACAGAATAATGCAAAAACAGAGAAAAGGGAAGGCAGAAAGTCAAGAAAGAAAAAGAAAGAAAGTCATCGAGGAATTTGTGATTTAGCAAAGTGCGATATGAATTATGAATAATTTTTTTATCTGGAAAATGGAAGACATAAGACATCCAGGACCTCCCACCATGTATGGAGAAGATGAAAAGAGAGAGCAAAGGATGCGGTGGTACATGGAGGAGACAAGGTATGCGGTGGTGCATGGAGGAGACGAAGGATGCGGTAGTGCATGGAGGAGACGAAGGGTGCGGTGGTGCAAGGAGGAGACGAAGGATGCGGTGGTGCAAGGAGGAGACAAAGGATGCGGTGGTGCAAGGAGGAGACAAAGAATGCTGTGGTGCATGGAGGAGACAGGATGCAGTGGGACATGGAGGAGACGAAGGATGCGGTGGTGCATGGAGGAGACAAAGGATGCAGTGGGACATGGAGGAGACAAAGGATGCAGTGGTGCATGGAGGAGACAGGATGCAGTGGGACATGGAGGAGACAAAGGATGCGGTGGTGCATGGAGGAGACAGGATGCAGTGGGACATGGAGGAGACAAAGGATGCAGTGCTGCATGGAGGAGACAGGATGCAGTGGGACATGGAGGAGACAAAGGATGCTCTGCTAAGCCAGGCTTCCAGGATCATCACGGCAACAGAAAGGGTTAATGACCCATCAAACCTCTTTCTGCCCGATGTATACAATCTCTTTGCTTATAACATTTACTACATGCATACATACATTCAGAAAAAGGTACAACAAAATTCAAGGTATATTTATATTTTAATGGTTGCAACAACAACTTCCATCTTCACTCTCATTACTGGACTGCTATATGACCGTTGACGGCTGTACAAAACAGAAAAGTGGGGAGACATACAGCCACGGCATCAAAGGTTGCCAAACCACAGAAGGGACTTCAGGCGCATACCCAACTATACAGGTTCTATATATATACACATCAATTGTTGAAATAATCAATCAACGCAGCCCGCTCGCCGGTTCCTTCAGTCTCCCCCGGGGCTGGCAGCATGCAAACTGAAGGTTGCATGTCTTCCTGCAAATTATTGTCTTCCATAAGGTGGTCCCCATTCTCCTCACAAATGTTGTGCAACACACAGCAGGACAGGGCAATTTTCTTGGTCAGCTCCAAATGACAGTCATTTCTTTTAAGTAGACACCTCCACCTACCTTTTAGTTTTCCAAAGGCTGTCTCCACAACTGCCCTTGCACTGTTGAGCCTAGCATTGAATCTCTGTTGCTGTGCGGTCAGTGTGCCTGTGTCAGGGAAGGGTTTCATCAACCAGGTCTGCTGGGGGTAAGCAGCATCTCCTACTAAGTAGTGACCCACTTGATGTCCAGAGACATCTACTTTATGGTGACTGAAGAACTGCCCGTCGTTTACCACTTGCCACAGATAAGACTGTTTCAGCACCCGTGCATTATGCACACTCCCAGGATAACCAACACACACATCCCAGAACAGACCTTTTCCATCAACTACACCTTGCAGTATTATGGAATGCCACCCTTTCTGATTACAATAGTCTTGAGGGTATTCTTCTGGTGCTATAATCGGAATGTGACTGCCATCTATTGCACCAACACACTGCGGTGTCCCCCACTGCTGATCGAAGTAATTTGCCATCTCAACTAACTTCATATCGTCTGGCAATGCGATGTGTGCAGGGAGCAGCACTTTGATCACAGCGTTGCAGAAATCCTGCAGACAATGACACGCTGTAGTAATACCCACGCCGAACAGGTGACTGACACTCCTGTATTCACTGCTGGTGGCCAGTTTCCACAGGGCCATGCCGACCCGCTTCTCCACTGGAATGGCCAAGCGGAAGTTGGTGTTCCTCTTCTGCAGGGAAGGGCGCAGACGCCGGCAGATGTAATCGAACGACTGCCGGGACATGCGGAAGTTGTGCAAAAACTGCTCCGAATCGAAGTCCGGCACGACGGTGTCCCACCAGACCTGCGCCCGCGGGTGCGCCCACACAGCATGCGGCCGCCGCACCATCCTGTTTAGCAGCGCCTGGAAAACAGCACGACCGGGGAGATGGGACCCAGCCACCGGCAGGACGCGGCGGAGAAGGCGGCGACGGCGCATGCGCCTCATACCATCCGCCTGGCGCGGAGCCTCCGTCTGCGTCTGCGTGTCAGGTACAGCGCTGTCATGTAAGTCCGCTGCGAGTGCAGGCGCAATTTCAGCAAAATCACGAACGCCTGCAGGTAGGCCATGCGGCTCGCCATCTTGCTGCTGGCCCCCCTGACTCCGCCCACTTGGCCACGGCCACCGCCGATGACGCGGGGGCATTGACTTCCGGGTCGGCGCCTTTCCCGAGCGGTCCACAAGGGGGCGTTCTTGTCGAAGCTAGGACCTAGGCTGAGCAGTCCCGACTCAGTCCGTGCATCGTAATAATATGAAACAACGAGCCTGTGGCTCCGTGTGTGAGTAAAACTAATATTCACACGTGCTTGCTGCATGGTATGCACCACATTTAACTATAAAGTAATTTACACTAAAAAGTGGACATTTTTATAATTTTCACATTCAGACTTGCATTTTAAAGTTGATTTAATAGCTGGATGTGTTGGTAAATGGTTTACATGATGTTAAGCTTAGTACTTCCTCTCTTCTTTCAGCGTCACTTGTCAAGTGAGCAAGACTCTTATTTGTATAATCTTGTCGTCAATAATTTCATAATCTGAAGGGTATACTGCGATTCCTGCCCACTAATAGCTTAATTACATTTCGATGGATGTTGGCTGATTGAATTAATAGAATTTTAATTAAGATACAAATACTATTTCAAAAATGTAATCAATAAAAATATAATTTTCATTTGAAAATTAATTGATGAACATTTACTTGAAGGAGGAAAAGTTGCAGAAATCTTCCAGAAAGATAAGGAGTTGATGGGATATGCAGTACAATACGCATGCGTGGTTCAAGGTTATACAAAAAACAAAATGACCATTGCTTGTTAAATGCAGCATGACTGTTCAGTGGTATGCACCTCTGATTCCTTCCCGCATTCCAAAGACAGGTGGTTAAGAAAATTAGCGTCTATAAAGTGCTAACATTAATTGTATCGGTGTGTGCCCGACAATAGACTGGCAAGTGGTTGAGGTAGATGAACTCACGTAATTTTCATATATTTGTCGATTTCTTACATGTTGCTTTTAATACAGAAAAAAGGTGATTTTGTTGAATTTTTTACTCTTTGGACCCGTGTCAATGTTCATTCATACGTGACACCTGGAAAAAATGCCTGATGTGGAGACGACCCTGCATTTATGTCTCCATGGGACATCTGATTTCTGTGGATAACTGTACAATAAAGTTATTAAATTCCAAATTATTCCTTGGGTTGTGGTTTCTTTTCTGATGTCAAGGAATTAAACTGACAGGAATAACAATTTTTATTCAAATAATATAAAAATATACAGCAAATACATGCTCTAGACAAACTGTAGTCAACAAAAGATTTTTCCTTTTTCAAGATTTGCACAGAGTATGATTCCATTTTACAGTAAAACAAATACATTGCAAAAAAACGAATCTTGCATACAAGGCATTATTTGTTTTATGGCATAAGTATATAAATTAAATATATGATAGGCGACCACGATCCAGCATCATGTGACATTAATGCCTTTTGCGCCATCTGGTGGCAAATGTGTGACCACATTCAACACTAAAACTACAAGCTGATTCTTTGTAGTGTAATTACTGACCTTATTCGAACAATTTGCAACAAAATATTGAGAGCTTGGCCTTTTTTCTCAGAATTATAAATTACTTTGCATACTCCAGGGGTCTCTAATCTCTGTTGTGAAAGGCAGGGGTGCCCAATCTTACCCGCAAAGGGCCGGTGTGTATGCAGGTTTTTGGGATAACCTTTAGATCAGCTGTTCGAACCAAGGTATGAGGACTCTTTGGCCAATCAGTTCTCTAATTACTGATCTAATTGGGGAGTTGCAGCGAGAACCCGCATACACACCGGCCCTTTGCGGATAAGATTGGGCACCCCTGGGCTAAGGTATAAAAGATTGTACTCCTGCCTAAGTGCATCAGTGCTTAACTGAACCAACTGCTTCTTCAACTGAGCTAATTTAGCCTTTTATTCCAGCATAGATGCCATTCAGCATCTGAAAAGCCAGAAAGGCTACATGTGTCACAGTTCAGTAGGACAGGGGTCAGCAAACCCTAATTGTCCAATATGAACCATTTTAAATGAACAAGTGGCTCTGAATGTGAGGCCTTGTTAAAAATACAATACAGAAAACACAGAAATGGACAACAATTCTGTTGCTAAAGGCACTAAAATTGTGATGCAACAACCATCCAGCATGAGAATTACAAACAGTTATGAAATGTGTCCTTGTCTTGTCAATAAAGTCCTTCATCATTAAGACTTTTAACCAGGGACATTAAGCGAGACACCTTCATTTGCAGTCTGGTTGACTTCTGCTTCTCGTATTTGAATTTCTTTTTGATGACCTCCAGCTGCTCCTTCAAAGCATCCACTTTGCGTTTCAATTGTCGTGGCGATTCTAAAACCGCGTAACTGTGATCATGACCTTCCGGGGCACTTCCCGGACCAGCCCCCGGCCCCGGCTCCAAAGCAGCGGCCGCCGAGTCCGTCGCTGGCCGAGTCACGGCGGGAGCCGGCGCCCCCGAGGCGCTCGCTGGTCCTCTGCCATTCTTAAGAACCAATGATTTCTTTAACAAAAACAAACAAATAAATAAATAGACAAATAAACAGAGCAGATCCTACGCGTAAAATCTGAGCATCAGATGGAAAAAACCTAGAGCTTATTTAGCAAATTATACTAACATCAAACAGACAAATTGTTGGGATTTTGCATAGTTTAACAGCTCACTGTGATTTTAAAATCAGTAAATCGAACAGTAAAAAACTTATATATTTATTTTAGCTAAAAAAATATCAGTTTTTTTTTTTTTACTGTCAGTTATAATTAAGCCGAATACCTTGGGCGCCCGGCCTGACGCCGGGAAGATGGTCGGCACGGCCGAGGACCGCAGGCGCACGGAGCCGCCGCTCCCGGCAAAGCAGTCGGCCTGGAAGTGGCTGGAGCAGAGCAGCGAGCTGCCCGAGGGCCGCCAGCCAGCCCTGCGCATGTTAGCCAGCCACTGGCACGCCGTGTGGGGATCGTCTGCTGGAAACCTGCAGCGGTGCGAGTAATACAAGTATATAGGGATACAGTGATACAGTATATGCAGTAATGTAGGATTCAGATAGGAGAGTGTCATTCTGCCCGTGCCACTT
>JAODKM010000099.1:2831281-2841991 GCA_026780845.1 Petrocephalus sullivani | reverse complement strand
CGCCTGTGATTAACCCCTTACACGCCGCTCAAACATAGACATTTCTCAGACCGTGGTATCGGTCCCCGGTATCGGGACACTTTACGAGTACGAATACTTTAGAAAAAGTGTTATCGAGGCCGATACCAGATATCGGTATCGGTGCATCCCTAAGCGCAATGTTACTCATGGAAATTTCACATTTTGCTATGTGATATTGTGTGCGTGCGTGGGTCTCTCTCTTGCTCAGTGTATGTCATGTCTCAGAAACACCCTGTCCCCATTCCCAGAATCTGTCACCTAGCTAATTTGGACAAGGTGAACTGAGGGATTTGCATTAGATTTGCATTTTCCGAATTTCAAAGTAATAGGTTGTAAAGCCATTGGGAAACACTGCAACCACTTGAGGGTAGTGCTCTTTACTAAATGTCCTGTGCAATCTTAACTTTACTTATCTTGAGTTGCTAATTTTAGTGGCCTTTTTCTGGAGTGTCACAGGTTTTTTTTTTTTTCTTTGTTCTTTAATGGATATTTAACCTAAAATAGTGTGTCTTCCTGTTGGCGGGAAAGACTGTATTTTTCAGGACCAGCAGATATTAATTCTGCCTCCTGCCATTTATATATAAGTAAAAATCTGCAACTAACGTCTAACAACTATAGTTGCCCAAAAATTGTTCTCTCCCTCAAGAATGTGTGGCCTCATGAGTAAAATTCAATCAGCTGGCTGACTTGTTAATAAATAATTGTTAATAAATATGAAGAGGCAGCTGGTGCACAAGACTAGGGAGACTGGGCTCTGCTTGTCTAGACAGTGTCTCATCAGGCTCTGTGCTTCCAGGCCGACAAAGAGGAAGCTTTGTCCATCAGCCGCTGTCAGATGACATTCGTCAACTTCAGCGTTTTTCCGTTGCCACTTGTAGGGATAGTAGTGTTGATTGTGTGGGAGATGTTTAATGTGCTGTATTGTTTGTGTGTGTTTGTGGTGGTAGTGGAGGACCAGAAGGATCTGCCCTCGCCGGTGAATCCCGAAGTTCGACAGAAGGAGGTGCAGATGAACTTCTTCAACCAGCTGACCTCCGTGTTCAACCCAGATGTCAACATGCTGTCATCTCCCTGCGGACAAGTGCAGGTCTGTTCTGCCATACAAACGGCCAGAAGTTATTGAGGATCCCATCATCTGTCATTGTGCTAGTTATATTAAAGATGTAAAGTTATAGCACAGATATTTTTTGTTTGTTCAAAATGTGGTGAGTTTGTTTTGTTCAGTATTTTACTGCTCAGCTTAGAAAACATTTCATGCCTACACAAGTCGTACAGCCTGGAACTTATTTATAGTGTTCCGTTTTTTCTTTTTTTTTTTTTTTTTTACTTGAGAAATTCAGGTTAAGTATCCTCTCGGCGGGATCACAGCCGGACACCTCTTGAGACTTGACCCTGCTGCCACAAGCCTGGTTGTTTAAACGCTGCCCGGCAAAGTGGCCAAAATAAACTTGGCTTTTCCGGAGCAGAATCCTGTCCAAGGCCTTACAGTGTCCTGCTTGCCAAACCTTTAAAGCACCGGCATGATTGGCCAGGTCGGCTGCACTGGCCATTAGTGGCTCCTTCGGCCACTGCTGCTTAATGAAGAATTCATTGACTTCACTTGCATCAGAGCATGTTCCGACAGAATGGCCCGTTAGACGTGACGAGCACCTAAGGGTTTTTAAGAAGTGCTTTGTTGTGTAGCTGCACAGTTGGATGTGTACCTGGTGTGCTCATGGGATTTGCTGCCTGTACAGGCGGAGAGTGAGAGTGATGACCAAGCGAGGGCAGACCAAGCGACGCAGGCGAAAATGAAGAATGCCTTCATCTCCCAGAATGTGTCTAGTTTACAGGAACTCGGTAAGTGGTGGGCTGGCGTGGCTGCCCCCGCCTGGGCCGAGCCACCGTGCCGACCTAGCTGCTGCTGTCATCCGCAGGGGGCTCGGAGAAGCTGCTGCGCGTGTGCCTCAATCTGCCCTACTTCCTGCGCTACATCAACCGCTTTCAGGACGCCGTCTCGGCTAACTCCTTCTTCATCATGCCAGCCACGGTGGCCGACGCCACCGCCGTGCGCAACGGGTGAGTGACCGCGCTCCCAGCTAGGGGGCGCTGTCCGCGTGTGCCGTGCGTGGCACTAATTCCTTCAGTAGTTCCTGCTCATTCGCCTGCCTCAGTGACAGGTGCAGTACTGATGCTAATGACAAAAGTTAAATATTTATTCTTTTATTTATGAATTATGAATTTATTTGATGCTTATATGAAGAGCAGCTTTCCATTTTACCTGTTTTCATAATGTTTGACGCTCATGCAAAACGGATGGCAAACGGCTGTCACTGGGGAATGTAATACTCCGGGTTATGTGCTTGTTTAATCTCTGCTAGATAAATGACATTCCTGAATTAGGTGCTATGTAAATAATGGCTCAGCGGCCTACGTGGACGGTCTTCTGGGGTGTCGTCATGTGACCGCTCGCTCAGGCTGATGGGTATCCTTCCTGGCGATTCCGTCCGGCAGGTTTCACTCCTTGGTGATCGACGTGACTATGGCCTTGGACACCCTGTCCCTGCCCGTATTGGAGCCTCTGACGCCCCGCCGGCTGCAGGACGTAACGGTGCTGGCCCTTAGCTGCCTTTATGCTGGTGAGTCCCGGCGCACGCCACGCCGGGTCGGCAGGGCTGGACCACCCGGCCTTGGCTGTCAAGGGTCGTTAGAGGATTTTTTTGCACCGGTGCTGGTGCTGAAACTGCAGCCAAGCCAGACTACTGTCCTAAGGGCCGGTTTATACTCTTAAAATGGAGCAGTGGGTAGAAAATACAGAGTGCTGCAGCAGTATTACAGAGTCAGCAACTTGTTGTGGAGGCAGCGAGTGTAAAACATTTCATTCGACAACTTACCGAAAACGAAGGGGCTGACCAGGATGGCTTTCTTGCACTGCCCGCTGGTGGACATGACCTTTAATCCTTCAGATTGCCGTAAAATATGCATGCAACTATGAGCAGCAGCACCACTTGTATAAACTGGCCCTAAGCGTAATCTCTGTAATGGCCTTGGTCCAAGGAAGAACAGCACTGTTGGCAACCCTGAGCTATGTCTTTCCAAGCTGACCCCACCCTGATCTCACCATGCCTCAGGTGTGAGTGTGGCCACCTGCATGGCCATCCTGCACGTGGGCAGCGGCCCGCAGCTCCGCACTGCCTCCACCGGCTCCAAGGAGGAAGACTATGAGAATGATGCTGCTACCATAGTTCAGAAATGCGTGAGTAACCCCCCCCAATATGTGACCTGTCGCTTTACTGTAATTTTTATTAGCATTATTGTTATAGTACGCGTTCCCAATACAGTGCTTTCTTTTGCTGGTCTATTAACTCGGTCGGCTGCTTGAACCATTCCTCTCTGGTTCCAGCTGGAGATTTATGACATGATTGGGCAGGCTATCCGAAACTCCCGCAGAGCCGGGGGGGAGGTAAGCGTAAACACGCAAAGCTTCGAAGTCCTAAGATCTCCCTCTGCGGTCCTCGTCTAGTTTACCAAACACCCATATCTCCACAGCATTATCAGAACTTCCAGCTTCTGGGAGCCTGGTGCCTACTAAACAGCCTCTACTTGATCCTCAACCTGAGCCCCACATCCCTGGCTGACAAGGGGAAGGAGAAGGACCCCCTGGCGGCCCTGCGGGTTCGGGACATCGTCACACGTGCTAAGGATGGGGCCGGCTCACCCAAACTTGGCCCCGGGAAAGGGTGAGCCGCTTTCCCGAGCCCAGAATCCACCCTGTGCGGAAAGGAGGCTCTATAGGTGCAACTGTGAAAGCCAGTATTACAGCATTCTTTAATCACGGCCTTGAATCTTATTTCACACATGAAATGGCCTAATCCAAATGCAGACTTAAATTCAGATCACAATTCTGTTGCTATGGCGATGATTCGAAATTCCAGAGAATAGCAGCATCTACTGGGAAGATGCGGCTGCTGCTGATTGGGAGTGCTGGTAAAATGACACGTTACTGGCTCTTGGTGGGGCAGTGCACACGCGTGCGATCATGTCGATCTGTCGAGTTTTTACAGGCAGAAAATTGGTTACATTTCCAAAAAAATAAAAATGCTCAGCAGTGAAGCTACCTCTTTAAATATGTTGTGTGAAGTCGAAATTGAAGAAAAATCAATGACTGTGAACTAATGGGACTGAAAAAGTACTGCGGCGAAAATGATTTGCTATGAAGTCATTTTTGGGCCTGCAATGACATAAACCTTCCAGAGGTGGATTCCTGGAGCAAACCTGCCATGGGGAAGGACAAACAATCGAGGCGGTCATGCCCCACACTGGTGTGAGTGTGCCAAGCCCATTGTAACATGACCCAGGAGAGTGCAGTCTGCTTTTTTAAGCTGCCTCACTGCTGATTTATTCCCCCTCCCTTTCTGTATTTATGCCCCCCCACTGGCTCTGGGGAGAAAATTGCCATAGGTCTAATTTCTTTTTTTGGTTGTCTTAATATCAGTCAGTTTCATAATTCATTATTTCATTTTTCTTTTTTGTAATTTATTATTGACACACCCAGTGCTTACCCTGGCTTATCTAATGTAACAAGTGGGTTCATTTGGTTTTAAAGTAAAAAAGTAATACTTTCCCCCAGTCACATTTCCCCATTAATTTAACTTCATTAAACCTTAATACTGTGCTGGAAACATCCTAATTACTCTCTGTTGGCCCCAACTTTTACATTTATAGCATTTGGCTATAGGATGTTGAGGATGTTAAAGGAAGGAAAAATGAAATGCTGAAAATAGAACAGCAGTACTATATTCACCCCGAGGGGAGATTAGGTCACTTACCCATATCCTGTTTTTACTCTGAGATTTGAACCCATGACCTTCCATACGAAGGCACAGGTTCCAAACCCACTGTGCTACTCACCACTTCGTTGCTCACCTTTTGAGTAAATGCTTTCCTGTCATATCAAACAGTGACACATTGTATCCTTTAGACTCAGATATCGGTTTGGGTGGGGCTCTGAATGTTGACTTCTCTCCTGAAAGCTTCCTGCTAACTACCCAAACCGGTCCTTTGTTTTGCAGACACCAGGGCTTTGGCGTTCTGTCAGTTATTTTGGCCAATCACTCGATAAAACTGCTTTCTTCTCTCTTCCAAGACCTGCAAGTGGAGGCTCTGCACAGGGTTAGTGCCCCCCCCCCCCACCACCATCACAGAAGCGGCCTGACCTCCTTAGGCCTTCAGTGTGAATTCCAGTCCTAGTGGGCCAGAGATATGAGTTTTAGCCCATTTTAGCTCACAATGAGCTACTTTATTAATCTGTTGAGTAGATGGGTTGTACGAATTAAAATGAAACCTTGATTTCTGATTTCTAAATGTGCAGTTCTCTTGAATCTGTTGGTCCTTAAGTTATTAATTGTAAAACTTTTCAGAATTAGTACTAAAGTTATTTTATGCACATCAATTTTTGTAGCCTGCTCATTGGTCAGATGCTAAGAATGATACAAAGGGCTCTTTTGACAATCTGATGCTAAGCGTAAACTAACAAATCCGTTTTGCTATTTCGATGGTGGGAAAAAAAGACTGCGCCAGCGCAAGGCGCGAAAATGTTTGTACCAACTCAATTATTCAGTGTGTTTTGGGCATGACACGCAGTAAGCCAATCAGAATGGCACGTCACTTCATCGTAAAAAGGCAGGGAGCATGAGCTATGGCGGATTGCTGTTATAACGGCCTGTTTACCTGCACAAAGTGAAAATGTACGAGGGCATCATTTACAGTGACGTCACTTATGCATACAGTGGAAAGCACGTATAGTGATCACTACCGGTGATCAAGCCTATATGGATCAAAAAGCCTGGGATAATTTGCTTATAGTAATCAAGTAGTACGCTTGCAGTGTTCATTTGGTGGGGGGGTGTTACACATAACATATGGAAAAATTTTGCTTTATTTTCATAGCCCTGCTTTGCCTTGCGGTAAGCCGTCTGCTTCTGGCTAGCTGCCTAAGGCTAATGCTGCATGTGCAGAAAACATGACGAGAAGAAGTCATTTTCTCCCTGTGACACATACAGACGCATCAAAGCTCATGATAAACTACCAGGAACAAGCTAATGAGACGTTGCAATAATATATGCGCTTTGTACAGTACTGTATTATCGAGGAATTGAATTACACATAGTTCGGTAATATAATTCGTACAGTACTATAATTTTTAAAAGCATTAAAAATAGCTGTACTATATTTTGAAAGAATCAATAAAATTCAGTAAATGGCGATGCTATCCGTTTTATACTCATGTAATACACAAATGTCAATTAGATGGTTATCTGCCTGAGACATAAAGAAGAATATGGACACATACCTGTTTTGTACCCCCCTCAGGTTTCAAAAACGCGCCACTTAAACATTGTATAATTATATGGCATTGACTTTAGTTTTTAAAAAGCGCAATGTCATTTCTCTAAGGTAGAGAATGCGCACATTCGTTATTTTGGAAAAGTGCGTGCTTGGCGTGAAAATGAACAATGCGCTGGTATGAAACTAGCAAAACCACTTGTGATTTCCGCAAGCATCAAATAGGGCCCAAAATAGGTTTTATAAAGACAATAGTGGTATAAATTATGAACCGTGTTGCATTAAACTAGTAATCATATGTTTGAAACATTTTCATATGAATAATATTAAAACTGCAGGAATATAATGTGGAGTTCAAAAACACACGTGGTTTGGTGACTCATCAGAGCTCCATCAAAGTGAATTTAATGCTTAAAAGGAAAGCAGGAGCCTTATGGTTTACAAGGGCTGCACTCTGTTAGCCCCAACTCTGCAATTGTTCTGACAAAAAAGGCCAAATAAGTACTGCTCTGCCCACAGGGCTGGACCAGCGACGGGCCCCCAGCAGAGCTCAGCGTCATGGCCCAGAGCACCTCCATCCAGAGGGTTCAGAGGCTCATCGATTCTGTGCCCCTGACTAACCTGCTGTTTACCCTGCTCTCCACCTCCTACAAGAAGGTACAGACACCGTTGTCATCTGCTCTGCTGTCTGTCGGCCATGCCATTAGCATGCCATCAGCCTGTTGACCAGAAGGTTGCATTGTTGAGCAAGGGACTCTCAGTTAAACATACAGCATACTGCTGGGTAAGATGACAGGTTATAGTAAATAGTAAATACAGTAAGTATAGTAAATACAGGTTATGTAATCTTGCCTAAGTAATGATTGTGCAATTTGTGTGATATATTCAGCATGTGCGTTCCTTGTGTGTATTCCGTCCTGGTTCGCCATCTTTACTTTTCCACTTATTGCTGGAAAAAAGAAATGGAGGCTAGTAAAAATATACCGTAGAATGCAAATTAGGAACGAAATACTGGTATGCACCCATTGACTTCAGGAGACCATTTCTCACGGAGGCACAGGCAGGTCACATCTTCCAAAAGGTCTTCTTACTCTGCGTCAGTCAGAATCCCTCTTTCCATTTTTAAATTTTAACCTAAAGACCGAGAGAAATTGCACCATTGCCTGGGTGTACAGAGGTGAGGAGCACCAAATTCGTGTCTAAGTGTGAAAATGGCTACACTGCGCTTGTTTCTCCAGCCAGTGTGGGAGTGATGCAGGGGACCAACACCTCGGCAGAGAGAGATTAATTCCCCACAGTGTTCCCATTGGCTGTTCAAATTTGCCTTTCTTGATTTTCTGTGAATTTTTGAAACGGAGCAGTTTCAAAAAATTTTCCACCATAATCTTAGGATGGTGCCACATTTGTGAGAGATTTGAAGGCCTAGTGACTCCCATAACTTCTGGGATTTATTATTTTTTGCATTTCTTTTTGAAGCCTCCAGTTTTGTGCACAAGTGGGACAAGTATGGCCTTTCTGGGCTGCTGCACAGGGACACTCGCGCTGCCTGACATGCTTGCTCTTTCGTTGTCTCTCACACACAGTGGATTTTTTCTTCTTTTGTTGGGGTGTTAAAATGGGTACAACAAAGCTTTGAATTTGATTTCAAGAATTGTACATCAACCAAAGCTAAGTCTCCTGAATGACCGGCATGTGCATGCCTGCTCTTTGGCGCCCCCTCCAGGCCTGTGTCCTCCAGCGACAGAGGAAGGGCTCAGTGAGCAGTGATGTCAGCGCCTCTACTGACTCCAATACCTACTATGAAGATGACTTCAGCAGCACAGAGGAAGATAGCAGTCAGGGTACTGTGGAGATCTTTCCTCTTCTGCCAGCTGTGGAGGGCATCACCAGCCTAATTCTCTCCTTGGCACAACTCTCTTCTGGGTGGGGTGGGGTGGGGGGGATTGAAGGGATAATTACTTTAAAATTCTGAATCTTAAGTTTAGTTAGACTAGGGGTCTGAGTTGACTTTTGGAAATCCCTTTGGGCGTTTGTGTAATCATTGCTTTCTGAAGTTCTTCATTGAGTAGCAGCTACATTCCTCGTAGTTAGAGGAGGAGAGGATAGCGGTACGGCAGCCATGGTGTGAGAGACTAAGAACAGGCCAGGGAAGGATAGGTGGAGGCAGATCTTGGGTGCCTGTAGATGTGAGGATAGGCATAAGCATGGGGCGGAAGAGTCAGGCCGCTTGAGGTGGCAGAGGCAGGTCAGTCAGGTGATGGAGCCTGTGGCTGGGGGCTGGGGGCTGGGGGGGGCGGGGGGGTCGCCGGGCACCTGACGAGCAGCCAGTGACAGTCTCTACTATTTCAGCAGAGAGAAGACAGAGGAGAAGAGCAGCTTGTTTATCAGGTTAGCGGCTTTTCCTCCTAGGCCAGATGTGTAGCTGCCCGCCGCCGCACTGGGCTCTTTGCTGGTCCCCCCCGCAACACACCAGCTCGTAGATGCAGCAGATTGCTGCCGCATGGGTTCCAGTGTCGCTGGTCCCCCCCCCCGCCCGTCACCGGCGCGCCACACTCAATGCTGCTACCTGTGCATTGCAGACGAGGACAGCGAACCCATCCTGGGTTTGTGGTTTGAGGAAACCATCTCCCCCAGTAAGGAGAAAGTGGCCCCCCCACCACCTCCTCCGCCACCCCCCCTGGAGACCTCTCCGAGGCTGAAGAGCCCTAGCAAGCAGAGCGCGGGGGAGAACGGGAACATCCTGGCTAGCCGGAAGGACCCCGAGCTGGTGAGGGTGCACCTCGGCCCCAAGGGAGCTGGGCTAAACCTGATTGGAATGGATGGTCTTTGAGTCCCAGAGCCTCCAATGTCCTCTAACAAACCCACTGTCTTTCAGTTCCTGAGCCTGGCTTCCAGCATCCTGAACTTCATCGCTACCTCCATGCTCAAGTCCAGGAACAACTTCATCCGCAACTACCTGAGCGTCTCTCTGAACGAGCAGCACATGGCCACCTTGGCCGGCATCATCAAGGACGTGGACAAGGACGCCAAAGGTGACTAGGCTGGCTCGGCTCATGGCTCTCAGCCTGTGCCGAAATTGCTCTCCCTAACCTCTACATGCCGGAGCCTTACATAAGACCCGGGGAGCCGGATTTTCTGGTCGTCACCTACCGATCTCGCCTTATTGCCTACAGGATCGTCTGATGAAGAATTTGCATGTGCTCTATACCACTTTAACCACTCGCTGGTCACATCAGACCTACCATCACCAACACTGCAGGTCAGCACAGAGGAAACTCTTCCTTTAATCTTTTTAATAATGAAATTATGCAGTTTGAGCACTGCAATTGCCCACATGCATCATAGACAGTTTATGGGTGAGTTTCCTGGTTTGTTTGTTGAAGCTCTTAATATGGCTCCCTGTTTTTCCCAGAACACCTTGCTGCAGCAGCTGGGTGTGGCTCCCTTCTCCGAGGGACCCTGGCCACTGTACATCCACCCCCAGTCCCTGTCAGTGCTCTCAAGATTGCTGCTCATCTGGCAGCACAAGGCCAGCCTGGTGGGCGATTCTGACGTGCCCGAGTGCATGAAGGTGTGGGAGAGGTACGCTTAGGGTGCAGCTGAGTCCACGTGTCACATGATCAACCTTTGTGAAGGACCCAGTGGCATTCTGGGAAACTGAGTTGCATTCGGTACTCCGAATGCCTGATGAGCACCCCCTGCCTGCCTGCAGGTTTGTGGGCACGCTGAAGCAGCACACGCTCCAGGGCGCGTCCCCCGGGGAGGAGGACCTCAACGTGGAGCACCTCCAGCTGCTGCTGCTGATCTTCCATAACCTGTCGGAGCGAGGGCGGCGGGACGTGCTGACGCTGTGCACGCAGGCCATCACGGAGGTGGCGGCGCAGGGCCAGTCACAGCTGCAGGCCGTGCCCCTAAACCTGGGCCGCCTCCTGTTGCTCTTCGACTATCTGCTGCACCAGTACTCCAAGGCGCCCGTCTACCTCTTCGAGCAGGTATCACTCGGGGCTATGGCGGCGTAGGCGTTTTGGGTTCAAAGGTTCAGAATGAACTGGGGTTCTGGTAGGCATACCCCCATCCAGCTTTCTGTGCCGATACTGATACCCGGGCTTTGGGTATCGGCCGATATCGAGTACCGATCCAGTACCAGTGATTCATTAATAAGCTGTAGGCTGTGCCTCTGTGATCATTCTTTATTATGTAAGGCGACATCAGGCTTAACGTAAAGCTTTCCTTACTTTGTTAAACAGAATGTAACACATGCGTGCATATATAATAACTATTCAGTAAGTTTTATATATACACTCACCTAAAGGATTATTAGGAACACCTGTTCAATTTCTCATTAATGCAATTATCTAATCAACC
>JAODKM010000099.1:2809605-2831181 GCA_026780845.1 Petrocephalus sullivani | reverse complement strand
AAGAATGCTTTCAGCACCTTGTTGAATCAATGCCAAGTAGAATTAAGGCAGTTCTGAAGGCGAAAGGGGGTCAAACACAGTATTAGGTGTTAGTCCTTTAGGTGACTGTTATTTGCCTTACATGAAACCTGAGTTCTTTCTTCAGCTCGGTCATTTATATCATGATTCTCAGCTTGACAGGTCTGTATAGAGGAATAAGACCTTGACTTTAAAGGCAGGTTTATTCTTCTGCGTTGAATCTGCGGCATAAGTGCCAATTGATGGCGGTTTTCACTCCCCAGTTTAGGGTTTATTAAGGGTGGTTCAGCTTTGTCTGGGGTGGAACTGATGTGTTTTTCCTTTCTCACCCCCTCTCACTGTTACAGGTGCAGTACAATCTGCTGACCCCCCCCTCCTCCGGGGGCAGTGCAGGCGAAGAGGGGGCCAAGCGTGGCTCCATCCCGCTCTACTACGGCTTCAAGGAGGTGGAGGACAACTGGGCGAAGCACAGCTCGGCAGGTAGGAGTAAGTTGCCCCTTTTTGTTCCTTCATGCTGTCACGTGAAGTTAGACCTCCACTGCCTTCCTGCCGTCTCGGCCTCATCGGCGCCATCTTGTGCTCAGACTCGACGCTGCAGCCGAAATTCTACTGCGTTCTGTCACCCGAGGCATCGGAGGACGACCGGAACCGCCTGGACAGCAAAGTAAGCTGGCCGTTTTCTTTTCTGCAATGTGTTTAAACTGCGCCCAGGTCGCGTGTCTTGGTGGGGAGGGGGTGTATTGTTGTTAACTGGAATGCCCTCGCACCCATAACCCCTCGCGCCACCACAGGTCTTCCCGGTGCTGTTCAACGGGGCAGCCAAATACGACGACCTGTACGCCTGCCTGATATCGCTGCTGTCCGCCGGGTCCCAGTTTGACACGGCCAGGAGGCAAGAAAATAAGACCATCACGCCCGTGGTAAGTGGCAGTGTCCCGCCCTGCCCCGCTAAGATGCTGCTGCTGATAGGTCCTATTGAGCTAGAGGGACCGCCCCCATTTGGATCTGTCTTTTCATTGGTCAGAAGGTCTTTGACACATAAAATCAGTTTTAAAGAGTCAGTTAAATGGCGTAAAATAGTTCTTCCTGCCTGCTGAACGCTTTCACCTCCTGTGTGCTGCTCCTACAGGAGGCCTGCTCCCTGCAGTACTACTTCCTGGTTCTGTGGCGTCTCCTGGGCGCACTGCCCCCCTCCAAGGCCTACGTGGAGCAGCTGACGGGCAGCGGCAGCGACGCCGCCGACAGCGACATCCTGCACACCTTGCGCTGGTCCTCGCGGCTCCGCGTGACCACCTACGTCGGCTGGATCAAGGTGAGCGGCGTGGCCCCCGCCACCAGCCCCTTTGCAAGCGTGTAGTGCCTCCCCCGGCCTGAGACGTCCTCCTTACTATCCCGCCCGGCCCTCAGGAGCACCTGCTGAAGCAGGGGATGAAGGCTGAGCAGGCGGCCACGCTGATCGAGGCGGCCTGCGGCAGGTGCAGCGCCGTCAAGTACGACGTGGAGCTGGCCGAGGAGTACATCGCCCGGCAGGTGGGTCTGGCCCCTGTCCTCGACAGATATTGCCTAAGTACCCAGAGTGCAGAAATGGGGGGGGGGTGAGAGAGAGACCACAACAGAGGAACCAAAAACTCAGAAGTAGGGGGAATCAAACCTCTAAGGTCACCTGACAATGCTGACATTATTGAAACGGAAACGGTGGGCTTGCTTGGTAAAAGGAAGGTGTAAACTGTCAAACTGTCAAAGCCAAAGTCCATCAATGAGTCTGTTCCCCTTGCCGGTCTGTGTAGCGCGGCAGATTGAAGGCTGCACTCATAATGTTACGGTTCATAAGTTGCTTCCTTCCAGGGGACTGAAACATATATTACAGAAGTGATTTCTGTATGTTTGGGCTCAGTGAGGGGTTCACTGCTTACCCGTCAGCATCTGCCCCATTTCCTCTCTTTCTCTGGCTCCCATGGTCTCTAGATGTGACAGGAATTGCACCTGTATGTTTCCCCTCTGTAGATCTCCTCCTTCTGCTGCGTGGACCCCAGCACCATCCTACCCCTCCACCACGTGCCCAACCTGCAGACCATCTACACCCTCGATGCAGTCATCTCCAAGGTGCAGGTCTCCCTGGACGAGCACTTCTCCAAGGTCGCCGCCGAGACGGACCCACACAAGTCTTCGGAGATCACCAAGAACCTGCTGCCTGCCACGCTGCAGCTGATTGACACCTACACGGCCTTCACAAGGTGGGTCCTGCCAGAACTGGGCATGCTTGGGGGGGGGGGTTAACAGCTGGGGGTCACAGCTCGGGGCCCACTGGTCATGTATATCTCACAGTGGCCCTTGTTTGGTAGTAGAATATAAACCTACAATGTGCTTTCCAAAAGACTGTAGTGATGTGTCTTTGTAGGTTTATATTTACCCCTTTGTGGGGGACATTTTTCAGGTCCCTACAATATATACCTAAATTTGATCAAAATCTGTGAATGAAATAAAAAGGAAGAAACTGCCAAAAAATCTGGTACAGTTTAGTTTGGTTACTTATGGTTAGGATTAAGCTTGGACAGGGGTTCAGGTTGTCATAGCTGGGATTAGGGTTATGCCCATATAAATGAATGGAGAATTTCCTAAATGATAGGAATATATTAACTGTGTGGCAGATCCTACCTGCTGATGAGCCTCCCAGAGGGCACCGAGGGCAAGCCTCCCGAGAGAAAACTGCAGGGCTATGCTGCTGTCCTGTCCATCGGCTCCACGCGCTGCAAGGCCAATGTGCTCGGTGAGGCTTCCTGCCCACACACTCCCACAGGGGGCGCCCCTACCCAACTCGCTCTGTCTTTGTGACAATAACATACTGATGTTTTTTCCTCATGGTATCCAGGTCAGGCTGTGATGCAGAACCTCCCCCCGGCAGTGCAGACACTTTGCGAGACGTGGAATGGCATCCACACAAACGAGTTCCCCAACATCGGCTCCTGGGTAGGTCTGCCCCTTGTGCTGTCCGCCCTCTGCTGGTTGGTGCGCTGTTACTGCATTTGCATGTTGAATTGGCCATTGCTCCGGGTAAAATCGGTGCATGCTTCTTCCAGAGAAATGCCTTTGCCAACGACACCATCCCTTCAGAGAGCTACATCGGTGCCATCCAGGCGGCCCACCTGGGCACGCTCAGCAACCAGTCTCTAACCCTGGCGTCCTCTCTCAAACACGTGCTGCTGTCCCTGGTGCGCCTTACTGGGGACCTCATTGTGTAAGTGTGAACCGCTGAAAAGGAAACTGGGAACAGTCTGCGCAGACAGCCTGCTGGTGCCTGCGGTGTCAATAAATAGTTGGCTAATTAAAATGCGAGGCCTAAAGTGCGATATGTGTTACAGATATCTATATTTTTTTTATTTTGATTTTTGACTGTAATGTCAGACATGCAGAGGTTCCTTCTTTCAGACGCGATGTTTAAGCGTGAGCAGAGAGTTTGGGGGGGTGTGTGTGACGGGAAGCTGCTGTGTGTCTCTCCCAGCTGGTGTCCAGAGGACCTGAGCCCCCCGCAGGTGATGAGCTCCCTGCTCCCTCTGCTGCTGGAGGCCAGCACGGAGAGCGTGGCCGATATCGCCAGCACCTCCCTGGAGCGCATCCTGGGCCCCGCCGAGTCCGACGAGTTCCTGGCGCGTGTCTACGAGCGTCTGGTCACCGGCTGCTACAACATCATCGCCAACCACTCTGACCTGAACAGGTGAGTCGCTCGGCTGCGGCCCGCCTGCACTCCTCCCTGTGTGCCTCTGGTCTCTGAGAAACGCTCTTCCGCAGCGGCCTGGATGAGTCCGTCCTGGAGGAGTGCCTGCAGTACCTGGAGAAGCAGCTGGAGAGTAGCCAGGTGCGCAAGGCGATGGAGGAGTTCTTCTCCTACAGGTAACGCGGTCGCCATACCCTCCCTGGAGGCGTGTCTTCCGACCTCTCAGGCCTGTGTTCATCCTCTGCTTTTTGGCTCTTCCTCTAGTGGCGAGCTCGTGCAGATCATGATGGCGACGGCCAACGAGAACCTCTCGGCCAAGTTCTGCAACCGCGTGCTGAAGTTTTTCACCAAGCTCTTCCAGCTCGGTAAGAGGGGGGCATCTTGTTCTGGTGGGGCGCCGAGATGGTCACACACAACTGTGAATCTTTGTGCGGGGCGCCTGCTGAAGGATTTGGGGTATTTGTCAGGTTTTGCGTCTTATGAGAAATGCATTGCTGTCTTTGTTGGGACTTGGTATAGTATAAAGTCGACCGTTTCTTTGTCAACAAATCTCAGATATTAGTGCTCTTCTTCTTTGTCTTGAGAATGCTTCTGCGACATGTTAGAACCTGTACACATGCACGCATGCTCACTGTTCCGGCTGTGACCTCTGACCCCCTCCTCTCCCCAGCGGAGAAAAGCCCCAACCCCAGCCTACTGTGCCTCTGTGGCTCATTGGCCCAGCTGGCGTGTGTGGAGCCAACGCGGCTGCAGGCCTGGCTTACGCGCATGACGGCGTCGCCGGCGCGGGATTCAGACCAGCCGGAAGCCGTGCAGGAGAACCGGCAGCTGCTGCAGCTGCTGACAGCCTACATCGTGCGGGACGGCAGCCAGGTGGGCGAGGGTGTGTGCACCGTGCTCCTTAGCACGCTCATCCCCATGGCGACGGAGATGTTGGCCACAGGCGACGGCGCCGGCTTCCCCGAGCTCATGGTCATCATGTCCACGCTGGCGGGTGCCGGGCAGGGGGCGGGACACCTGCAGCTCCACCGGGCAGCCATTGATTGGCTCAACAGATGGTGAGTGACTTGTGAATGTTCTACAGGTTGTGCTCCATGCTAATCTTGGTTCTTAGCTACTTGATGCTTGAATTCTTGGGAAATATTTCTCTCTTTAGGTCATTTAAACTTGTTATATTTATTCCTTCCTCTGTTGCAGCAAAAAATACTTGACTCAGAAGAATGTTGTTGAGAAGGTCAGCGCAAACGTGTCACAGGGCAAGGTAAGTCTCTCCCTCACCTATATATGGACCCTTTCACATGTGCCTGCTCCGCCTCAGGGCATGCTGGGTAGTGTAGTCTGCTTTGTGTTCTACTACATGTACATATGTTTTGCGTTCTAGCATGCTAGCATGCTGGAGTGCTCCTGCCACATCATCTCCTACCTGGCGGACGTGATGAATGCTCTGCGGCAGAGCGGGGCAGGAGGTGGCCAGGGTTCGACCCAGCTGCTGGTGGAGGGTGAGGAGAAGGCCATCGAGGTGGATTCCGACTGGGTGGAGGAGCTGGCCGTGGAGGAAGACGACTCGCAGGCTGAAGATTCGGTGAGCCCCTGTTTGATCCTCTACGTTCTTTACGAAAATCCCTCAGTGGACCTTCACGTTCGCAGATGGGAGCCGTACCTGAAACACTCAAGTTCTGCACCGATTTTCCCATTCAGGATGAAGACTCACTATGCAACAAACTATGCACCTTCACCATCACCCAGAAGGAGTTCATGAACCAGCACTGGTGAGGGACGACTCCTTTGGCTTGCTGCACACCGGCACCGGTACTTAGCGGAGGGCTGCTGTTCACGTTTCCTTTGCGGCTGGCTCCCCACTCTGCAGGTACCACTGTCACACCTGTAAGATGGTGGATGGGGTAGGCGTGTGCACCGTGTGCGCCAAGGTGTGCCACAAAGACCACGAGATCTCCTACGCCAAGTACGGCTCCTTCTTCTGCGACTGCGGGGCCAAGGAGGATGGCAGCTGCCAGGTGCGCCCGAAACGGACCGCAGCGGTGACTTTTACTTCTACTTTGGCATCCATCACAAAACTGTCTTGTTTAGAGCACCGGATATTTCTGGTTTTTAAAATTTTGACCCCTCTCTACCAAAATAACTTGAGGCTCAAACGGCCAGAGAATTTTGGGGTTTATGATCATGATTAATGATGGAACTGTTTTTATGTAACTGCATGCTGATATTTAACAGATGTTGATTGAAACCGATTTTAATGAAAAGAATGTTTCCTTTTGTCATGTCGTAGTGTGTGTTGTGGCTTCCGTGCCTTGACTTTGCCGTCTCTGTGCCCCTGTGTCCCACAGGCCCTGGTCAAGCGCAGCCCCACCAGCGGCATGAGCTCCACCATGAAGGAGTCCTCAGCCTTCCAGAGCGAACCGCGAGTGCCGGAGAGCGCCATCCGGCACCAGAACTCCTCGCCTGCGGATAAGGGCAAGGTGACCATCTGCGACGGCAAGGCCGGCGACGAGGACAAGCCGAGGAAGAGCAGTGCCTGCCGCGGCGTGGAGGGCTGCCGGGACGAGCTGCTCGCTCAAGTGGTGAGAGGCCGGGCGCGGCGGCTTCCAGTTCCGGGGAGCCGCCTCCTCTGGGTCGGGCGTGCGCACCTCTCTGCAGGCCCCTGTAGTGTTATTAGCAGTACTGCGCATTGCGATGCATTCCCCATATCTCAAAATTAGGAACATTTCCAGACTCCAGAAGTATTGCAGAGCAGCCGAATGGACTGGATTCCTAATGCAAATTTATACAAGCAAATGCTAAAAATATATAATTGCACAAATCATGATGTACACCGTGTGCACGGTAAATAAGCCCACCTTCAGTTTTATGTCTCTGTCACTCTCCAAACCCGGCAACAGCTTTACCAAGCTGACCGTTCTGCAGTGGAAAAGTGAGTTGGAACCACACTGGAACTAGTCTCTCTTCACAGTGTGGTTGGGGCAGTTTGGTTCCTGGTTGCCAGTGGGAAAGCGCTATTAGGGACTGAAACATTCCTTTGTGTCTATAAAACAAAATGGACACAAATTATAAACATGCAGCCCACACCTTGTACGGTCCTAGTGTTTACCAAATACCATTCAGTACATGATTTTAGAAAGAAATTAAAATGTCATTTATGTAAAATACCCACCAGCCGGGTTTGTCGTCCTAGAGTCTGTAGTACGTGGGGTTTGCTGGGTATAACTGTGTCCTGGACATGGTCTGTGCACAGCTGGGCTCCTCCACGGCGGCCATCGTGCTGGACATGCTCGTCTTCCTGATGGACGCCATCCAGACCAACTTCCAGCAGGCGTCGGCGGTGGGCAGCAGCAGCCGCGCACAGCAGGCTCTCCACGAGCTGCACACCCAGGACAAGAGCGTGGAGATGACAGACCAGCTCATGGTGGGTGTGAGATGGCAGATTTAGGGGTGACTGAGTAGGCCTGGGTGGGGGGGGGGATGTTTAGGGCAAACGTCTAGAGCAGTTGGAGGTCTTTTGTTTAGCGTCAGGTGCAGGAGAGCATGGTGGCCTCCTTTCCTTTCTAAAAGGAATGCACATTGCCCTTTTGCTTCTAGCAGCGTTTCCCAGCCTGGTCCTTGAGGACCTGCAGGCAGTCCATGTTTTTGCCCCTCCCAGCTCCTTGTAGGATCGCGGTGGGAAACACTGGGTTAGAGGGTTCGGTTCTGCAAATGGGATGGATCTCCACAGCACCACGTATGCTCTCCTGCATGACGGAACCTCAGTGCCCATTGATAAAGCGCTTCACCTGCCCCACAGGTCCCCACCCTGGGCTCCCAGGAGGGGGCGTTTGAGAACGTGCGCATGAACTACAGCGGCGACCAGGGCCAGACCATCAGGCAGCTGATCAGCGCCCACGTGCTGCGCCGGGTGGCCATGTGCGTGCTGTCCTCCCCACACGGCCGCCGCCAGCACCTGGCCGTCAGCCACGAGAAGGGCAAGGTGCGTGCCGTCTGAGCCGTCCCTCTCAGGCTGCCTCTCACTCTGTGCCGCAATGGCCTATGCCAGCGCTTCACAACCCGGTTCATGGCGACCCACAGACGGGCCACATTTTTCCTCCCTCCCTGCTGCCGAGAGCAAAAACGTGGACTGTCTGTGGGCCCCCCAGGACCGGATTGGGTAACACTGGTCTGTGCTACTTAACAATAGGCAGATTCTTTCTGGGTCCGTCTACGGTTGTCACTTAGTAGATCAGTGACAGACTGGGATGGTTAATTGGTAGGGCATGACTACATTCACATTGTTTTGACTTTGTGCTTTTCAGTGAAATTTAAGCGTAAAACAGTTTGATTGGGGGGTACATCGATGGTTGGGGTGTAGAATGAGGTGGTTCTTTCTTACTGATGATGTCAAACTGCAGTGACCAATTAGCAAGGCTTCCCTCTAATCGTTGACTCCTCTGCACCTTACAGATCACTGTGCTCCAGCTGTCCGCCCTGCTGAAACAGGCGGACTCCAGCAAACGGAAGCTGACGCTGACCCGCCTGGCCTCAGCCCCCGTGCCCTTCACCGTGCTTAGCCTTACTGGGAACCCCTGCAACGAGGACTACCTGGCTGTGTGTGGCTTGAAGGTGTGCCATCCACACGCGTTTTCCAGATGCTGCTCTTCCTGGACGCCGACCCTCCACAATAATTCTGTCCACTGTACTGTGCCCTTGCAGGATTGCCACGTCCTCACATTCAGCAGCACCGGTTCTGTTTCAGACCACCTGGTTCTTCATCCCCAACTGGCCACAGGGAACTTCATCATTAAGGCTATCTGGCTGCCCGGTTCTCAGACTGAGCTGGCCATCATCACCGCCGACTTTGTTAAGGTGCTCCACCAGGGCGATCACCTGTCTTTACGATTGTCACGTCCTTTAAAACTGAAATTTACATTCTGCTGCTTAACTGACGCTCAGCAGGCATCAATGTTTTGAATCGACCATCTGCGAGGACCTCTGAAAAACTGCCACGTTGTGCTGTAGTGATATTGCTCATGTTTGCTGTGCGGCACGTGACGGCCCTTGGTTTTACCCCCAGATTTACAGCCTTTCGGTGGATGCCTTGAGCCCCATTTACTACTTCCTGCTGCCGAGCTCCAAAATCCGCGACGCCACCTTCCTGTTTAACGAAGAAGGGAAGAACATCATCGTCATCATGTCCTCCGCTGGCTACATCTACACACAGGTGATGGACGACTCCAGCAGCGCCCAGCATGGTCCCTTCTATGTCACCAACGTGCTGGAGATCAACCACGAGGACCTGAAGGTGATACTCATGGACTCGCCTGTGCAGTGTTTACACATCTTAGCCTGTCGAAATGCGCCCCCCTCTGGTGGCTTCAGCATGGGGAGCAGAAACTGCAGTGACTGACCTTGACATGCTGCGATCTCTGTGCACCCCAGGACAGTAACGGGCAGGTGGCCGGTGGTGGCGTCTCCATCTACTACTCTCACGTGCTGCAGATGCTCTTCTTCAGCTACAGCCAGGGCAAGTCGTTCGCCGCCACGGTCAGCCGAAGCACCATGGAAATGCAGCGGCTCTTCACTATCAACGTCAAGGGGTACGTGTGCTTCACTGTCATCGTATGCATATGGTCTGGTGACTTGACATGTCTGAGGGGATTTGTTGGGGCTGCCTGAGCACCTGTCCCTTTTTCCCGAATGATTACAACTTCCAGAAGAGTGTCTCAAACATAAATTTCTCATCTCTTTCTCTGGATCTGTGTGCAGATTTGATGGTTAGGTATCTGTGTCCATGTCCAGTAGATCTGTGGTTTGAACGTCATGGTCATCAGATAATCGCATTGCTGTTGGGCCCTTGAGCAAGGCATTTAACCCCAACTTCTCCAGGAATGCTGGATGTTGGCGGATCCCAAGTTTTCCTTAATCTTATGTTACCTCTACACCAGTAGAATCTGCTAAATGAAAATAAATATATACTGGAATCTGCTCTTATGAGCTTTAATATGACATGTTAGGAATGTGACTAACAGATGTCTTCTGAGAGTAAAGGGAAATTGTTCTACTTCATGTTCAATGCTGTAGAGTTTCTGTTCAAATCCCAGTGTGTGCCTACATTTAAGTACACTTAAGTCTGTTTCCTCATCCGTCTCCTGCTCTTAGTGTCTGAGGTTATGGTGCCTAGTCCTTGGATGAATTGCTTCTGCTGGGTTTTTAAATTTTTGTGGTGCAGGTCATGGGGTTCATGCTCCTTCTGTTTGTTCCCCTCTTCTTGTTCAGCTCCAACGGGGGCAGCAAAACATCCCCAGCACTCTGCCAGTGGTCAGAGGTGATGAACCATCCAGGGCTGGTGTGCTGCGTCCAACAGACCACGGGCATCCCGCTGGTCATCATGGTGAAGCCCAACACCTTCCTCATCCAGGAGATCAAGACCCTTCCAGCCAAAGCCAAGGTCAGTAAGGGCGGGGTTTGTAGGGAAGATGTTCCAGCTTCCACTACGGAACAATGCAGACTGACCGTGTTTGATTGTGTGGGTTTGTGTCTAAGCCCACCGTACATTTGTCTAGGTATTTACATTAGCAGGTCTCACCTGCATAACCTGGGTGCTAGCATTGTGGCCCAAGGTGCACAAATACTCATGCAGATCCCAGGAGGGTCCCTGTTGTCTTACCCTTAATGGTTCCTCATTTATTACCCTAATTTCCCAAGTGAAATATGCAGGTGTCTGAACAGGTAGACTTGGAGGTCAGATAAGCAATTAAATTACCCCCCCAATCTCTGGCAGATCCAGGACATGGTGGCCATCCGGCACACAGCCAGCAACGAGCAGCAGCGCACCACCATGATCCTCCTGTGCGAGGACGGCAGCCTTCGCATCTACATGGCCAGCGTGGAGAGCACCTCCTTCTGGCTGCAGCCTGCCCTGCAGCCCAGCAGCGTCATTAGCATTGTGAAGCCAGTGCGCAAGCGCAAGGCCACGGCCGCCGGTACGTCAGCCGTCACCCTGCGCCAGCGGGCCGCGGTGTGTCAGCCGTCACCCTGCGCCAGCGGGCTGCAGTGTGTCGTGTCAGCCGTCACCCTGTGCCAGCGGGCCGCGGTGTGTCGTGTCAGCAGTCACCCTGCGCCAGCGGGCCGCGGTGTCATGTGACACACACTCATTGAGCTTTAACAGCCACCTGTTGCCTGTTCTGCGAATATAATAGGGAGAGTACTATAGGATTCTTATTTTCATAACTGACTGCTATCTTATGGAATTAAAATCTTTCATAAAACCTATATTTTTCTAAAAACTGGCAAACCCCCAGTATACTGATTTACCCCAGTGGCCCCAGCTGGCTGAAGTTTGCCCCATAGTGTCCTGGGTGCCCCCTGCTATGTGAGGCTCGCCCTGATATAGCAGTTACGGGGGCTTGATGGATGACCGTAGCTGACCCCTGTTCTCCTTGGCTGCAGCCACACGCACCTCCAGCCAGGTGACCTTCCCTGTGGATTTCTTTGAACACAACCAGCAGCTGACAGAGGTGGAGTTCGGGGGCAACGACCTGCTGCAGGTTTACAACGGGCAGCAGATCAAGCACCGGCTGAACTCCACTGGCATGTATGTGGCCAGCACCAAGGTAAGGCCTCTGTGCATCCTCCGCCCGGACTCTGCCGGGCCCCACCAGGCCCCGGGGCTCCTCAGCATGGCGTATTGTGCTTAAGGGGAAAGACTTCCAGGGAAACTAGTAGATTTTCAGCAGTTAATTTCATACTTGACTCATTTTGGTAATGCTTTATATTAACAGCACCTTCATAAAGCATTTGTAGAACATTCAGTGCACTTTAATGCCTTCATAATGCATTCATAAGCAGCATGTAAGTATCTTAACATACCTTAACATTAACAAACATTGTATTATGATAACATAATTCTGCAGTTATAATGTTTAAGTGTTAGGAGGTTGAAGTAAACTTACAGGATGCTTATGAATGTTCTGGACGCATTATGAGGGTGCACTGAATGTTCAGTAAATGCAAAATGAATGCATTTTGAAGGTGCAGTTAATGTAAACGCTACCCTAATTTTAGCCTAATTTTAACTGCCAAGATGTCTGAGTGAAGAATTCTCTCTCTGTATTTTGTAATCCCTGTAGTGAAGCGCTTTGTGGAGCTTGTGAAATGTGCCCTGTACCAAATGGGAAAGGCGAAGTGTGACACCGAGGGCTTTGGCGGGGTGGCATGTGAACACATGGGCGATTGTAACAGCAGCAAACTGTCTCCTCAGCCTGGTGGCTTCACGGTGGAGGTCGTCAACAACAACAGCTCAATGGTGATGACAGGCATGCGCGTGCAGGTCGGCACCCAGGCCATCGAGCGCGCCCCGTCCTACCTGGAGATCTTCGGGCGCACCATGCAGATGAGCCTGACTCGAGCCCGCTGGTTCGACTTCCCCTTCACCCGGGAGGAGGCCCTGCAGGCTGACAAGAAGCTCTCCATCTTTAGTAAGGTCTTCCTGCTGTCCAGGCCACTAAAAGTGTAGCAGGGTGGAACCTCAGTGCTCAGTGTGGTTTTCTGATGGCCTATCAGGAGAGTGCTGTAACGAAAGTACTTCTGTTTATTGGTGTTTGGTTAGCTGGTTAGCTGTTGCTTTCTTTTATTTAGTTTTACCCCCCTTTTAAAATACCCATGTTAAATATTCATGAGTGTGAGTTGGGGTGGGCTGGGATGAGTTGGGTTGGGTTGGGTTGAATAAGGCACTATAGGCTTAAGTAAGTTAAACCTGAAAAATCAAAACCTAAATCCATCAGCTTGACAGAATTGGTATAAATGTAGCTCAGTGGGTATTGCAGTGGTTCAGTACCAGCCCCGGTTCTGTTTGTATTCCTGTCTGATCCCTTGTCTGTGGCTCCCCCCATCAGGGCTTGCAGCCGCCTTGCAGTTGTTGTCAGCAGAAAGGGTCGATGATTCCCACTGAACATCCGTCTCCTTTTTTCACCTCTAGTCGGAGCTTCGGTGGACCCAGCAGGCGTTACCATGCTGGACTCTATTAAGATTTATGGGAAGACCAAGGAGCAGTTCGGCTGGCCTGACGAGCCCCCAGAGGACTTCCCCTCAGCCTCAGTCAACAATACGTGCAGCCCCAACATGAACCAGGGCAACGGCAATGGCGAGAGCGACATCGTGGCCCCCAGCGCGACGAGCGGGACCGTGCTTGAGAGGTAACGAGCTTCCCAGCAGCCAGCTGAGCAGTACCTGTGTCTTCCAGCACTGGAGCTGGCTACACCAATAAGCTGTCTGTATGGCTTATCAGTGTATGTGTGAGCCACTGCTTTGAAATGCTTTTATCTGGTTTTATGCATTTTATTTTTTAAAAAGTACATTCTCAATGGATGAAAGGCAAGTGGCAACTTGAGTACTTGAGGGCTGCAATTCTGCTAGTTTTAGCCACCCGGGATACTGCTGACATGCCCGATGATGTCACTTCCTGCCATATTGTTGACCTGAGTAATGCAGCTTTGGAGTACTGGAGGTATTTGCCCCTTGTACTTTCCAGTCTTTGTTCTAGCAGGCCAAGTGTGCACAGGTCTCACTGAGTACTTTGCAAGTAAGTTCTGGCCTTTCTCAGTGGAGGTTTGGAAGCCCTGCCAGCCCATCAGAACCCGAGCTGGGCGACTCCAACTTCAGAAGCCCTGCTGTCTCCTTCCTGGTTGTGCGAGCGCTTGTGTGTGTCACGTCCTGTGCACGCTCACATTTTTCTTCTGTCACATTGTCATTTTTTTACTTGTTTCTTTCTGTGATCCTCACGCATTTTTTTTTTTTCTTTTTCTTTGCTCCCAAATACATAAAAAAAGTTGTGAAACTGAGTCCTTATCAACCTTGGACCGGTTAGTAAGCACTCTTCCTCTGCTCGTTTGCATGGTGTCTGCGTGTGTGCGTTTGTGGCACAAGGCAAGAATAAGTTAGCCGGCTTCATTTCCAAGCATCTGACCAGGAAGCGTGTACTGATCTTCTGCAGATGGTAGTTGGCGTGTCGCTACTTGGCCTTGTTTTCCCCTCACGCTTTGTGCTGGGCCCCCCCCCTGTAGTTTCCTGTTGCTCAGATGCCTCCAGGCTGCCTGTTTCCTCCTCCACATCTGACTTGTGTTCCATTCCAGGCTGGTCGTCAGTTCGCTGGAAGCTCTGGAGAGCTGCTTCGCCGTTTGCTCCACGGGCGAGAAGGTGGGTGTTGCAGAGAGGCCGCGTGCGGCCGGCTGGCGCGTTCGGAGGCCTGCCTTAGGCTCTGACCCCTCCGTGCCGGGGTGTGTGGCCCCCCCACAGGAGAAAAACAAGGCGGCTGCCCTCGACCTGGCCACCCAGCTGCTATCCATGCCCACTCCCGCTGGCGTCCAGCAGCAGACCAAGGGCTTGCTGGCCAGCCTGCACACCAGCCGCACGGCGTACCACAACCACAAGGTCAGTGCTCCGGTGAAATGCCCAGCGACTGGAGAAAACGGGGAGAGCTTCATTGATGTAATGAAATAAGATAAATGCATGACCCTGTGTCATGTAGAACCAAGCTTTTAGTTTGAATGATGATTAACTGCTTGTTGTATAACCCTGCAGTTTAGTTCAGTGTTAAGCTTGTGTTCAGTGAATATTAGGGTGATGACTCAACATGACAGTAATTGTATGTAGTTTTGAGCTATAATTACTATCCAGTCACCCTTTAATGCACCATCACACCCTGGTTGAAAATTACACCATCAAAGAAAATAGGAGAGGAGGGTCTCTGTCAATGTGCCTCTGCTGCTCCCTGTGTGCAGGACCAGTCTCTGCTGAGCAATGCTGTACAGTGCCTGAACAGCTGCAGCCTGGAGGGCCGGGACTTGGACCCCGACGTCTTCCAGAGGCTTGTCATCACCGCTCGCTCCATTGCCATCATGAGGCCCAACAACCTAGTGCATTTCACAGAGTCCAAGCTGCCCGCCGCTGACGCAGGTGTGCCCTGGGCCCGGCGTGGTCTCTGCGGGGTGCTGGGGGCATGGCTGGGAAGCCAAATGTACGCATATATTAAACGACAAGCAAGCTCGCTCCTTGGGAGTGCTGGTGCCGGGAATGAATGATACTGAATGGCTGACTGAATGAATGTGACTTTTCTATAGTGCTTTACAGGATATTCAGAGTGCTTTAGGGAACCAATGGGGAGCCACTTCAACCACCACCTGGATGGTGTGCGGCAGCCATTGTACCATTGTAACCAGTACACTCACCACACGGTAGCTAAGGTGGTGAAGGGGCAGGAGAGAATTCACCAGTTAGACATGGGGGATGATTAGCAGGCCAGATTTGATAGGGCCACAGTGGGCAGGGCTAGAGGACACCACCCCTGCTCTTTCGAAAGATGCCCAGGGATCTTTCATGACCTCAGAGTCGGGACCTCGGTTTTATCTCATCTGAAGGACAGCACCTATATTACAGCACAGTGTCACTGCACTGGGGCCCAAACAGTCCCCAGGATGGGCTAACCTACTGGCCACACCAACACCTCTTCCAGCAGTAAGCCAGCTTTCCCAGCTGATCTCCCATCCAAGTTCCAGTCAGGCCCAAACCTGCTTAGCATCAGATTAATTAGCTGGTCTCAGCTGCAGGCGGTATGGCTGATGATGACGTCGATGGCCGCTGTTCCTTGCAGAACCTGGCAATGACAGCAAGGAGAGTCAGAAGCCTGTGGAGAGCGATGGCTGCGGCTTCATCATGCAGCTGGTGAACCAGTTCTGGAAGCTCCACTCCCTCAAACCCAAGAACGCTTTCCTGGCCCCTGCCTGCCTGCCCGGTGAGCTCCGCCCCCTCAGAGGCGAGGAGGGCTTTCCTCCTCTGCCCTGTAGTCTTTGGGCTAACTTTGAATGAGATGACCTGGAAATACCCCTGAGCCCTAACAGATGTGAAGGGTGTTATTCTGTGCTCTGCATTTTTGACCAGATTCGCCTTCTCCCTCTCACCTCAGGTTTGACCCATATTGAGGCCACAGTGAACGCATTGGTGGACATCATTCAAGGTTACTGCACCTGCGAATTGGACTGCATCGACGTGGCTTCGAAAATCTACATGCAGATGCTGCTTTGCCCTGTAGGTGTCGCAGTGGAACTGGTTTACATGTGGAAATATTTTTATTCATAGTGATGATTATCATGACCTTTTTTTGTCACAAGCAGTCTGATTTCCTCAGAAATGCACATTATGATCTTGCGTGTGCTGCCACTTCATTCCCCCAGCTTATTTGATCACCGATGTAAATGCAGAGTTTGACCATCGGGTGGCACCCGTGTGCCCTGTGTGGGTTTTGCAGGACACAGCAGTGAGCTTCGCCTGTAAGCAGGCACTGATTCGAGTGCTGAGGCCCAGGAACAAGCGCCGACACGTCACCCTGCCTTCACCCCCTCGCTCGAACACCCCCATGGGTAGGTCTCCGTGGACCCCGCTGTACCCTCTCAGGTATAACCCCCAACTTCTGCCACATTGTCACCCCCTCCCAACCTCCACAGGAGACAAAGATGACGACGATGACGACGACGCAGATGACAAGATGCAGTCCTCGGGGATGGCCGGTGGCGACGGGGGCCGGCAGGAGAGCCAGGAGCAGAGTGAGGTGGATCACGGGGATTTCGAGATGGTGGTGAGCTCCGCCAACGTCTGGCCCCTCAGAGAGCCCTGCGGTCAGCATGTGGTGCACCATCAGTGTCCGTTATTATATAAATAGGACGTGTCTCCGTTGCATTTCTGACTGTTCGGTCTCTTAGACTCCGGGTTCCCAGCCCCCGGTCAATGGACCGGTACCCAACTCTGTCCATTATTCTACCAGGCAGCAGAATGATGGAGGCTTGGCGGTTTTGCTATTTTCAGTTTTTTACAACCACTCACATACGTGTATCCGAAAATAGTGGAAACTTATGAAAGGTTTGTGGAATTCTGATTGCTCCTAAACAAGTCTGCAGACATGACGAGGTCGGGAACCATCATTTTGGACCATTTGTAATAGTAGTGCCTCATCACACACGCCGCATGGCTATACTATATCTGCAGATAAAGTTACCGTTTGTCGTTTTGGGGAGCCTCTTATGAAGACAGGTTTATATGCAATTGTACATAAAAATCAAAAATCATATTTGTATATATGTAACTTGACCTGTAGGCAAAGATCTTGCAAGTACACTTCCACTGTGACATTTACAACAACAGATTCACACATGCACTCTAGCTTTACAGATTCTCATTTTATGAGAAGTTCAGACACTTTGTAGCTGCTAATGTACAATTGATTTGTGGGTGTAGGTAGATTAGGTAGGTAGTGCTGAAGTTGTAAATGCATGAAACTGAAATTCGTAATTGCTGCCTGAACAACATAAACTCATAAATTAGGATTTGTAAATGTAAAATGAGGACTATACTTGTCAAATTAAGGCGGTTTGCACAGGCACACATTAACAACCCCAACTATAGGTTTGCATTTCATAAAATTGATAAAATTGTGACATTTACATACGGTTACCTTAGACTGTATACCTCCATAGCCTCTGCCTAATGTAAAGTGTATTATAGCTGTTTTCTATTTTTTTCTGGACATTGTGTGCCTCGTATGAGTTGTGCTGCAGCAAGCAGTTATTATGTAATTCCCTTCTCCGTGTCCCCTGCAGTCCGAGTCCATGGTGCTGGAGACTGCGGAGAACTTGAACAACGGGAACCCCTCCCCCCTGGAGGCACTGCTGGCTGGAGCCGAGGGCTTCCCCCCGATGCTGGACATCCCCCCTGACGCAGACGACGAGACCATGGTGGAGCTGGCCATTGCTCTCAGCCTCCAGCAGGACCAGCAAGGTTAGGGAGTCGGATACTCAGAGACCAAATCCCACCACCCCCCACCCCCGCCTTCTCTAGGCTGTATGGTCCAACATCGCCTGCTCTTCCTACCCAGATTCTGTATGGACTCTGCCAAGTTCTCAGCAAACTCTGCTGCGTTCTGTGCTCACTGTCGCCCCCCTGCTGGCCACTTTCTTCGTTGCGCTCAGGCCGTTGTTTTGCTTGTCCTGCCTACAGGAAGCAGTAGCAGTGCCCTAGGCCTGCAGAGCCTGGGCCTCTCTGGCCAGGCGCCCAGCTCCTCCTCCCTGGATGCCGGGACCCTTTCAGACACCACTGCCTCAGGTAATGAGCCTGGACTCACCTCTGCGGCGATTCCCATGTGGGGAGCCTGCGCGGCGGGTGTGTGGGGGTAGCGGTGCCGCAGCCCGATGCAGACCCCCGCTGTCTTTGTTTTGTGACAGCCCTGGTTATGCTTTCAGCTCCAGCCTCGGACGACGAGGGCAGCACGGCGGCCACGGATGGCTCCACCTTGCGCACCTCGCCGGCCGAGCACGGGGGCAGCGTGGGCTCTGAGAGCGGAGGCAGCGCCGTCGACTCGGTGGCTGGGGAGCACAGCGGTGAGGAGGGGCGAGGCCGGGCGGACCTTGTGTCCCTTAGCCAGTCACTTATCTGTAAAATACTGACATCGCAGAGGCCTGTTAGGACCCGGATTAGTTTTACCTAGAAAGGTTTGGTATGTAGTTGATTTGATCAGGACAATTCGGATGGGATACAGGCTGTATTGGCCATTTGGAACCAAATTCATTAAAAGTCGTCTTGGTTAGCCATAGGTTTTTCACATGGAGCACCTAGCACACATAGAGGTTGATTAGTTGAAAAGTCATTGCCCCAAATTGTCTGTGATAAAACTAATCCTGTCCAGACTTTGTCACAGCTATTCGATCTATAAAGCAAGTAACAACAGAACTTTCATTTTTGGATGAGCTGTCCCCTTAATTTACGAATCGAACACAGTAGCTTTGGCCTATAAATGCTGCTTCCACGTTGCAAAAAATAGGCATGACTTTATTGGATCAAGTTATTACTGAGATTACAATTTGGAAAGGACTATTACCAAAAGAGCTCCATATTGACTGAAATACAGAAAATGTGCTATAGAATTTTTACCCTGAATGCTTACACACGACACAAAACTTAGACTGGGTTAAAATTACGGACTTTGTTTGAAATTGCTTCAGTTACATTTGTCCCCAGGTAAAACTAATCCTTTCCAGAAGGCTTAGGTGTGAACACTCACCTGATGGTGTCAGTGCTCCGATCGGGGAGGGGGCTTGTGCGTGTCCGTGCGTCCTGGCCTGTCTTTCCCGTCATTCCAGGCTGAGCCCTGTCTGTGTCTGTCTGTGGCGATGCTGACCTCCCCCACACTTGTGCCGTCCGCAGTCTCGGGCCGCAGCAGCGCCTATGGCGATGGCACCGCAGAAGGACACCCACCGGGGCCCGGCAGCATCAGCTCCAGCACTGGGGCCATCAGCACCACTACAGCCCAGCAGGAGGGCGAGGGGTCCGAGGGGGAAGGCGAGACGGAGGGCGACATCCACACCAGTAACCGGTACCTAAGGGACTTCAGTGCTGTTATAGTTTCACCTTCACATAGATGATGCTGTGGGGGTTTTACTTTCACTTTAGTGCTGTGTCCAGGTCCTCAGGGTCTGTCCCCCCCCCCCCGCAGGCTGCACATGGTCCGCTTGATGCTCCTGGAGCGTCTGCTCCAGCACCTGTCGCAGCTGCACACTGTGGGTGGGGTGCGTGCCATCCCCTATATGCAAGTGGTGCTTATGCTCACCGCCGACCTGGACGGAGACGACGAGAAGGACAAGGGCGCTCTGGACGACCTGCTGGGCCAGCTCATTGCCGAGCTCGGCATGAACAAGAAGGCAAGTCCCCCCCACTGCCCATCCGCTGGCAGGGTTGTCACATATGCATGGTTCCTTATTGGTTGATCATTTTCTCTCTCTCCCTCTCTCTAATACGGACCCTCAGGACGTCTCCAAGAAAAATGAGCGCAGCACCATGAACGAGGTCCACCTGGTCATCATGAGACTCCTGAGTGTCTTCATGTCGCGCACTAAGTCTGGGTCAAAGTCGTCCTCAGAGGTACCTGGAGCCCCCTGTTGTGGCCTGCAACACCAGAGTAGAGTACAGAGTACAGACATTCTCCTCCTGGCTCACTGCCTTCAAGAGGATGTTCTCCTCCTGGCTCACTGCCTTCAAGAGGAGAGGTTCTCCTCCTGGCTCGTTGCCTTTACGAGGAGACGTTCTCCTCCTGGCTCACTGCCTTCAAGAGGAGACGTTCTCCTCCTGGCTCCCTGCCTAAACGAGGAGACCGTTCTCCTCCTGGCTCACTGCCTTCAAGAGGAGATGTTCTCCTCCTGGCTCACTGCCTTTACGAGGAGACGTTCTCCTCCTGGCTCCCTGCCTTCAAGAGGAGACGTCCTCCTCCTGGCTCCCTGCCTTCAAGAGGAGACGTTCTCCTCCTGGCTCGCGGCCTTTACGAGGAGGCGTTCTCCTCCTGGCTCGCGGCCTTTACGAGGAGGCGTTCTCCTCCTGGCTCGCGGCCTTTACGAGGAGACGCTCTCCTCCTGGCTCGCTGCCTTCAAGAGGAGACGTTCTCCTCCTGGCTCGCTGCCTTCAAGAGGAGACGTTCTCCTCCTGGCTCGCTGCCTTTACGAGGAGAGGTTCTCCTCCTGGCTCCCTGCCTTCAAGAGGAGACGTTCTCCTTCTGGCTCCCTGCCTTCAAGAGGAGGCGTTCTCCTCCTGGCTCGCAGCCTTCAAGAGGAGACGCTCTCCTCCTGGCTCCCTGCCTTCAAGAGGAGACGCTCTCATCCTGGCTCCCTGCCTTCAGGAGAAGATGCTCTCCAACTGGCTGCCTTCAAAAGGCGACACTCCCTGCCCTCAAGAAGAGACTCTCTCCTCCTGGCTGCCTTCACGAGGAGACGCTCTCCTCCTGGCTACTTTCAGAAGAAGATGCTCTCCTCCAGGCTGCCTTTATGAGAAGACGCTCTCCTCCTGGCTCACTGCACTGCATTTACGAGGAGACGCTCTCCTCCTGGCTCAGTGTATTCAGGAGGAGACACTCTCCTCTTGGCTCAGTGCATTCAGGAGGAGATTTTCTCCTCCTGGCCGCCTTCATAAGGAGACCTTCTCCTCCAAGCTCCCTTCTGGAGGCGAGACCAGCTTTGTTCCTGTTACTGGTATGATGAAATACCACTTCTGAACGCTTCCTATTAGTACAGCTGGGTTTCCTGCTGAAGCTGAAGTCTCTCTGCAAGGATTTTCTGAAAGTGTAAAACAAAATCCGCCATTTGCCGTTTTATATCTAAATTTCCAATAATATCAGGGTGTTCACGCCTTTTCCTCTTCCCACTACCCAGCAATTAGATTTCAATGCTTGTGGCTGGGTGGGGGTACTGTCTGTCTGACCCATTGTGGGGGGGCAGTAAAGTGGCAAGCGGGAAGCAGATCCCAGGGAGGGTCAGACTGTCAGCATGATGACCCGGGGTTTTCTAAGGGCCTCCTCTTCTCTTGTCAGCCAGTGGAAACCTCACCCTGACAAGCTCAAACTGTAGAAGCTGTAGCTTATAGCTGGCAAGCTGTAGTTGTCGATTTTCCCCCGGTTGTGATGGTCCCTCCCTTTCTCGCCCCACCAGTCCTCGTCCTTCATCTCCAATGCTACGGCGACGGCCCTGCTCAGCTCCGGCGCCATCGACTATTGCCTGCATGTGCTGAAGTCCCTGCTGGAGTTCTGGAAGACGCAGCAGGGCGAGGAGGAGCCTACCGCTGCCAGCCAGCTCCTCAAGCCCCACACCTCTTCCTCACCCCCAGACATGAGCCCCTTCTTCCTGCGCCAATATGTCAAGGTGAATCCCCCCCCGCCCCCCCCCCCCCCCCAACCGGGCGGGGGGGCGAGGCGCGAGGGGGGGGTGGGGGGGGGGGCTGGGGGGGGGGGGGCGTGGTGGGCGGGGCCAAGCCGGTGGTTCGCGGGGGGGCGTGGTGGC